>JBBBDQ010000249.1:5467500-5832500 GCA_037127315.1 Ascarosepion bandense
TAACTTTTACTTCATCTAAATATGTATTTCTTGTTAACATTATATTCTTCAAAACGAATTTTTAATAGCTGCTGATATTTTCTTATTTAGTTTTGTAAAATACATGTTAGATACTCTGACATATGTTTTCAATGTTATTTTTGCCGAGGATCGTTAGTGATCGCATGTCTTATTTCATACAACTTCTCTGTGGAACGTTATTGGATACAGATAGGATATTAACTGATGCGACAGTCGACAACTCGAAATATACACGAAATAATTTATAGTTTCAGATTTGCTTACTTCGGTAGACTGCTCAGGTTTGTATTCCAATCACAATCAACTTCTACCCTTTTCAAGCAATTTGCTTACTCTTCTATAAAAGAAAGTAAAAGAATGAACAATTCATTTTATTTTGGCACTATTATATTCATGTGGTAAGAAACGGTCTTTCATTTCACTATTTGATAAAAACAATGAGACGTTTTAAAGCAATATCTATCCCATGTATCTGCCGGGAAGGTAAAAGTAAACCTGTTGTGTTAACAAACATGTGCTAGAGCTGAAACAATTATCATGTAACCAAATATATTGAGCGAACTGTCAAGACTTTTTGCCGTTCACACCTAGTTTTAATAGAATTTTGCAAAGTGACCACACAGCAGATTCTCTGCATGCATATTTAATAAGAGCGCAACACACCAACTTTTAAGTTTGTCTACACTTTTCAAATATGTTCAAAGTAACATTTTGCGGTGTTTGTCCATATTATCTTTCCAAGATGCTCATGTAAATTAAATTAGAATATTCCATCGAAGTTTAATAATAATTTAATATAACATATTCTCTGTGTTATTATTTTGTCTATATTTTAAAAAAAAGACTAGCAAAACTACAGTTAATTATTTCAATCTATTAAAAACTAAAAACAAAAGCATTAAAAATACATATCTTAATACTATTGACTACTATTACTTAATAAATAATTCACGTATTTTTAAAGACAATATACTTCCACATTTCAATGCAAGGTTTTTGTTGAATGCTTTTTTGAAATTGATTGTTTTTTCTGTACAGAAAAAGTTTGAGCTGGCCTAGTATTCTTACCAATGTCTCCCTTGCTTGTGCAATGGGGGTACACTGTAATCCAGCTGCTCTCCTGGACCGGGACTCTCACAGATTTTAATTTTCCTTCGATGATGCTCTGTTTGCAGATAGAGCCACATGAGAAATTAGTGGCTAAAATTCACTTAAGACCAAGCTGTTGTCTGTTAATTATCACAGGCAAATACTCCTGCTTCTCATAAGCATGGATCAAACGAGTCTCCCTGAGAGCAATACACTGCGTCTCTTCGGCCTTACCCTCTTTTCCGATCTCAAGTAGAACGATTACATTGCACTAAAATCCACTGCAAGGAAGGTTGAGTCACTATGTCGGACCAGGATGATTTTCCGCCTCAATCCATCCTGCATATATACAAATCAACCATTCATCCGTGCATGTTGTTCTGCTGTCATATATGATCAGGTGTCCTTGCTGTTCATCTCAGTGTTCTTGACAGGCTCCATAGAGAATCAGTAATGTGATAGACTTGGTGGCTCGTCTCCAACCTCTACCACACCGTCGGTATGTGGCTTCTCTCTGTCTGTTCTATAAATAATTTCATGGCTTCTGCTCCAACGAACTTAAGTCACTGGTGTCTTTGCAACAGGTGTTTACACGTGCAACCAGACAAGCAAATGGGTCTCACCCAGGAATTTAAATGTCATTACTCAACTCTTAAACACTTGATTCTAGTTCTTTCTACACCACCCTGTATATAATATACTTTTTCTTCACAGTTGCAACTTTCATCAAACCTGCATTACAATCCTTCTCTTGCTCATTTCTAAGTGGTTTGTCTTTATCTTCTCCTTTCTAATCTTTTTACACATATGTAACCCTCTATTCTTTTTACGCTTATGTACCCCACTTCATATCAGTGGCGTTAACGCTTTGCTTAGGCTGATACGAATAAAAATAAAAAACAGAGTAGTTTCGTTAATGTACTTTTAGCGTTTGAACTTGAATCTGATAACGTAACACACAACAATTTATTAAAATATTGTAATTGTAAATAGGATTTGCGTTGTGGTGCAGAGGATATCGAATCGGAACGTCAAATCGCGTAGCCAAGTTCGAATTCCTGTTAAATTCCTTGCATTCACTTACGCGAAAATACCCTTGGGAAAGTTATTAATCCGTTTCTTCTCTCCAGTTATGTGTTAAATAACAAATAGATTGTGCTCTATAGCTTTGGCTGGCAACCAATCTACCGCAGAAAGCATCTTACTACGGGATAATATTCTGCCCAGTCAGCCATGTCTCCTTCGAGACATGATCACCAAAGCGTGTATCAAGTATGGCACTTAACTGAATTGTAAATAAACTGTGATGTAACTTGATCTTACTTTCTATATTTGCATATTTGGAAACAAATGTACACTTAAATATTCTTATTATTCATTATTAACACCATACTGGTTGTTTTCCTCTAATTGTTCTAGTGAAACAGCATTTAATTTTCCCTGATTTAAATCTATGATTTTTGTTATTAATATTCTCGGCCTTTTTATATTGCCTTGTATGTCTATTTTTTTTATACATTCTTAATAGTTTTAAGGAATGCAATAATCTGAATATTTATTAACGATTCTAGCGAACTGAATTATTGCATAACAATTTCAGAGGTCTGAATGTTTATTAACGATTGTAGGTTACTGGATATTTCTTAAATGTTTTAGCAAACGTATCGGTGCGAAGCAAATATGATGACTTGATTTTCTAAACTCTTCTACTTAAGAGAGTGGAAATAATCAGATGCGATACATACGGATATAAAACCTAATTTATATTGGCGGAAATTATTGCATTATCGTGATATTTTCAGAATTAAAGCAATTACCATTTCGTTCGTTTGTTATAACGCAATATGTTTCTCATTCAATGAGTTTTACGAAGCGCAGTTCTCTTCGTTAATGCTTTCATCTCTACAGTTCAACCGATTTACATTTGACTTTACTAAAGTGTGTGGCGCATCTCATTGTCTTTAGAGAATTTTAAACAGAATATTTAAGTTATATTTTTGTTGTTTTTTCCTGGTTGTGGTGTTTTTTTTTGTTGATTTTTTTTTACTCTTTTTACTTTTCGTGACGTCAATCGTTCTTCTTTGGGAATTTCAATTCATAAAAGCCAAAGTTATATTCTTTGTGGCGCCATATTGCTCTAGAGCTAAGTTGATGTATTCCCGCACTGCTGAAGTAAGGGACAGAATTCGTATCTCTGGAGAACCAGCGGGAATCATCATCGATATCTACGAGGCTAGGAAGATATGGTCTCTTGCTTCTGCATAAACTTTGGTCGCACTGTCTACGATTCTTTTGCTCTTGGGAGATCTGACTAATGCTATCCTAGCCCACGTTCTCTTCGATAATTTTTTAAGTTTCCATATTTTAAAGAAACCGTAAGTTTTAGACGAGTTTTTCTCATACCAAATTGAGAAAATTGGAGCAATAACAATACAGTACGGCTTTTGCCGCAACCTTTGTGTGCATAAACTTTTTCTGAGTCAGTATACAAACAGTAGGCATGTAGATAGACTGAGTTATTTATTTCTAGAATAATTAATATGTATTAGTCTTAATATAGTCTAAGTAATAAAAATGATAAAAATATAAATAATAATAATAATAATAATAATAATAATTATTATTATTATTATTATTATTATTATTATGTCATTTTTTCATCATATTTCGATTTCTGCTTTGGTCTCACTACCAACCAAGTCTGCGGGGAGACCTAAGGCAGGTAGTGGCGTGTTGTTATGGCTCCATTTCATGTTTTCTATCTTCCCTATCATCTCCAGCATTACATAGATAAAGTTTTCAGTGTGTGGGCTGTACTTAATAAGACAATTTTTTGTATATCTCTTAAGCTGGGGTTTCCAGGGATTCTTTCAATGTGTTGTTTTGTTCCATTTTTTATCATTCCAAGTGCACCTACTATCACTGGCACAACTCTTGTTTTCAATTTCCACATTTTTTCTATTTCAATTTCCAGGTCTTTATATTTTGACAGTTTTTCAAAATCATTGATTGCTATGTTACAATCCGCTGGACAAGCCATATCAATTAATAGACAAGTTTTATTATTATTATTATTATTATTATTATTATTATTATTATTATTATTATCATCCCTCTTCTAGGATATCTAACCAGTCAATGATGTAGACGTCTTTTTTTTATTTTTTAAATAGATTTTTTGCTCAAACCCCACAGAGACTGCCTGTTGATTATAATGCAACTATGCTGAAGGGAATTTAGTTGGGGCTTCTGAATGACAACCACGCCTAATGTAGCGAGATCAACTGCTTTAGAAAGGCCAGTACGCTCACAAGATCCTTCTCGGTATCTTGTGATTCTGTGATAGCAAAACCATCGATGACTTCCGAAAATGGCCCGCCTGTGCAATTTGACTAACAAATATAGGTTCAATGCGTAGTATGTTCTTTACGTGAGTCCTTACATCCTAACCTAGACACACACACGCGCGCACAAACACTCACAAACACTCACGCTCAATGTGCAAACACAGAGTTATTTATTTTTTTCTTTTAACTTTAATCCCCTCAAGTCATGGCATTAATGAGTTTATAACGGCAATTGCTACACATGCTTCTCTTTTTTCTCTAAACTCATGTAAATGTTATATTCACCGTATTGCTCTGTGTGACTGAATTCATTCGCGAGATCATTTTTCTAGTAGGAATTTGATGATCTTATAATAGAACAGCATCTTTTTTAATTACGAGTACAGATCAGACATCATGACGTATTCATGAAGACAATGTGTCTATTAATATTCGAATTTACACTTTCTCTAAATAGCATTCTAACAACCGCTTCTGGACAGTGGTACCCAAGGATATATACCGATCCAAATTCCTTCAAATATAGTCATTGCTATTTGTATCAATATCGTTATCAATGTTATGCCCAGATTTCTCCTTTAATACGCAATATTTGTATTTGATTATTTTAATGGCACGTTCTTTATTAGGCAAAATCGATTATCGATTATAAAAACACCGTCGGATATTTCAATGTGGTACAAAATTAGCCAGATTTTATCGCTAGATCGATTATGATTGAAAAGTGAATTCAATCCAGATTAAATGACTCAAAACTGTCGTTCTTGTGCCTCATCTAAGGTATGCTTATAAAATCACTATTATTAAAACATTCAGACCATTTTCAGAACGAGAATTAATTTGCAAGAAATACAGGGAGGGGAATTGATATTTGTGCTATTTAAATGTTATTAAAAGTATATGTCAGTTATTCTTCCGAGTCTATGCACTTAAGTTATTACATGATATTAATTAAAAATGTAAAATATTGATTTTCTGGCTACTATACGAATTCTTTCTGGCAGTGACAATGTTGAACGCATTTGAGACATATAATAATACATGGGATCTCTTTTGTCATGTCAGTAGGCTAAATAATTGTTAGGTGAGATAATAATGCATATGCAGGGGATTGATGAAGTACTGCAGAATTGTTTATCTGTCGTGACAAACATCAAATATTTAGTACCAAAAGAAAAAGGATTCTGCCCCCTACTAAAATAATGAGCACAAACTTTTATTCTGCATAGAAGATGAAATTAACAATGAGTACTACCCACAAAAGCAAGATATTCTTGAATCTTTTAACCTCAATTGATAATTAGATCTAAAAAAAAATGAATGCAGCTGGGCCTGGTTATGCGTAGCAAAGGTAAATGACATTTGAGACAGTGGAAAATATATCCGTGTTTTGACAGAGAGATCATAAAATTTTGGAAGATTAAAATTAAAAATGTCCGGATAATGAAGAGGAGCAATTTTAGTTGCGTCGAATTGTTTTTGATGACTTCAAAATTCGACGAAGTTTTTACTTTAAAGACCAGGAAAAATCACTGTATCTGAAAAATACTGAAAACATTTAAAGATAAGGATAAGTAGGACTCATTCTTTGAAAATGAATAATAATAATAATAATAATAATAATAATAATAATAATAATAATAGTTGGGCTTGGAATGATAACAAAATAACAAAACCTCTCTTTCAAACATCTCCGGAAATCCAAACGTAAAAAGTGTCGTGATACGTACAGCCCACACACTAAGAAGAACATTTTTCATGTAACACTGGTGACGTTAAGTTAGAGAAAAAACAAATGAAATATAATTAAAACAACGCACAAATCCCTGCCTTCAGTCTTCCTGGAGTATTGGTAAGGAAGTGTTTCCATTGCAGAAATTGAAATACTACTACTACTACTACTACTACTACTACTACTACTGCTAATAATAATAATAATAATATTTATTAAGTGATATTGCTTGTATAGCGGATTGTAACATAGCAACCGAAGAACTCCAAGAAATAACAAAATATATATAAACCCGGAAATTAAAATAGAAAAAATGTGGAAATTGAAAACAAGAATCGTGCCACTGATAGTAAGTGCACTTGGAATGCTAAAACATTCAACAAAAACACATTAAAGTATCCATGGAAACCCCAGCTTAAGAGATATAGAAAACATTGTCTTTTTAAGTACACACTAAGTAGACCTTTGTCTATGTAACGCAAGGGATGTTAGGGAAGAAAGAAAAAAAACATGAAACTGAGCCATAAGAAAACACCACGACCTGCCTCAAGTCTTCCTGTAGATATGTTAGATAGTGCGGCCATAGCAGAAATCGAAATATGATGAAAAATGGCATACTAAAAATAATGAATGTGATATTACAATACAGACCAACACAACAATCAATGTTAACCCCGTATACATAGTGATGAAAGACCAAAAAGCAGAAATTTCTTTCTTAATGAGATAGCAGTCTGATAGACTATAATGTACCTTTGAAGATCTTGAGGAGACTATCACAATCGAAGTATCTTGAAGAGACAAACACTCAAGTCTAATATATGATGCCATCAATAATTCTACCTCCAGTTAGAGCCCTGAGATTGATTGGAAATATTTCCAATTGATTCAGTAAATGGATTCGTGGTTGACCATGCATTAAAGAAATATACAACATTTACCCACAAGTACATCTCACACAATACTGTGTGTTTTAATTATGTAAAATATATGTAATTTATGATTGCTGATCTTTGCTGATTGCTTGTCATATAAATATATTCAGTGGAAAATGTCATTACGTTGTTTATGATCTTCATTTTGTCTGAGGGAATGTCTTCAGTAAAAATGTTTAAGTAAATAATAATAATACTACTACTACTACTAATAATAATAATAATAATAAGTTAGGAAAGACAGAAAGATATGAAATGGAGCACAACACGACCTGCCTTAAGTCTTCTAGCAGATTTGGTAGGTAGTTCGACTATAGCAGGTATATGATAAAATTGACATAATAATAATAACAATTGCATTAACCAGTCAACTTAACAAGATAGAATGGGCTTATAAAATACCTCTAAAGAAAATAAGCCATGTATTTTAATGGTTCATAAAAGTTGTATGCTAAAAATGACAATTAGCTAGAAGGTCTTTTGCAAACTGTAAAATTCTTCAGTGAAGTCATTGGAATAAAATTAAATTTGAATAACTGTGCTAAAGCTACGGTTTTACGAGGATACAAACAAGATGTACATTTAGTAGATTCTGTAGAAAGGTAAAATGGAAGCCAAGAACACAATTATTGCTTCAAAAAATAAGAAAATATAGTCAAGGATAAATCTCTAGAAATCATGGAACAGCGCTGGCAGCACAAGACTCTACATGGCCAAAATCCAGAACGTGCTAATAAACCCAATGTTGATAAAGTTAATACTCATCGATGGTGAGGTGAATCAGGATTAAAGTCTGAAACTAGAAACTTTATTATTGCTGCGTAAGACCAACTTTTTCTTTCACTGGGAACTTTCAACCAAATATTATACATGATAATGTCGATCCTAAATGCAGGGTCTGCTATAAATACCAAGAAAGAATAGACCATCTAATCTTAGAATGTTCTGTATTTGCCACAAATTAATATGAAATTCCTCGTGATACAGTTGGCCAATATATACACTGGAAAATGTGCATGCACTATGGTAAATATTAAACAATCACTGTTATCAACATCACCCATCACCGGTTACACAAATAGAATATATCACCATTCTATGGAATTACACGATCTATACCGACAGAAAAATTAAGTAAAAAGGCCGGACATTACTGTTAAAAAGCAAAAAGGAAAATAAATTACTTATTAATTGATATGGCTTGTCACATAACAACCAAGGAATTCGGAAAAATTTCAAAATATAAAGACTTGAAATAGAAAAAATGTGGGAATTGAAAGTAAGTATCGTACCAGCGATAAAGGGTGCACTTAAAATGATGAAAATACAACAAAAATCACACTGAAAGTATCCCTGTAAATCCAAGTTTAAAGGGATATACAAAATATTTACTAAGGAAGAACTTTGTCTATGTAACGCTAGGGATGTTAGGGTGATATGAAAAAACATGAAATGAAACATAACAACGCACCACACCCTGCCTGAGGTCTTCCAGAAAACTTGGCAGGTAGTGCGACCATAGCAGATTTCGAATAAAATAAAAAATGAGACAATAATAATAACGATAATATATATATATATATATATATATATATATATATATATATATACAAACACAAAAATACTAGTTAATTTTATTATTTTAATAAAATTAATCGGAAAATATTCTTCTATGTGCCATGTTTTTCAGGACTTCGTCTATCATGGATTACCACGTCTCCATTTCTCTGGTGGCTCTTAGCAAGCATTCAACATTTTAACGCATGAAACACTTGCTCTGTCATCCAATTGATAAGGCGCGTCAACTGTGCTTCCCCTGTATATATTCCAAGAAGTTTAACAGTTTTTCGTTATGCTCAGTATTTATTCACTTTTCGTTTTCATTATTTCCAAAACTTCATAATTCCTCATATGGTCGATCCATGATATCCGCAGCATCCTTCAATAGAACCACATTTCATTTGCTTCAAATGTTTGCTTCATCTTTGAAGTTATTGTCAAGCATTTACTGTCTTACAGTAGAACGAATATTACATAGCTATGCAGTACTCTTTTCTGTTTCTGTATCAAAATTTCCTGTCTCTGAATAAACACCTCAGCTCCTGTAATTAATCCTTGTCCATGCCAATTCGCATTTGTTTCTAAATGTCGATTTTTCCGTCTTCTGTTAGAACAATTCTCAAGTATTTAAATTTATGTACCTGCTTGGATCTAGAATCCAAGATCTGTCATTAAGTTTTTGGGCTCCTCTGTTTCATGATGACCATTCATTCGGTTTTCTGGTAGTTTATTTAAAGTCTTTTCTTTCGACATTCTCTAGCCATATTCTTTAGTTTTCTTCTGTGTCTGCTATCAGCATTGACTCTTTTGCGTATCTGATGCTGTTTAGATTGTAGCAACCGAAGATGAATCCTTGCATAACGTCTAGTGTCTTCAGTTGAATAGATCCGTTGAAAGGACACATCCTTGTCTTACGCTCTTTTTTATTTTTGTATATCTGCTAAATCCGATTACTTTCCGTATGCAGGTGATGAACTGACAGTAGAGGATCTTTATAACTTTAATTTCTTTACCAAATATTTCGATGTTACTTCGTATTTCTATCAATTCTTTGTGGTCTATTATATTGAATGCCTTTGCATATTCTATAAAATATAAGTACACGCTTTTTTAATTGTATTGATCTTTCTGATGGCATCTTAAGCATAAATATTGCATTTCTTGATCCAGTGTCTTTGGTAACAACGCACTGTTCTTGTCCTATCTCCGTTTTTTCCCCTTCCAGCTCTATTCATGAGGATTCAGATGATGAGTGTCCTTATTGTCTCATTTAACTGATTGTTTTTTGAGATGTACATTTGTTTGCAGGCACAGCTATGAAAATTGATCTTTGTAGACTTCGTTAATTACTTCAGTATTTTTTAAAAGTTTAAATGATGTTTTCATCTATATTAAAATGCCGTCTGTTTTAAGCTGTTTTGTGCTTATTCACTTTGGCAAAAAGCAGCTTTCCCATCGGATCTTAGTATTTGCGGTTCGTCAGCATCTTTTCTTATTTTCGATTGCTCTATTTTGGCGAGGAAATTATCATTTATATATTCTTCCCATCGTTGGATTATTCCTACTTTTTTTAAAATATGATTGTTCCATTCTTGGTTTCTATACATCCTGTTAAGAAGCATGTTGTGTGTCCTGGTATTTCCCTTCTTTCTTTGTGCATGCCTCCTTTATTCTTCTTACTCTGTCTCTCTACATCTGCAAAGTTGTTCTTAAGTCATGTCTCTTTAGCTTGTTTGCACTTGGTCCTCATTTCCTTGTATACTTTCTTGTATTGTGTTCTATATCTTGGCATAGTATTCTGTCTCAATTGCCTCATGTCAAGTATCTCTTCAGTTGACTACTCATTTTTTCGTCTGTGTTTGATTTTCTTTGGAACAATGTTGTGTGTTTATGTCCCTAGCTTTTCCTATAGTGTGTCCTATTTCGAGTTTCCTTTTCCCATTTGTTTTTTGTATTTGTTTCTCTCAGTCAGCGTACATTTCTGTGAGATGAGATTATTGATTGGGGTGTTGTATTGTAATCTTTGTGCTGCATAGGTCTTATGTTTCGGAAGTTTCAAACCTTAATTTTGAGATGACCTCAAGGTGTTCGCTACTACAGTCGACATTTAGATAGGTTTTGCATTGAACAACTGCGATTCTGCATCTGATGTTTATGGCTATGAAATCGATTTGATTTTTCGTGTCACCTCATGAGGTTACTTGATGCCCATAGGCGTCTTGGCTGTTCTTGACTATTGATGTTGTTTAATAGATGGTCATTTGCTGTAAACCCCTGAACTGATATTTCTCCTCGAATTTTGCGGATTCCTAATCCAAAATTTTCAGTTGTTTCTCTTTCCATTGGCATTTAATATCCCATGACTCTAATTTTTGAGCTTTACACTGAACCTTGCTTTTTTGCAGTGTGCAGTAAAACGTTTATATTTCTTCCAAAGTGCTTTGCGTTGTTGCTGCTTAGTCTACTAAAATAACTATATTGAAAAGCCGCACTTTCAGTTTGTCCAAGAGGGCTTTTTTGGATATCTGACAGCATTGCAGAACGCATTTCTACCTTTCTTCGTCTAGTATTAAACCGACTTTGTTTTTGTTATTTTTAACTCATGCCCAAATTATCCTGTTGTTGTAGATGTTGAAGCATCCATTGTTATGCCAAATAGTTTCGCATATTCCTCGAAAAACGATGTCCAATTTGCTTATCTCCTGAATGACGTTGTAGAGAAGGCAAAATTTGTTATGCACCCTGACGTTCCATGGCCTGGGGTAGATTTTTGATTGTTGCGCACTGTCGCAGAGTAACTATACAGAGATACCAGTTTCGCATGACGTTCCTTTCCGGGTGAGGGGCAAAACTTCGAAGAAATGTAGCCTCTTTACGCCATCGATCTTAATAGTCCCTAGATGACGGTCAGGGGACACCAGTTGCCAATGTTTCTCTTTACCGTGCCAGGAGTTACTTTTTTGGAAGTAACCCTTTTGAAGGCGTTAGGTTTCTTACATCGATTTTTCAAGACCATGCTTATTCACAGGAATGAGTGTGAAGTGTTTCTCGTTGCCTTCACCGCTGTCATTTATCGAAGCACTGATAAAATACCGGCCTCAATCACAAGCCGATCAAGAAGGTTAGACTTCACAAGTTGTATTGAGTGTATTTACTGGAACGTATTAGAAGGCTAGTGGATGGGTAGATAATATGTATTATGAAGTTGCCAATTTACTAAGTTTTTTAAACACTTCCATGCAGTGAACAGAGGTTCAAATCTGAAAGCTTCACGTTAATTTTACCAAGTGGCCATTTCATTTTCTTTCAGTTTCTTTTAACAGTCAAAGGTGGATATTTAAAGTTTGTCTAATTTACATAAAAGCCCAAGACACACAGAAAGGGAAGTACAGTGCGTGTCGCAGAGGGATAGACAGATTGTGCTAAAGGAGAGCAGCTTACCACAAACATTACTGTTGCTAGATTTATCCTTAGAACTTCAAAGAAAAGTTACAGTTTTCAGCCAATGTTGTTAAAATATCTGTTTCTTGTATATTAGGCGGAACTCACGAGAAGAGAAAAGATTGTATTAAATAATTATGTTACAGGGAGGGAAAAATAAAATTAAACCAATTTACTAACTTTTAACTTCGTTAAAGTCAGGAGGTTCACTACTGATACGACAGAGGATTTAGTTTGTAAAATAGGAGGGGAATAAATAGATGCAAAGCCATTTCAAAAATTACTAACCTAGGAAGTGCAAAACAAAACAAAAACTGACATCGTGAAGTGCATGAAAGCAATCTTTTTAAATCGGATAATATTAATTTCTATTCGTAGCAGCTTCTTTTAAATTCAAAATCCGTTGCCATTGGTTTTTAGGACTAACCGCGGTCAGCTGTACAAGTACATGGGTATGGGAAGGGCATGAATAAAGTTTTTAATAACATAACCGTAGACCTATATCCTTCCACGAAGAGAATATTAACTTATTTTATTTGGTAGGGGGGATATCTATCGCCAAACATTAGATAATATGAATGCGACAGAAAATTTAAAAATTTAAAATTAAGCTTAAATTCTGAAATTTAAATAACATATAAAATATTAACAAACAAGCAAGTTCAGATAAAAAGCTTAGTGCGTCGAGTGAATGAAAGCAAATTATTTTAAGAGAATACTTATCTTTTTAATTTTGTAAAATGTTATTTAATTTTTCCATAGCACAAATGATATGCATGCAAACACCCAATCGTATATACACACGATTTGGATAAAATTGTATTAGCGTTTGTTACGAGGACTAATTTTCTATTTCATTCTGGCAACTAACTTTTTGTAATCAATTGTATAACTGTTGCTGTAATTAAATTCGATATGATATCTAAATCGCATCGTATTAAAAACAGTTTACATTTAAAATCTGATCATCGTCCCATTAGCGAAATGGAAATAGTCATTAAAAATATGTCACAATAAGTACATATATCAGAGGAACTTACAAAATTATGTTATTCGCTGTTGATAGTTGTATCCATCGGGATACCGACGCACTGAACCACTTAAATTAACTTTTTCTAAAGAAATGCGAATTCGTGGAATAAATCCATACCAACATTACAACACTGCTAATGAGAATGTAACTGAAGGAAAACTGCTGTAGTTCTGAGTAGATCCCTTGCACTGAGTTTCCAAACATCAGCAATTAAATTCTTCAATAAGCAAGTACATGAATGAAAAATTACTTAATAATTAGAAAATTAAAGGCATATTTGAAAGACTTGCCTTCACTTGACTTCGCACGTTTTGAAAATTAACATGAAAAAACACATTTTGTTTGCCTAGAATATGAATTGAAACTGATAAATATGTTTAACAGAGGATTTGTTATTGACTGTCAGCTAAATAACATTAATGTTGAATTGGAAGAATGCTTTTTAGGGAAGACATGAACAGATTGTGGGGAGGGTGGTGTTCCAGATACGGCCTCTATTATTAGTCCGTACCGAGAAACGATTGGGGCATCCATCAGAGTGAATAGCCGACCCTATGGATCAATAAACCGATTAGAAATTAATTTTAACCTCGGTTACATTTCTCTTAACCAAGATGAAAAGACACAAACGAAGCAAATGCAAGAGCAATAGAAATATTTAGAAAATCTTGAATTAAATCTTGAAA
Source organism: Ascarosepion bandense (assembly GCA_037127315.1). Taxonomy (NCBI): domain Eukaryota; kingdom Metazoa; phylum Mollusca; class Cephalopoda; order Sepiida; family Sepiidae; genus Ascarosepion; species Ascarosepion bandense. The sequence continues at coordinate 5,481,345 of JBBBDQ010000249.1, forward strand.
GAATCTTTCTTTAAATAGGCCTCTTTCTGTTCGTTCTTCTGCATATTATTATTATTATTATTATTATTATTATTATTATTATTATTATTATCTCGTCACTGTGCACGTTTGCGCTAAATATCTGGTGGCCATTGTCGAATATTGATTGAGAGCAAGTATCCTGAAATATTGAACACAGTTCTGAATGTTCCTGTATATAATACCAATAGCGTGGATTATTCAATTTTCAAAATTAAATAATCCCCAAAAGTTTTTGGGTTAGTTTCAAATAGACCTACTATCATACTTAGAACACTAACCCTTATAACATTTTTTTAGTTGCAGAAGTATTTTCTATATTAATATTTAAACACCATTTTTATTTTTGTTTATAGTGGAATTCCTGGGGAATTTTCCAATAAACAATGGTGTTCTTTTTTTATCAATCCAAGCGCACTTACAAAGATTTATACTGTTCTATTTTGCCGTTTTTACATTTTTTCTATTTCGATTTGTCCATTGTATACTTCCATAGATTTTCAGATTACTGGTTGCAAGCCACATCAAAAAGTAGACATTTTTTCGGTTTGGCTTATTCTGTTCGACATATTTGTTTCAAACTGTTTTTTCTGTAAATTTGGCATAGTTCTATTGACTTTTGGTGTCTTCTGTGTTTGTTAGCTATTCTCCAAAGTTATAGCAAATTGCCCAGCACAAATATTGTCGAACTATATCGCAACAATTTTGTATTCATTTGGTTCAAGTAGAGAGCATCCTGAGATTTGACGGTCTCTGCTTTCTTAACGCTTGTCAAAGAATATCAATTTTCTGTTTCGACATTATTAAGTAAAATATTTACCTGAATGCATTAAAGAATGAGCTGCAAGAAGAATAATTTCCGTTTCATCTTTAATCCAGATGCTCATATTAATAGGTGACTGTTATGCTTATCAATAATACCTTTAATCGCACGTTCAGGATATGGTCCATGCAGAAGAATGCTTTGTTGCAACTGTTCGATTGGTATAAATTTTGTCATTCTTTTTCATACGTTTTGCTGCAAAAGTTCTTCATTTGTTCTGTATATTTTTTAAATAAATCATCTAAATATAAATTTTGATTGCATTTATAACCTTCTTTCATAATTGATGTTTTTTTTCTTTCTGTTTTGCCGTTTTTTATTAATTTTATCATACATTAATTTTGTTATTGCCATGTATGTTAGTAAACCACTAATTTTTCTCTTGTATGAAAATACTAGTCGAGTATTAATTCTTCCATAATTTCTTTCAAGTTATGTAAAGACGATGAGAACAACATTTGGAGAATGCATTTTACGCTTACAAACAGGCTTTCTTGTCCTAGAATATATTCTTATGATCTATTTTAATGTTCATTTCAATATATTGAAACTATATTGAACTATTCGGAATGCAATGATATTAAAGGACATACTTCTTTTCTGAGAATTAAGTTCAGGACCTCATATCTGTTACACACTTCTATGGTACGTATTTTGCTTTATTTCTTTAATTTTATTGTGATTTCCTTCGCCCTCTTTTACAATTAAGTTACTTATAAGCTTCTTCTGGCTCTCAACCTTTGAACATTACATCTTGGTATAATTTAATAGATGAGTTACATTTTAGTGATACACGTAAAATTGTAGGTTTAGCATATTTATTCAAACGGAATTCAATTCCAATGTCATCACTGAAACATTGTTTACTGTACTCAGAAACCCACCCAATTAATTATTATTCCTAGCACACAACTTTAATTCACCCATGTAAAATAGATGTTTTATATTCATCTGAGATATATTATAACCATATTCCGTCCTGTTGTGTTCGCTCGTTGATGCTATTACGCATATGCAAAATAGTAAGGGAAGCAAAGAGTCAACTTCAAAAATTCCTCTGTTGAAGTTTATTTTACCAGACTCATAAATCCCATTCATATAATTGAGTTGAAGTGAAGTTTTTCATATCGACACATTTTGTTTGATGTAACTGATGCCGACGGGTGATACCTTGTACATATTTAAAGACTTTAAGATCCAGGAAAGGGGTAAGCAATCAATTCATGTATTACTGAGATGTCTTTTCTCATAAAGCCTTTTTTTTAGATCTTCGTAGGAATAACTAATTGATATTTGTATACGTAAGAACCATGTTTGCAATCTTTTTGTTCAAGAGATATGCCATGTTTTTATGAAGAAATATATCAAAGTTTGAAAGTAGTAGTAACATATATAACTGAAGTAAATATTTGGAGATTATTATTATTATTATTATTATTATTATTATTATTATTATTATATTCACGTTTATTTCTGTTGTATACACACTTTCATTACGGGTTCCACCAAAAAATAAATATTCAAGAATAGCTTCATGTCATTTTCCACTAAGCATTTTTTTAAATCAAGAGCTAAAATGAAAAGAAATGCTATGATCTCATACATTTTACATAGATAAAGGAGTGAAATTTACATAAAGGAGTAAAATGTACATACAAGTAAACTTATTTTGTCTTTCTTTATGTCATGGGTTTTTAGAAAAAAAATTTATAGAGATTATGGAATGATTTTACAATCAATTCGATGGCTTCAAAATCAACTTGAATTATTTATGTAAGATTTTATTATTATTATTATTATTATTATTATTATTATTATTATTATTCATTATACATCTATTTCTGCTATGGTCGCACCACCTACCAAATCTTCTGGAAAACCTATGTCAGGTCGTGGCGTGTTGTTATAGTTCAATCTCATGTTTTTTCATAGGTGTTCAGGGATTCTTTCAATGTGGTTTTTGTTCCGTTTTTATCATTCCAAGTGCATTATTTATCACTAGTACGAAACTTGTTTTCAATTTCCACATTTCTTTCTATTTCAATTTCCAGGTCTTTATATTTTGACAGTTTTCCGAATTCCTTGATTGGGATGTTAAATTCCGCTCGACAAACCATATCAATTAATAATTTTTTTTCTTTTTGGTTTTTAACAATAATGTCCGGCCTATTTACTTCAATTTTTCTGTCTGTATAGAGGGTGTAATCCCATAGAATGGTGATATCTTCTCTTTCTGTAACCGGTACTGTGAGATGTAATTACCAGTATTTGTTTACATATTTTCCATAGTGTTTGCACATTGTCCAATGTAAATATTGCCCCACTCTATCGTGACAATTTTTATATTCATTTGGAGAAAGTACAGAACATCCTGATACTAGATGGACTGTCATTTTATGGTAGAACCAGCATTTTCGATCCACATTATTATGTATAGTATTTGCCTGAATTTGCTAGTTTTGTTTCATCTGTTCAAGATCTTTATGCTTAGCATTCTTTTTCATATTTTCAGCCGAAATAGTTGATTCTTGGCTTCTGTTTTGATATTCTACATAATCTATTAAATATAAATCTTCTTTTTATTTACTGCCTTCTTGCATTATTGAATCTTATTTTTCTTTTTTTCCTGTTGTTTGACTGATTTTCTCATCAAGCCCATTGTTGTTTCTAAGTATGTTTGTAAGCCAATAGTTGTTGTCTTGTATATCAATTATAGCTGAATAAGACTTCTTCCACCTTCTTTACAGGGTATGTATAGACGGTCTATATCAGTAATTTGGATGTTGCATCTTATGTTTAGAACGGTGCTTTCTTGACTTGGAATCCATTCTCTTGATGTCACTTAGAATCCAGTTCAAGATATCGAAGCTATTTTGGACCACTGGAATGGCCAGGTTATTAATGGCCATAATTCCTTTCTGAGAATTCGATTCAGTTTTAGTATCTGTCGTAGCCGTCTATAGTACTCTTTACGCATATCTATTTCATTTTTTGGGATTGTTTTCACTCGCTTTTCCACATAATACTTTTAATCTTCTTCTTGCTTTAAATTTTGTATTGTTGAAGCAGGGTCGTAGCTTATTGAGGATGTTTCTTCTAGTGGTCTTCGTAAACTGTGGCTTTAGCACATTTATTCAAATTGAAGAATTTTACATTTTGTAAAATACATTCCAGCTTATTGTCATACTTATCATACAAAATGTAAAATAGATGGCTTATTTTCTTCTGTGCTATTTTATAACAACATATAATGCTATCACCGTGATGCAAAATATTAAGGGAAACAAAGTGTCACCTTGAAATATAACTCTGTTGATGTTTATTCTACCAGACTTATAGGTTTCATTTATATGATTGTAACAATATGTTGTTTTCCATATCGACATATATTTTTTGATAAAATTGATGATGACGAGTGATACATTGTACATATTTGTAGTCTTTCATTTCCAGTATGTGGTACACTATCACATGCCTTATGATTATCTATCCAGGGAGTATTATAAACATCTTTTTTTGCACTGATGGCAGTTTTCCAAGTTCATCCTATTAATAAGTAATTGATTTTTACATACTTAACGGCCACGTTTGCACACTTTTTGTTCAAGCGGTAGTATGTCATTTCATCCCAAGAAGAAATGTGTCTGCGTTGTTAAAATAGATGTTAATAGATTGTAAGTTGTCATAAGTTATGTAATTAGACTGTAGTTTTTTTGGAGTAATTGTGTCACTGTTCTTCGTTAGAAGAAAGGTAATTCCTTTGGTCACCCATGCAGTATTTTTAGTGGGATCGTTAACTATATCTTGATTTTCGTAGGCTATTTTTATGTATTGTACTTGAATAATATAGCCAAAAGTTAGGAATTTTACCTATTACTGGAAATTTCCAATCCTGTGCTTCTGTCAGTGCACATTTTACATACACTTCTTTGATTCCAGCCCATGTCTTTTCCGGTTCATTTTTCATTCGTTCTATTTCCTGCACAATCCTGTCTGCTACTTTGATATGTTTTTTAGGGCAAGCCCATATTTTTCCCAGAACTGTATAACCTCTACCATTTTGCGGGGAATAATTACTTCAATTATTTTTTACCTATGTCTCTGTCAAATTTATTTGCATATTTTTGAAATATTTTGTTTTGTCTGAAGAATCGTGATCTTTTTTCATAGCATCTTATTCTTCTGTGGTCTTTTTGCTTTATTTTTTCTTAGTTGATAGGAATTCATTTTTATTTCTAATATTTTTTCGACTCCTCTTCTGTTTCTAGTTCTTAAATTTATTCCTCTTGTCAGTTAATTGAGTACTAATAATTCAATTCTAAGTTGTTCCTTCTTTTTCTATCTTTTCCAAGGTGGATCCTCATGTGTGAGAGTCTGCCTTGTTTTAAATTTGATGTTTAAATTATGTTGCTAATATTGCTGATGCATATATTGCTTCATTTAGATTTAAATGAGTGTCTTCCACATTTAAAATTAATTTGAGTGCTGCAATGTAGAGCTTACTAGTTTCGATGTTATGCTTTGTTGGCTGTAATTTTGGGAGTTGTTCTCTTTCCTCCATTGAAATATTTTGTATCTGACTTATATGGCTCTTGATGTCTTCCTTAGCTTCTCCTATACTGTTGTTCTTTTAAGTAAAATAAGTTTGTTTAATGTGTTTAGAACTCATTTAATGCCTTCTTGTAACTGACTCAAATCAGACCTTTCCATAAGTTATGATGTTTCACCCTTATCTTCACAGTGGCTTGTGTGTGTATATCGTTTTCTACATTATGATCTGTGGCTTGTGTGATGCTACTACTTTTTTCTGATTCTGGTTCTCTTTTATGCTTTGTTGATTCGTCTATTCTGGTTGCAATTTTTTTTATCTTATTAATTTCAGCCTCTGTCAATCGGTTATTTTCATAATGTACCATCGTACATTGGCTAATTTATTTTCATCAATGAACTTTCAATTTGTTTGTCTAAAAGTTTCTCGCCAAATGTCATATCATTGGTGAGTGATATTTCTTTGAGGTTTGAGTAACTCTTCATGAAATGCAGTCATATCGACTTTGTAGTTCTCAGGAGAAAAATATGTTTTTTTTCTTTCTTAAAATATGCGGTTATGGATATAGCTGAAGAATTTTTAGGACCATCATTATCATTATCCTTATTATTGGGACGGGAAGATTCATTCTTTGTGTAGGTCTTAAATGGGTTAACAATTGACAGCTGACAGAGACGCGATAGGAATTCAAAGAGAAAGATGCTGGTTAAAATTTATTATTATTATTATGTCATTTTTCATCATATTTCGATTTCTGCTTTGGTCTCACTACCAACCAAATCTGCGGGGAGACCTAAGGCAGGTATTGGCGTGTTGTTATGGCTCCATTTCATGTTTTTCTATCTTCCCTATCATCCCCAGCATTACATAGATAATGTTTTCCTTAGTGTGTGGGCTGTACTTAATAAGACAATTTTTTGTATATCTCTTAAGCTGGGGTTTCCAGGGATGCTTTCAATGTGTTGTTTTGTTCCATTTTTTATCATTCCAAGTGCACCTACTATCACTGGCACAACTCTTGTTTTCAATTTCCACATTTTTTCTATTTCAATTTCCAGGTCTTTATATTTTGACAGTTTTTCAAATTCCTTGATTGCTATGTTACAATCCGCTGGACAAGCCATATCAATTAATAGACAAGTTTTCTCCTTCTGGTTTTTAACAATAATGTCTGGCCTGTTTGCTTCAATTTTTCTGTCTGTGTAGATGGTGTAATCCCATAGAATGGTTACATCTTCTATTTCTGTAACCGGTGCTGGGTGATGTTCATACCAGTGTTTGTTTACAGCTTTTCCATAATGTTTGCACATTGCCCAATGTAAATATTGCCCAACTCTATCGTGGCGATTTTTATATTCATTTGGGGCAAGCACAGAACAGCCTGAGATTAGGTGGTCTATTGTTTCTTGGTGTTTATCACAAAACCTGCATTTTGGATCCATATTATTATGCATAATATTTGCCTGAAAGTTTCTCGTGAAAAGATTTTTGGTCTTGTGCTGCAAGAATAAAGCCTTCAGTTTCAGACTTCAATCCAGATGCACGTAACCATCGATGAGTATTAACTTTGTCAACATTGGATTTATTGGCACGTACTGAATATTGGCCATGCAGAGGTTTGTCTTGCCAGCGCTGTTTCATCTGTTCAAGAGCTTTATCTTTGGCTTTCATTTTCATATTTTTTGCCGCAATAGTTGGTTCTTGGCTTCTGTTTTGCTTTTCTACAGAATGTACTAACTGTAAATCTTGTTTGTATTTACTGCCTTCTTTTATTATTGAATATTTTTCTTTCTTTCTTCATGTTGCCTTACTAATTGTATCATCCAATCCTTTGCTGTTTCTATGTATGTTAGTAAACCAATAGTTGTTGTCTTGTATGACAATTCCAGCTGAATAAGACCTCTTCCACCTTCTTTACGGGGTATGTATAGACGTTCTACATCAGCCTTTGGATGATGCATCTTATGCTTAGAATGAAGCTTTCTTGTTTTAGAATCCATTCGCCTGATGTCGTTTAGAGTCCAGTTTAAGATTAATGGACATAACTCTGTTCTGTGAATTCAATTCAGTTTTTAATATCATTCGTAGCTTTCTATAGTACTCTTTACGCACTATTTCTTTCATTTTTTTATGGTGAATGTTTTCGCTCTCATTTACACCTAGGTATTTATAAGCTTCTTCTGGTTTCAATTCTTTTATTGTTACAGCAGGTTCTAGGCTAATTGAGGATGTTTCTTGTATTGACCCACGTAAAACTGTAGCTTTAGCTCATTTATTCAAATTAAATTTCATTCCAATGTCTTCGCTGAAGCATTTTACAGTTTGCAGAAAACCTTCCAGCTCACTATCATTCTTAGCATATAACTTTAAGTCATCCATGTAAAATAGATAGCTTATTTTCTTTTGGCTTATTTTATAACCACATTCTGTCTTATTAAGTTGACTGGTTAGTGCTATTAATGATATGCAGAATAGTAAGGGAGATAAAGAATCACCTTGAAATATACCTCTTTTGATGTTTATTTCATCAGACTTATAGGTTCCATCTCCATATTTTTCTGCTTTTGTAGTACTTTGTAAATTATGTCTCTTTCTTATTTCACCTAATCCCCTTTTTTTCATAATTTTACAAAATTTTAGGTAGGTCATGCCTGGAGTGCTACAAATGATTTTTCCTAATTATATAGCGGAAAAAATAAACTACCTATTTCTGATGTTATGCATATGTTTCACTTTCCTATTCACGTTATGTTCAGCATCCTTCTGTAGAATCCTTTTCTCTTACTTCACGTTTCATCGTCATCTGTGTCGAAATGTTCCAGCATTAAATACCGTGGAGGAATAATAATATTGATTAACGATTCAATAACCGTTGCTTGTATTCTTATCAAATTTTCATGTTTCGTAATACTTTGCTTATATTTGTAAGAAATCTCTCGTTATATTCGTACTCATTTTTTCTAAGTGCTGTTATTTTTTATTTTGTTATCAGGAATATTATTATGGTAAACTGTTTCGTTTGCTGACAAACATGCTTTCTATTTCATTTCAATTATTGTTTAGTCCTTTCTCATCGCTTTCCTTTACCAGAATATGTAGCATTTATTGTAGTTTCTATTCTACGTCTTCTATCAGCAGTATTTCATTGGCATTATCTTACGTATTTAAGATTGTAGCTGCCATTAATGAATCTTGTTAAAGCTTCTTATTCTCTCAGAATTACCACACGTTATAGACTTAATCAATCCGGGGATACATAGACTGAATAACTCTTCTCTATTCGTGTATGCTAGCTGTATTCATTTTCTCCATTTTATAATGTCTTTATTCCTATTGTTACTTGTTTGATATTTGGGTATTCCACATTATATTACCTGTTGATTTTACGGTGGCCGCTTATGATATTATTTTTTATATTAGCACACTATATTATTGCATGTTCTCTAGGTAATAGTATAGATATCACGTGCTTTACGTTTTGTATTATCGCAGATAAATCTATGACAATTTCTTTGATTCCCAAAGCAGTCGGAAAGTATATATCAAAAGGGCTTTTTGGTTTTTGTGAGAGAAAACTTATACAAAATAAGAAAGAAATTGGAAAAGACAGTCGAAAGTAAATAAAGTAATATAAAGAAAAAAGGAAAGAAACAAAGAAACAAAGAAAGAGACAAAGAGTAAATTAGGGAAAGCAGCACAGAGATAAATAGAGGGAAAGTATAAAGAAAAAGTAAAAAGAAATAAAAAAACGGAAAGAAATAAAAGAAAAATGTAATGAAATAAGAAGGGAAAGAACACGAGTAAAATAAGAATGTACGATAAAAAAGAAAAGAGAGAATAAAGAAAAGCAAAATGAGGGAGTAAAAAAAGTAAGAGAAAAAGAATGAAGTAACAAAAGAATCAAAATAGGAATGAAAGCAAAAGAGTAGAAACAGGTGTGCAAAGGATGAAACAGTACAAAAAACCTAAAGGCATAGTAATAAAAGCGCAAACTCAATAAATAAATAAATAAAAGAAATAAATAAATAAAAGAAGTAGAAATAATTACGGCGGAAGAAGCAAAACATATAGGGAAATAAATTCAAAAAAGGAAAAGCGAGTGAAAAAGAGAAAAACGAAGAAAGGAAAGACAGGAGATCGAGGCGGAATTAATACTTCTCCCATACATAAAAGATACGTTTCAGTGAAATGAAAAACATTTCAGTGTGTTTTCATTTATACCCTCTTACTCCTTTAAATATTGACCTACATCAATGAACGTTATTATAATATTTTCCTCATTATCATATGCTCAAATATTTGTTTGAATAATGAAATATTGAATTCTGTATGAGTCTTTATTAGGTGCTATAATCCTAGAAATCTTAATCTTCTTGTTCATTAACTCAAGAAAGATCATTCATCAGAAAATGTGGCCTCCCTCTGTCTCTTCTATAAATACTTTCATGGCTTCTGCTCGGATGAGCTTAAGTCACTGATGCCTCCTCAACAGGTGTTTACCCGTGCAACCAGACTGGCAACTGGGTCCCACCCATTCACAGTCACGTTAGCCAAACGCAGACGACAATTCTACTCCTGCAGCTTCCTCTCTCGCACTTCCCGCCTGTGGAACTCACTCCCGTATTCTTGCTTTCCTGACGGCTACGACCTCCAGAAATTTAAAAGCAAAGTTAATACTCACCTACTAACCACTGGACACTAGCTCTCTCCACTCCCCTGTATAATCTTCACGTTCTCTCCGCCCATGTATCTGTCATTGCACCTGCTTTCTCAGCTTTCTATTGTTCCTTTCTAACTAGCTTGTACTCCTCACTCTTTTCTAATTAATCTTTTTACATTTATGTAACGCCCTGCACATCAGTGGCGTTTCTGCCTTGCTCGGGGTGAAATGATTAAAAAATAAAATAAAATAAAAAAATGGTGTTTTCAATGGTAGTACTATTTTCTATTTATTTTGCAATTTTTATAATAATTATTTCTAATAATAATTTTAAAAAATTGCAGTAGTACTAGCAGTTCTACCGTTGTGTAATTTTATCCAAGACCGAATTGTATATTGAAGCCGAGATTACATTCATGTGCTAATTCGTTTACGCTTTCATTCCTAAGTGTTAATCCTATCAGTTTAGTTAACACCACCCTATTGTTTTTATTGATCCCTTTGATGTTTGTTTATATATATTATCTTAAATTCTGTGCGATTAGTTTAATGGTTTTAAATGATAAGTAATTGGACTAGAATACAGATTTTCACCAGAAAAATGGAGATGGTTCTTGCAAAAATCCTCATGACATTTTCTTTATCAAAACGGATTGAAAAAGAAATGTGTAATGTACAATAGTTAAAGCACTAATTTGGAAAATACAATTATTCAAAAGAAAAATATGAATTAATTGAAAGGAATCCTTCTTTCTAACATGAATCCGGATGGTTGATTGAAGTGTTAGCTGATTTGAATAGACATATCAATTAAATAGCATAATTGGTGCCATTCTACATGCACCGACGAAAAATCTAATTTCAGTATAATGATTTTTCATAACATCTCAATAAAACGACCTTCATTACTTGAATAATTTATTGGTTTAATTTATAGTCAAAGCTTCTACATCCATCGCCATTTTCACTGCTTAACAACAACATTCTTTATATAGAGAAAAGATTGCGACTAGTTCAAAGGGAAAGAATATTATCCCTTAAGCTGAACGCACTAGAGAAAGTTTTCTCAGAATCAGCTTATATTATCACTATTTTCGCAGCTTTTAAGAAATATTGATTCTGCGTTTACCTATGTAAATTTGATGCCATAGCTTATACAGTACTGATACGCTGTAACTCGTATGCAAACTGATAATAAATAAAAATCACGTTCCACTCAATATACAACACAAAATTATGCCGGAAGTATATCAGCATAATATATATGCAAGTCAGTGCATATATATATATATATATATATATATATATATATATATATATATATATCTGTGTGTGTGTAAATATTTGACTATAAAAATGGGCATATATCTAGTTACCGCCAGAGCATGGTCAACAATGATCTAATGGGGGTTACTATTCACTGCAAAATTCTAGTCGTCTCAAAAAGAAAGAAAACATCAACACATAATTTGATGAAAAAATCGACAGACGGAATGACAAATTTGCTATTGTTATTCGATATTAAACTAGTGCGCAAAAGAAGACAGATTGTACCGAGCACCAACTTCAAGGTCGACTAGGTATGTATCCCCAATAGTGCTCTATACAGAAGTGAAAATTGAAGTGATTGATTTTTTTTAATAGTTTCATTTCCGGTGTTTACTATCTATTCTCCATGTTCTTTTGCGCAAGCCTTATTCATCTGAATCTGTTCGAAAACTATAAACAAGAAATAATTGAAAAATACTAATTGCAGTCAAAAACAATTCCAGCTAAAACCTACCATTTATTAGATTTAAAAAAATGATTTTGCTTGGAATATTTATGCAAACTTAACCTATCTTACTTTTTCTCTATTTTTTCTCTCCATTCTCTTTCTCTCTCTCTGTCTCCCTCTCTCTCTCTCCACACACACACTCACGCGCGCACGCACACACACACACACACACACACACACACACACACACACACACACACACACACACACAGTGGACCCATTACTTCCGTCTATTCCGGAGACAGTCAACTGATCACAATAGGCGCCTGTTAATATCTGCGCGCAATGAGTGCAAGAGAACCCCAAATGACGCCAAACAGTTGTTTGCTGAGAGAATGCGACAGCACATAGCTGACCGCAAGTTCGGCTCCAATGACTATTGGAGGATTTGTAAATGAGTGCTCAACAATAGGAAATCCTCAATACCTCCTTTAATCCATGGATTTGAGGTTCTCACGTCATCTGCGGACAAAGCTGAGTGCTTTGCCCACAGATTCTCATCCAACTCCACATTCGACTCGTCCGGAGTAAACCCACCCGACTTCCCTATTAGAACTGAGGCCAAACTGTACGACGTATTTATTACCCCGACAGTAGTATCCAGAGTAATTTCAAAACTCGCCCCCCATAAGGCGTGTGGAAACGATGAAATCCTGGTGATAGTCCTTAAAGGTGTACTCCTGAACTTTCCCCTGTCCTCTCTAAACTATTTAACTACTGCCTTTCTGCTTCTTGCTTTACTGCCTGCTGGAAGTTCTCTTCAGTCTTTCCTATATTTAAGAATTGCGGTGAACACTCGGACCCATCTAACTATCGCCCTATCAGTCTTCTACCAATATTCGGGAAAGTATTCGAGGCTATATTCAATGCTGAAATAGTTCATCATCTCACCTCCGACAGGCAATATGGATTTCGCCAGGTCCACAGCCGACCTGCTAACAACCGTAACGGAGTACATGCTACAGGCTCTTGATGAGTCTGACGACGCTCGCGCGGTTGCTCTGGACATCTCTAAGGCTTTCGAAAGGGTGTGGCACTCTGGTCTCCTATGCAAACTCCGCGGTTATGGTATTAACGGTCGCCTGCTTGACCTAATCCAATCTTTCTTAAATAATCGCAAAATAAAGGTCGTTCTGAATGGGCGTGCCTCTTCGTCCTACTTCCTTATTTTCATCAACGACCTCGCAGGTGAGATCAAGTCCCAAGTAAGCATCTACGCAGATGACACTACAATATACTCCCGCACCAGTAAGAAACCTCTCGTGGCGGACAGACATAATCTCGCTGCTGACCTTGAACGGGGTCTACACTCTGTGGTGAACTGGGGCAAGAAGTGGCTTGTCAACTTCAATTCATCTAAGACCAAGCTGTTGCCTGGCAACCGTTACAGGCAACCTCTCCTGCCTCCCATAAACATGGACCAAGCTATTCTCCCGTAATACACTACGCCTCCTCGGACATACCCTGTCCTCAGACCTCAAATGGAACCACTATTTTGAATCCATAGTAAAATCTACTGCTAAGAAGGTTGGATCACGATGTCGATCCAGGATGTTTTTTCCACCTGAATCCATCCTGCATATATACAAGTCAACCATCCCTCTGTGCATGGAGTACTGCTGCCATTTATGATCAGGTGTCCTGCCGTTCACCTCAGTGTTCTTGACAGGCTCCAAAAGAGAGTCTGTAATATGATAGGTACTGATCTGTCAGCTTGACTGCAGCCACTTCCCCATCGTCGAAATGTGGCCTCTCTTTGTCTGTTCTTCATGGCTTCTGCTCAGACGAACTTAAGTCACTGATGCCTCCTCAATAGGTGTTTACTCGTGTAACCAGACTGGCAACTGGGTCCCACCCATTCACAGTCAGGTTAGCCAAATGCAGACGACAATTTTACTCCTGCAGCTTCTTCTCTAGTACTTCGCGCCAGTGGAACTCACTCCCGTATTCTTGCTTTCCTGACAGCTACAACCTCCAGAAATTTAAATACAAAGTCAATACTCATCTACTAACCACTGGACTGTAGCTCTCTCCTCACTCCCGTATAACCTTCCCTTTCTCTCCACCTATGTATCTGTCATCGCACACGCTTTCTCAGCTTTCTATTGTTCCTTTCTAACTAGTTTGTACTAGTTAGAAAATGTATATTAATGAAAATAAGGAAGAGCGTCGGGCCCAAGATAGAGCCCTGGGGGACACCGGCATTCGTACTGTAGGATGAAGAGGCATGCCCATTCAATACGAACTTCATTTTGCTGTTGTTTAAAAAGGACTGGATTAGATCAATCAAAAATAATTATATTATATCGTCACTACAATGAAGATATTTTTCAACAATTTTGCATCCTTGTAAATGATGTTGATGATCGCAAAATGAAGAGTTATTCGAGCACAATCTTAAAAATAAACAATTCCCTACTCATCAAAAAAGAATGTAATTGCAGAAAGTACCTTGAATTTCTGAACTGAAAATTTATTCAGTGACATCGCCATTGGCTTTAACAACTGACTCCAGACGGCATTTGAATCTCCTGCCACTCCCCTGGATGGTAATCCGTTTAAGTTAGTGAATCTTGACTTAACGCCATCTTAGGTGTTACAGATATTTTGTTTATAACGATCCTTGAAGAAAAGAAGGGTATGCCCGTGAGTTAGGCGCCAGATATTAAAGAATCCATTGTCGCAGAAATAATCTGACAACCATGAACGTGTCTTCCTTCTTTTGTGGCACGAGACAGACATATATTCTTCCAGCAGTAACATTATTCATTCAAGGCAGCGCTATATTCGCAGGGTACTTGATGTAGGTTTCCCTGTTGATTCTGATGACTTTTGATTAAATGAATGGACGCATAACCCCGCTATCAATAGTGTTCACTCTAAACAATATGGTGTTTGTTGGGTACATCAAAACACCCTTTCCAAACATTCTGCACTGTTCTAGTTTGATACTAAGACCTTCTGAATTTTCCTATTAAAATGCTAAGCAGTGGAATATGTTGATTCCACATTTATTGCATAGTTAATTGCATCATTTTTTAAAAGGCGGTGGTCACCTTACTATAGTGCGAAGTCGACAGAATAAAAAAAATCAATGTGTATGCACAGAATTAAAATACAGAATGTCTATAAAGTCTGTGTGCATTTAAAAAAATTATAACTTTAATTTTTTGAGATGGAAATAATTTGTAAAAAGGATTAGAAAGAAGTAAATCTATACATCAGAACGTTTACTTGAAATGTTATTTAAACTTCCACAAGTCCTCCATCATTAGCAATATATAGGTTAATATGATTTCGCAATTCACTGATTTACAGTAATGCCTGAAATAACATTAGTTATTTTAGCTTTCAAATCTTGTAATGAAGTAGGTTTGGTTGCATACACAATTTTTTCACGTAAAAAAAACCTGATGAAGTCAAATCTGGCGAACGTGGAGGCCAATAATATGGCAAACATTTTTTCAACATCCGTTAGGAAATTCCTGATTTATAAACTGTCTAACGCGCTGATAAATTTACAAGAGGATCCATCTTGTTGAAACAGTATATAATTATTCAAGTTTAACCTTCAAGCTCATTTTTTACGGATTATTTCTATCACAAAAAACAAAAAAGTTAAAAATCTTTTAATGTGCTCGCGGACTTCATGGACACCCAGTATAGTATGGTGACAATTTATATATCTCATCATGTGTTAGCAAAAACTAAAACTACACATTTTTTCAATCTGTTCTTTCCTTACATAATTACTACTTTTCCCGTCTCCCACAATCAAAAATATCTTGAAAAATCAAAAGAAAACTGTTATTTCTGCCAGAACAATCTAATCTCAAATACTAACAGTATTCATTTCACTTCACTTTTCAACAGATTTGTATTATTACACCATGTGTACTCCATACGCTTTGACTGAACTTTAAGACCCCCTGATGATCATTTATGAATGTTCTCAAATTTGTAAGCAGAAATAAACCAATGGCATTCTATATTCTGTGTATGAAGATAAGTAGCATAATAAATCCTACACTGTTTAAACTTTATTAGTTAATTGCCGACTAGCGATTTATTCGCTCAAAGGCAATTATGAGATTGTCGAACTCTCTGACTTCGGGCAGAGTGTAACCCAGTCAAGGCTTCATCGAAGGGTAGGGTCTTGCTGTGGAATATCAGAAAATTCATTTTTGCCTGAGCTGTATTTTATAGTGTCGCAGCCTTATGTTACACCCTTTGACGTATTTTCTTCAAGGATTTTTTCACAATTCAGATTTAACTACAGTTTTTTAATTTGTGTTCCTCTTTCACATGTTGTGTAGAAATTATATGTCTATTGTTGTTGATTTGTATTCTTATTTTCCTTTTTATTTATAAGCAATCTTTCTGTCGTTATGTTTGCTAATTCGTTGTTTGCATACTAAGACCTTCTGAATTTTATTATTTTCTATCAAAACTTACGATATGTTATGAGATCTGCAGCGTTCATAATAATAAGCATTGTTGTCGTCTGATGCTCCACATCAAAAATTAATCAAACACATGGAATTTGAATAAAATAACTAAAAACGTATGTTCAATTGGTTATTCTTAAATTGTACATAATTTAAACAAATGAAATTATAATAAGTTTAATAAATTAGGATAGATATGTATTATTTTCATCATTATTGAATTCTTCTATAGGTCACACTACATACCAAATCTCCTAAGACAGTAAATGGTGTGTTGTTATGGCTACATTTCATAACTTTTCCTAACTCCAATTACACCTGTAGCGTTACGTTGGCTGGCAAAGATCGTCTTAGTGTGAGTGATGCACTTATCAAGATAACATTGAACTAAACGGCAATGTCTTTGTACCTCTGACATATCTATAGCAAATGGAAAACGAAAGAAATCTTACAAAAATAAACAATATCTTACTCATTTGCATATCAACATTTTTATGAAGGTTAATAAAGAGTGAAATATTTGAAATGGTTGTAAATATATTCTACATGTGCCTTATTTTAGCATACTGAAAAACGCAGATAGAATCAATAAAATCGTAGCCTAAATATCCCAAAATGTATAAATACTTTATGCAACAAATATTATATTTCCATATAGTCACCTTGAATAAGAAGGCATTTAGTTGCATAATAAATACTAGTAGCATAAATCAAAAACTACACAGTAAATATTTCCGGTCAATATTCAACTAAAAGGACATGTTAGAAAACGACATTCTGGGTTAATCTTGTATTTAGATATTAGTTTGCCCCAAAAGTTCGTAAACACTTGCAAAATGGGTCTACCCGATCCAGTACAATCCAGACAAGCGATGGGTACAGAAAGGGCAAGAGACACCGTCGTTTCCTAAACAAGATCGATTCGCTAAGAAAATCATATTGAGCGTTTGGTGGAACTTTGAAGGAATCGTGCATTTTGAGTTGGTCCCGAATGGTCGTGCCATCAGTGCCGAACTTCACTGTCAGCAACTTGGTCGAGTTTACGAAAAACTGAAGCAAATATACCCGGCTCTGATCAACCGAAAGCAGGACAATGCCAAGCCACACACAGCCAGGAAAACCGAAGACAATTTTGAAGAGCTGGACGGCGTTGAGCTTTTGCAACATCCAGAGCTACAGTCCTGACTGTGTTCCATTAGATTACGGCCTTTTCCCCTCAATGCAACATTCTCTAAAGTGCTGCCGATTTGATGAAATCGAGGATGCGTGTCAAAAAGCTTTTGATTCGAATCCAACTGAATGGTACTTTGACCAGAACCGAAAGCTTGCAGATCGATGGCAGAAAGCCTTGGAAAATGATGGTTTTATTTTGAGCAATAATTTCTGTTGTTTTTGCAAGTAAAATTTCAATTTTTTGCAATTGTTTTCTGGTAACCTTATCTTACTTGGCGAGTAAAATTTCAATTTTTTGCAAGTGTTTTGGGACAACCTACGTGTTACGCTTGTTTTTAAACCTGGAGAGGTAAGTGAGAACGAGAGTGAAATATATCGTTCTGTGCGTGGAAGTGTTTTATGGTTTAGACATTTTTATTCAAAATCATGATATTTGACGCTGATTAAAAACCATTTAATCACAGTAGAACTACCTCGGCAACCAAACAGGCATCGAAACAGAATTATTATGTTATGAATCCTTTTATAGATGTCGTTATTTCTGCACTAATGCCGTTATCTATGTCAGTCATGTAAGAGCCATCCGTGATACACGCTTGGGCAGTCATATTTCTTTCGATCCCTGATTGACTAGACTTTTCGCTCAGTCTGTTGCCATGTTTTCTGCAATAGACTGGTTGCCAACGAACACGATATAACCAAATTAGTATTGCTATTAAAACCATAATTAGAAATTAAAAAGGATGGATTCATACATTTACTAAGATTATTTGCGCGTAAGTAAAATGAAAATTATTTCATGACTTCATTTTCCGTTTTCGTTATCCCTGCACAAATTCTGTTATAAAACGTATTATAAAGAATTGACAGTATGGAATGTAAAAGATAAACGAGGGACAGAACCATATTGTAAGTAAATTGTGTGCACTAATGTTTCTGATTGTTTTCGTAATGAACCTGTTAACTTTTGAAAGTGATTGTTGGATGTGTGCTCTGTTGGCATGTTTTCCATCGTTCAATCAAAACGAGGTACACGTATGTTGTTGCATGCTTTCAATAACGTTTTTCCTTCTTATCTAGTAATTTTGTATTAGATGTATGCACATGTTCACCTGCTCTGACAGAATTCGGATGTCATAGAATCCATCATCAAACAGCCACTTTTAGCCAATTCCGTTTGCTGACATTTCCTTTTGCTCAGATCAATTAATGACATCTTTCGAATCCCTGTAATAAACGAGTAGAGCCAGTGAATCAGATACCGATAATTCGCCGCTTTGACTTTTGCATATACCGAGATGTTTTAGTTGATCCCATAAATTCTTTCGAAAAATCAATATTGATATTTCTCATTTCGGTCTATTAAATAGTCACCGATTAATATATATATTTTATGTTGATTAAGCATTATTATATTTTAGTTGTAAACTATATAGCAACAGTAAAAATATACTATCTTCGTTGAAAAGTTAAGAATATTTCCATTTGAAGTAATAATAATTGAAATAGCTATCAGTACTGCTAATCATTTAACCAATATTTTTTACACGTTAAAATCAATATTTAACATAGTTATTTTTCTATTTACAAACTAATGCAGAGGACTTATGATAACAGACATGGAATAGTTTGAATAATATATGATTTTGAATAATTTAAACATAAACTAATTTTTTATCTGAACTTCCTTTGTATTGAGGTCTTATATATTTACATTTTCTTACCAGAATTAAAGAAATATCGTCACTATATATATATATATATATATATATATATATAGAGAGAGAGAGAGAGAGAAAGAAAGAAAGAGAGAGAGCATTTAGTTCTAATTAACTTTCTTTCAACAAGTTGCATTTCGATACATTTTGAAACTTTGGAAACTAGAGAATATGTGCTGGTTATCTAAAGTACACAATCCGTGATAAGAAATATCAATACAAATAAAACAAACACTAAAAGACAGAAAAGCAAATAGTAGAAGAGAGGTGAAGTTATGTCGTTATGCACAGTCAAATAGTAACTGTCAATGACTATCCGAAATTATCAAGTGATATTTTAATTGATTCTAACCAAATTTTCCTTTTTCTTTACACTTTGTTTAGCTTTTAGTAGAGCCTGTCGCTATTTAAACATGTAATCAGTTTACGCTATCGCACGTTTCGTCTCTTGTTAAAACATTTCCCAAATAAGTAAATAGTTGTCATGGCTTGATTTAAATAACTGCAAATTATGATTGTATTGCTGAATTACAGTTTGATAAAACACATGCACAATTATTGCAATTTATGTTTAGTTATTTCTTCTCGTTCTACCTCACTACATTTTCGTAGTTTCCTTACTACGTCTGCTCTCAACATTCTCTCATTTGTATATCTTATATTGTTAAGGATTTGGCCGTTAATAGTGAACTTTGCAAAGACTTCTAATTCTCTCAGTATAAATTAAATACATCCGGTGTAAAGAGACATCCTTCTTTCACATCAGTTATTTCCGCTTGCTATGTAGGATATTAATTCTCATTTTATTTTCATTGTCATAACACGTCACGTTACTTTTGATTTTAAGGTGTAATTACGTAATCGTTTATTTATTATTAGATGAAATGTAATCATTTAATCGGTTATTTATTATCAGATTACATGTAGCTATGCAGGAGTTTATTTATTATTTGATTGCATAGAAACATGTAATCGTTTATTTCTTATTAGATTAAATGTAATCACTTATTCGTTTCTTTATTAGATTACATGTATTCACATAATCGTTTATTTATTAGATTACATGTCACCACGTAACGTTCATTTATTATTAGATTATATATAATCATATAACCGTTTATTTATTTTCATATACCATGTTATCACGCAATCGTTTATTAAATTACATGTAATCACACAAGCCTTGATTTTTTATTATTAGATTACATGTAATCACGTAATCGTTCTATAGCGCACTATTCCTTTACTTGTTCCTCAATTAATAGTTTACTTAGCAATTGATTTATGTCCTGTCATGTTCTCTGTGAAAATATATGCCAGTTCGTTTTACATGCAAAGAAAAGCAGAAAAGAAAATGTAACAAAACTTATGTTATATTGTTTCATTTTATGAGAAAGAGAAACCATACAAAATAAGGAAGAAGATGTAAAAGAAATGGGAAATAAGGATGAAGACTTTCTCGTGCCAGCAGCTTCAAGATCAAATTCTCCCTTCGAGGTTAAGTATATGTGTCTCTTTTCTTCTTATTTTTCACGTTCAATTTATATTATTCTCAGCATCATTCTGTAGATAAACCTTTTTATATAGATTCTTCATTCGTAACGAGATAGGTAATCATACACTACCATATACGAATAATGATATTTGATAAATTCACACTATATTTTTTAAGATTTTAAACCCAATTTCACATTTACTGAGATTAGTACTTGATCAGGTATGACTGTGGCATCAATAGCCAAAGTCCCTTTGCAATTTCATCAAACATTCATTATAGTTGTTGACAGTACTGCTGAGCGTTGAGAGACTGATTCCTTTCTAGCATTTCTCTGTGAATAAGGCACTGTACATCAAACCATATACAAACCATGAAGCGTATTTGAAGCTAATAGAGCCTTACCTGAGTTTGGGCAGTTTCGACATTTTCTGTTCGGTTTGCCTTGTAAATAACGTTCGAGCACAGACCCAATTTATTTTCTACAGAAACCACTTCTTAAGTAAATCAAAATGACACTAAATTTGAGCAAGTGTTCTTGTGGCATCAATAATAAAAATCGGTAAGTTTATGTGAGACCCAAACATTCTGTTCGCAGAATTTTCTTCTTTTCCTCCATGTGATGATAAATAGTTTTATGGATGGCAGCAGAATTCTCAGTCACTTCTATTGCTATAGAGTGGCGCTAAACTTCTAAATATCGCAAAAAAATTATTCTTACCAGGAACCATTAAGATCAAGCCGGTATTAAGATGCAAGAGGACAATGAGACTGATGAAACTGGGAAAAAGGTGAAAAGTTAGAGGACATTAAATCAAAAGCAATGAAAGAGACAGCATATAGCGAATGGCATTGCATAAAGATATTATGTGAGAGTAAATCATATATCCCGAAGAATTTCGTGAGAAGAAACTATTAGCATGCCGTCAATATTACACTAGAAATTTCAGTAGTAAATTCATGGAACCGACCTGCCAATCTAGTACTAAAATCGATGTACCTATGATAAAAATTAATGCGTTAAATAGCCGTTAAATATTTATGGATACATGTATACTAATCTACTCTGGTGAGAAAAAGGCGTAAGCTGATTTTCTAGTTCATGAACAATAACATTGCTGCTTACACTTTTATTTTTCCAAAAATCTGTGGATTTACACCAAGAGCTGTAGACTAGAGGTGACAGCAATACTTAATACAGAGACGAATTTTAGAGTTTAACATGTACAATACATTTGTCATTTGATATAATACAATATTTCTACTTCATATCAATAGAAAACGTTAGAACTTGTACACACAATAGGATACTCTCCTGATACAAAATATATAGCTGTTTTCTCATACGATTAGAAAAAGCTAATTCTGTTGTGGAAGTATTAAAATTAACAACATCATACCTGGTATCAAACAATAATAGATATGAATTAATTTTCGAAATGACTTGTCATTTGGATTCTAAGAAAAATCTGAGTATTACAATTAAGACGGGAGTACACACTTGTGTCATCATCATAAATACTATGTTCAGAAAAATATTATATCAGGAAAATATTAAGTGTAATATAGGTACAAGGTCATGGTGGTTTTGCAAGATAAATATCAATCCGTTTTTTAAGAAAAGTTAAATTAAAAGGGGAGACCATGACACTTCAGATTGTGAAGAAAAATAAACATAAAACCTGTCGAAAACATATCGAAGGCAAAAACTTGGAATCCACACTTCTTAACAAAATTTTGACGAACGCATTACAATATAACATATCCCCAGTTCGAATAGAGATAAGATTAATTTATTATCATCTATACTACTTTGCCAAAAGGTGGAAAGATATTACTATATCAATAATTGGAAGGATCAGTTTGATTAAACTACTTATTTAACATAGGAACTACAGAAAAAGATTTACATCTTCGATATATATATATATATATATATATATATATATATATATATATCAGTGTGTCTGCGCGAGTGCGCGCATACGTATTTGCATAGTCTGAATGTAACAATATCCCAATTTACTGAAAGCCTCGCATCGACATGTTGATAACACTTGAACACAGGAAAATATATGTTATCTTATGTAATGATGTTATTGCCAAAAATTAGTAGACACACTTACATGACTTTGCATTGTTTCAGTCACCACGTCTGAATACATGTGTTTATTACGAAAGAAGATGCCCCAATTCGCTCAACTTTCTACAAAGGATTATATATGAAAGCGTAAACAAGCAATAGTACTATTCCCATTTTATTTGAAAATTTTTACAGCCTAATATATATATATATATATATATATATATATGAGTCTCGATTGAGATTACAACAATAATTACATCATTTAAGCTCTTGAAAATTGAATAAATTACGATTTTGTTATTTTCACTATTATTTTAACGTAAGCAGAAATTTATTTTCGCATTATTATTATTAAATATTTCTGTTTTTCCTTAATATATTTGATTGATTAATCACACTATTTACTTAATATTTATATGTCCCTTAGTTGTCAATATTTCGAAATATTTGCTTTTGCTTAAATATAAAATAAAATAAAATTTTTATTCTTTCTTAGGAAGACTTTATCTTTTGTTGTCATTGTCGATATCGCTAACTACCTTCAAACAGCACAATGAATAAATATCTGAATATACAAGATTGTCATCAACGTGTGTGAAATTGGAAAGAATCCCCCACAACTTTTAAAAAAATATTTCAATATCATGCTTGTCCAAAAACTGCAGAAGTGAAAGTCGCGTCACTGGTCCTTCATGAGAAGTTATTTCGGGTACGTACAGCTCGTCAGCCTCGAAAGGCAGTTTAACTATGAAAAAGAAAACCATTATTTCGAAACTTCGCTGGCGTACGTATTTAATCATGGAAAGCTCATCAGGGTTTAACTTCGTTGTTAATTTCAGAATCGGAGACCCAAAGGCAGTTAGGTATTGATTTTAAATAGTTCTGGCAGATCTTGGTGCTTCACTGGTCGTTCCTTTAGTCTAATCTTCTGACGTGGATAGTTGGAAGATGCTACATGTGCTAGAGTCTGTCCTCGATATCACATAGCCAAGGCTTTCATCCGACCATACTGCATCAAAACTCTACATGTGGAGAAGAAACATCAGCTCCTCCCCTGGCGTTAAAAGAACACTTGGAACGACGTTGAGCAGAGTGCCAGGTTTTCCTTCTCGTGGGTGCGATCCATTCTCTGCAATCACTGGACAGCTATCGCCCGCCGCCACCTGAGCAGCATTCAGTCAGTAAAGTGTTTTCCGTCACAGTTTGCCTTCTTCATTGGGTGCATGGAGATAAGGATATGTGGACCGTAGTAATTGTATCAGGCAACAATGAGTAATCTCAAAAGAAATTTAATCTAAAATGGGCTGTTGGAACGTCAAGACTATGTTGACCGGCTTATCCTAAGATCTCCAGAATATCAGAGTCTCTAGGAAAACTTTGTTTATCAATGACGAGAACAAGAGACGTCATGCTGACACAGCTACACTGTCGGATCACATCTGGCACTGCGTAGTATTAAAGGAGAGGGACTACACTATTTTCTGACAGGGAACGAGTTTGAACAGAACTCGCCATCTGGATGTGGTTGAACGAGTTATTAATGGTTTTGAGCGATTTCTCACTCTCCGTTTTAACACCACAGAATGTCCTGTCACTCTTGACAGCGTTTATGCTCTGACACTCTCTTTTACAGTGAACGGCCTCTACGACAAGCTTGCAGCCATCGTCAGCAGCATTCAAAGGAAGAAAGTGCTTGTTTGAGTTGACTACTTCATTGTCAAAGTGTTTGTCGATGTCGAAACGTGGCCTTTGTGCCTTTGACAGTTTGGTGTCGACATGATGCACAACAATGGCCAGAGACTAGTCGAGCTATGCATATACTATAACCTGTGCTTGACAAACTGTTTCTTCAAAAACAATCCCCAGCACATAATATTTTGCCGACACCCACGCTCAGTGCATTAGCATCATTTTGAATTAATCCTTGTCAGACAAAAACCATTAGGATGATCTTCACACACGAACTCATCACAGCGTAAATGTGACACAAACCACTTTCTAGTGGGTTGCAACATCAAACACCAGTCCAAGAAGTGGCAGGAAGCAAGGTAATCATTGCACTTATATCAAGAAGATGAGCTATCTAGACCTTGTGGAATATTTTGCGGAGAGCTTTAAGAGGGAAGTGAAAACCACAGAAATTGGTGACACTGCCAGAGAAAAGTGGACAAATTTACTGGACACACTGCACCGCACCGTATTAGCTAACTTTGGGAGAATGAACTCGAAGGCATATGACTGGTTTGAGAGAAAGTTCACCGTTATGATTCTCGTCATTAAAATCATGCACACAGTTCTAGTGCAGAAAAAGCGGCCACTCAAAGAGAGAAACCTACAGATGATCCAGGCTGCCATGAGTAACCTCTGTATACTCTCAGAATATGCAGTAACGAGTTCGTGACAGAGAAACCATTCAGAAAGCAGTAATCAATAGGTTTCATTATGTTTATGCATATTGTATATACGTTTATATACATTATGTATACATGTACAGATAACTAAAATATATGCATATACATTACATATTTATAGATTATATATCACTTGCTCAAACTCAAAGGTAGAACCGCCAACTGACGTCAATTCGGTCGGGTTTCAATCCTGGGTAAAAAAACAATCGGATATCTAACCGTACTGATGACCTATGATACAGCGAAACAGATCTGTCTACGGATGATTATATATATATTTGAAATGATTTGTTTTAACATTGTTTTTGAAACATAGTCGCAGTAGTTGTTCTGAATATAATCAAAAAGTAATATATAATTATTTCTGCCGGCTTGAATATTTACGTAAATGTGTGTGATTCGTAGAATTCGAACCTGAAACCTCTGTTTATATACGGGAAGCCAGCAATTGATCTGGCGCGTCATAGTCTACTTGACCACGAATAAATCTACTTAAATACGGGTAGCGCCCGTAACATGTTTACATTTGTTGAGATTACGATACATTTCATAATAAATATGGTTATTACGATGACTCGAACATTGTGTTATATGGGCTTGATTTTATTTCGTTTCTACTTTCAGTCATTCGAGGTCGAGAGGTTTAACCATCATCAGCTTCTGTCTTTGTACAATAAAGATGGAAGATTGTGATGGTTCGCTTTGAAAAAGGCCATACTTCCGATTTACCATGAACTAACGTGCCTGCCTTAATTTCTCTTATATATATATATATATATATATATATATATATATATATATATATATATATATATATATATTTCGTTTTAATATTCTTTCCTATACATATTAAGACAGTATACGTGGATCATCACTATGCTATATATATATATATATATATATATTATATATATATATATATATATATATATATATATATATTAGTGCTTAATTTCGCGTACGTGAATGTAACAAATTGGACTTGTTTTCGAACTTAAGAAAAACCACTGAAATATTTTTCAGTAGAAATTTATATATATATCAAATCAAATTAATTTATATCAGACAATAATGTAACTTATACAAATATTCCAATAAGTACAATGCCACATAAAACAATTCCAAAGCAGAACATATTATTTGAATTTAGAAACAACGCAATGACTCGAAGTAATAAATTCTAAACATTTTAGATACCGCTGTGTGCATAACAACTATGAAATATTTAGAATATTAGACAATAAAATAGATCCCAAAGTATAATATGTTATGGGTTGTTTTATTCATAACAACATGATACTACAAAACTAAATCACTAGTATAAGTACTTCAAACATGTTCACGTCAGAATTAGACTTATATATAGATAAAATATATTCCGTAGAATCTATACAGAAACGTCTTAAATATCATTTGTATACAGCTTCTTCCTAGATAGGTCTTAAAACTGATTTGTAGCGACAAAAACCTTGTAAGAATACTATCCTTCATTAACCTAGTAGATTGGTGTTACAAAAATTGATTAGCAAATGACAGAAGTCTAATTACCAACTGCGACAATTTAAATCATTAGAATATGAAATTCGAGGAAATTATTACAAAGTTCTGATATTAGTCATTACATTACATTATACAAATGTTATGAAAGAAGTAACTCTCAATACTGAAAAGTACTCTAAGAGGAACAATAAATATTAATAAACTTGAAAGAATTTTTTCTTAAAAACGATTTAAGGTATGTATTTGATACTCGCAGTTACATATTGTGTTCCGTCACTGAATGTTTTCATATAAGATCGCCTATTTGTGACCAATACCATTAACAAGATTGCTTTCTAAACATATATTGCGAGTTAACTAATTTTTGCAAAGCAAGAATGATTCATAAAAAATCGCATTTACCATTTATGTTGTCATTTTCAATTAATTATTATTGTTTCAATTAATTATTATATATTGGATTAATAATTTTATTCGATTTATAATTACTTTCGATTTTATAACCCAGTCAATAAATCAGATGCACAATTTCATGTATTGAAATGAACTCAATTACACTTTACACGCTATTTATTTTAATTATATTTTCAGTAATTTTTTTACGTTAACTCTAAAAGATCTAGATTATGAATTATTTGTTGATTGTTTCCTAGATGTTAATGCTCAAATCAATATAAAATGCACGACTCTTAAATCTGACAGCTTCTTTCTATATTTTTTTTTAAATTATTATCAACACATTACTTTTTATGTGTTGTCAATATCGGTAGGTGAATAAGTAGGGACATTGGTATGTGAGTATGTGAAAAATAAACGAAATATATATGCTACTAAATATTTTAAAGTTATTCTAGCATCATTGCCAGATTGCATATGGAAGCTGTATCAAGATAATTTCATAGATCTCATTTGCAACGATGTTTATTACATTAGGATATAGGCTAAAATATCTGAAAACTTTTAAAAAGCTGCGTTTCAGAAACGGAAACTGTTGGTGTACTTGGTTGCACTCACTTTTTTCGATAAGTATTATAGTGTTGTTTTATGGCAAACATTTATACCATGATCAGAATAGACTTTTCTTACTTTAATTTTGCGCCAAGTAGACAATTATATTCGGTTTCTCTTTAATAATTGAGAACGTGTTATTGTCATACAACTTTTATTGGTTCTTTAAATTATGTTTGCATTGCCTACAAAACTTAAACAAACTAGGATGCAGATTCAGATATATTACACGTTCCTGGCTAATTACTTTTAATGATCCAATTATATAAAGTTTCTTAAAATCTCATCTCACTATTTTATATTTACTCTATAATTGACTCAACTTTCTATAGCATACGTATTCCATTGCCTATCAAGAACTATTTAATATGCCAATGGGAGCGCACTTTTACATTACATAGCATATTATATGTGGATATTGATCTGATTTATATGTGTCTGAGAAAGAGAATGTAATATAGTTGTTATTGAGTGTGCAAATATATGTACATATGACAATGTTCACTTGTACGTATAACCGTATGAAGGCTGAACGTTGGCGGGAAAATGCAAGCGCATGCAATGCTCATATATTACAGCCTCAGTCGACATCGTCCATTCATCTCAGAGACATTTCTGCGTCATCCTCTTCATAACAACAGAACTTTTCCAATTGATTGAATTGTTGTGTTTGGCCAACGTCACTTTCCATGCACGCGTTCACTGGAAGTGACCGAAAGGCCACAAACTGCTTAAGACAATGGTCACTGAAATTACTCACAACCTCAGATCAAGTGACCTACAAAGTTTGGTGTGAGGCAAACAGCCAAGCATGAAGCTTGAGTAATTGTTCGAGATAATGCAAATACACGCAACAAAAACCGTCGTGTCTACCTCTTCATGTAATTAAGAGATCAAAATATATTAGGTCTTTGCAACGTTATAATAATTAAACTATTGAATGATAAATATATCCATATATGCAATATATATATATATATATATATATATATATATATATATATATATATATATATTGACTAATGTTAACTAACTACACAGCTCATGCGCCTCTCAAGCGAGAATGTAAATTGAATAACATTCTTGTAAGAGAGGAAAGAAATCAATTTAAGAAAGCAGTTTATGCAGTTTATGTATGGCAGTCGGTCAATCAGTTAAATGCTACAAATGATAAACTCTTGGGGGATCATCTCGCGAAAGAGACTTGACTGACGCGGGAAAACATTTTCTCGCATTAGTTTGGAATTAAGTTCTGTTATAGACCAGTTGCCAACCATAGCTATAGAACTCAATGTGTGCTTTTCTTCAACTAATAACTCGATCAGGAAGAGATGGATTAATATCTTTCCCAAGGCTATTTGAGCGTAAGTAAGTTAAACGAATTGAACTGAAATTCTAAATCTGATCTACCAGTTTTAATTCCGAGCTGATATCTATTTCACCACTATGCACATGCCGAAGATATAAGACAAATAATGGTTAATCCGATACTTGAAGATGTTAAGATTATAGTGACTGGGAAATCATTCACATTGGCATCTGTTCCACAATTTTTGTTTTTTCAGAAGAAGCTTAAAAGTGAATCATTCTTTGTAGTATTTAGGTAAGAAGGTAATAAGGATGAGTCGTTATTAAGTGAGTAATAGCGGTTCTTAGCTAGGAAGATCTTAATAAGTGGATCTAAGAAAGGGAGCTGATTAGAAGATTTTCATGGATCTACTACAGAGTAGAGAGAGGCTTCTAACGTTTGGTCTTATTGTAAGAGCTGTTGAAAGTATTTAATCACTCACAAGTCTGCGTAGAATATTTTGCATTTTATGAAGACTGAAAATTAATATATGTGTAGCTCCTGCTAAGATGTGAGATAAGCATCCAGTTTGACATTATTTTAATTTATCTTGGAGGTGGCACATAGAAATTATCACCCAAAACAATATTTACACAGCAATGTGAGGACACATAGAAAAGTAAAATATGTATAAAAACAAGTAAGGAAAATACTTTGATAATAAATTATATTTGGAAATAAAGAAAATATTTAGTAACACTTATTAGCTATTATTCTATAAGTCACTGAAAACTAAACCATCCCCTCACCGTTAAACATGAAAGCTAAAATAACAAACCATAATAGTAAAATCTAGTTTATGAATAAAACGAGGTATATTTGGTGGGCCTGAAATGAGTGTTTAAAGAATCTAACACACAAATGACAGGTATAACAGCTGGAAATAACAAGTTAATACTTGTGAAGTTTGAGTGTAAATGTTTAACAACAAGATTAAACTGCGATAGAGGAAGTTGAAAATGTATGAATCGACAACAAAAGAAGGTGGAAAACTTATGATTGCTCGGATGTACCAACCGTATAAAAAAAGATGTAATGCGACAACGTAAACTCACTGGATGTAATCAACCTATAGATCGAAACAATTCTGAGAAAGCTTTAGCCAGGATTTGTCATTGTCGGCTACAATCTCAACAATACAAGATACGCAGATGACACAGTACTGATAGCAAACATAGAAAGTAAAATGAATGACCTTCTACGAAAGTTAACAAAACAAAGCGTAAAAGGACTGAGCCTAAACTTCAAGAAACTGAGTGTATGGTTTTGGCAAAAAAGATGACCACATAATTTCAACTACAGGTTGGAGAAGCTAACTCAAAACTAACTTAAAACAAACTTAAATACCTAGTAAGTGTTATGCTTAGGATGAAAAGTGTGATAATGAGATCTGAAAATGCATTAGCATGAACAAAAGACATATCAAATGCTAACCAAAGTAGTGAAAGACAAGAAATTACATTAGAAACAAAGAAAACACATTGGTTGACTATGTCCTTCTGTATAGCAGAAAATATTGGAAGAATACTTCAAGGATGGTGTAGAAATGTTGTTCTGCAGGAGGATGCTGAGAATATCATGGACTGAGCACGTCAGCAACGACGAGGAATTGAAAATGAAATGAGAAAAATATACTTAGTTAATATCAGCAAGAGCCAGCTGATGTTCATGGGACGCTTAATGACAAAGGAGGGTCTAAAGAATCAAATACATAAATTTTAGAAGGAAAGTGAGACAGTGAAAAGTCGGGCTAGTCATATTTGATAAACCTGAGCAAATGGGTGAGTAAGCGTTGTTTGGGAGAGATACCAGGACAAAAAATATTAAGTGCGACAAAAAAGACTGGCAAGTGGGATTCCATGTTGGACTACATTTTAAAATGGAAGGTCTGATGAAGAAGTAAAAATCGTTAATTGAATATTGATAAAATTTTTACTCCTATTTTCTATCAATAGGATTAAATTTCATCACTCACAGTAGATTTCAATAACATTGTATGCGAAATATTTATTTCGAAAAAATCAGTTATTTTTATTTTACACAAGTGTAGATAAAGATACACAATTTTATATTCTACCACGTAATAATGGATTTTATACATTTTTTTATTGAAATATTTATTACTAAGATAAATGACCGTTTGTTTTAATATAGGTAATAATTCTTCAACAGAAAGTATATAATCCAAGGATGGAACAATCATTTTGGAAAAAGAGTAAATACTCCAATGATGGAAAAATATATATAAGATTTTTCAACGATAAGAAAGAGTTACTAATAATAAACAAAGACGAGGACGAACCGGAATTATTGAAGTCTGAAGTGAAATCTGCAATAGCCAAACTGAATAGAAACAAATCAGTTAGACCAGACGGCATAGTCATAGAGCTGCTCATAGCCCTGTAAACATTTGGCATAGAGAAATTACAGAAATAATAAATGTATAATAGTGGTGTAATACCAGATGACCTCAGCAAGTTGATCTTTATAGCACTACATTAATAACCAGGAGGAAACGTGTGCGAACCCCACAGAACCATCAGTTTAATGAACAATTAACAAAAGTGATTGTCAGAATCCTGATGAATATAGCGAGAAGCAGAATCAAGCCAGAGATAGGACAAGAACAGTGCGGTTATTCCAAAGCCACTGGAACAAGGAATGCCATATTTATGATTAGGATGCCCTCTGAAAAGGCAATACAAATGAAGAAGATCTTACACTTGTGCTTTAATGATTATGCGGAGGCGTTTGAGAAAATACGCCACAAAGAACTGATGGAGATGCTCGGCAGCCTTGACATATTTGGGAAATACTTAAGAGTAATCAAAAATCTTTACTGGTAACACTCTGCTTGTACACGGAGAGGTAACGAATTCAGCAGATATACAAAGATAGAAAGGAGCGTAAGACAAGGATGTGTCTTTTCACCGGATCTGTTCAACTTGTACAGCGAGAATATTTTGAGGACCATAGAAGTTATGTCTGGATTTGAAATCGGAGGCCACAATTAAAACAACCTAAGTTACGCAGATGATACAGTGCAGATATCAGACACAGAAAGGAAACTATAAAACCTTCTACAGAAGATAACTGAATAGAGTGATAAAAAAGGACTACAAATAAACTGCAAGAAACCCTAATGTAAAGTCATCATTTAAAAATCAGCCCAATTTGCCAAATACTGGTAGGAGATACTAGAATCATGTAGGTTCAGAAATTTAAATATCTTGGAAGTGTTTTAAAAGAAGACTAAAAGTGCAACAGAGAGGTCCGAAGCGAAATAGCATGGCGAAGGAAGCATTCCAGAAGTTCAGTAAAGGATTAAAAAACAGTACAATTTCCCTAGAATCAAAGAAAGTGGACTGAAGTGATATGTGTTGTCAGTTTTTCAATATGGCAGTGAATGCTGGACAATATCATCAAAGATGAAAGAAAAACTTGAAGCAACAGAAATGTGGTTCTGCAGAATGCAGCTACAAATATCATGGATTAAGCATGTGAGCAATGATAAAGTCTTAGAAATGATGGAAAAGAAAAGAAAATTAATACTGAGCATCAGGAAGTGACAACTAAAGTTCCTGGGGCATGCAATGAAGAAGGAGATTTTGCAGAACCTGATATTAACAGACTAGTCAGGGAAAAAAGGCAGCCGAAAGCAACGGATAACATATTTGAAGGACATATTTAGGTGGATGATGGAACGAGGGTTGCATGCTGTAACAGGAGAGAGCGTGCTAAAAGCCACCGGGGTAGGGAGACGTGGAAAGCCATAATCTCTTACGTCCTGAAGGGACAGGACACATAGGAACAAGAAGAAATATCACTTTTAATGTACGAATATTCTTTCGCAAAAACGCGTATGGTTGTCTACTTTACTTCAGTCTTCGTCTCATTACTCTGCACTTTTTGTGATAGAAGCTCATTTTTATTAGAAATTTGATTCTGTGCGTTGTGGTGCAGTAGATATCGCCTCGGAAAGAGAAATCGGTGAGCCGTGCGCGAATTCCAGTTGAATTTCTTACATTCACTTACGCACAAATAACCTTGTGAAAGGTATTAATCCGTCTCTTCCTTCCAGTTATGGGTTAAATAATAGAACATATTTGTTTCTATAGCCTAGCTTGTCAACCAGTCTACTTCAGAATGCAATGACAACCTACTGCGGGATAATCTTCTACCCAATCAATCAAGTCTCTTCGACATATGATAGCCCAAGGCGTGTATCACGTATGGCACTTAACTGACTGACTGGCCCCTCTAGAAATATATACTTTCATTTTGTATAACAGATAACCGAAAATCCCTGGATAAAAAATGACCTGCTTATATTTCGCTATCCTGAATATTAGTTAAAAATCAGCCCAGTCAGTCTTTCGAGAGATAATCGCCAAATGCGTGTATCACGTATGGCAAATAACTGACTGGTCTGGAATTCAACGTTCACACTCTATATTTCTGTCAATTTTTTAAATGACATCTGAATTATTTCCAAGGAAGAGAGAATAATTAATATATTGTGTGAATATCAAAATGGCAGATTTTTAACATATAATAATAAGAAGTATTAATTATTGCTTATTTTTACTTCTTTGCGATGATATGTTTATGCATCATAAAAAGATCATTGAATATAAGAGACACAAAATTTATACTTATTTAACAATTCGTACTTTACATTTCCGCATTATGTAAATTGATTTTTTAGGTATATTAAAACATCATTAACAGAAAAAAACTACCATCTATTAAATCTTTTCAAAAATTACTATGTAGATGTGAAAATAATATACACTGGTTTATGAAAAAATATTTGGTAGAAATGTTTTTTGAAACTAGATAGAAAGAATTGCATTATAAAACGGATATTGCATATTGAAAATGTAGCACGCAGAAATTGTTCAAGTGTAAATCTTAACAGGAGTTTAAAAGTGGTGGACAGTTATACAAAACGAAGATTGGGCCAATGCCGTCAAAAATGAGAGCAAAATATTTATAATGAAATACAGGCAACATAAATATTGAAGTACCTACACTTGAGTATCTTACGTTTACACGTAAGAAAAAATAATCCGAACACCGGAGCATAAATGGAATGAAATTATATATATATATATATATATATATATATATACTCCTGATCAAAATTTTAAGACCACTTAAAAATCGTTAAAAAGAAATATTTTTTTACGAATAGATTTTAAATTCCTCCCACTTAAGGTTACCAATACTACAATCTAAAATGTTATGGAAACAAAAAGCTATATTCCAAATATTTCATTCAGAAATTTACATTTTTATAAAATGAGGTGATGTACACATGATCAAAATTATAAGACCAGAGTAAAAAATTCTATGAATTTGTACAAAAAGTGTATGAAAAGTGTATGAAAACATTCAACAACCAAATTTAATAATGAGTTCTACCTCCACTGCTTTTGATGACTTCAAACATTCTGTCGGGCATGCTAGAAATAAGCGTTTTCATTAAGTTTCTCCAGCTTCTGAAGATGGTATCACGAAGTTCATTTTTTGTTGAATATTGTTTGCCATTTCGATAAACATCTCTTGTCATCCATCCTCAAACATTTACAATTGGGTTCAAGTCTGGTAAGCATGCAGGATGTCCCAAGAGATGGACCCCATTTTCTTGTACCAAGGCCAAGTTCCGTCTTGCAGCGTGGATTGCAGCATTATTCTGTTGGATTAACCATCCATCCACACACAAACGATGGCCCTCCATCATCGATGATGCTTTTTGTAGCATGCTAACATAAAGAGCCGCTGTCTGACAAACATGCACCACCTGGAGCTCCATCGTACCTCTGTAAGAAAAGGCACCCCATACCATTAGCGACCCTCCACCACTATGACGTGTGGAGAAAATTTCTGGAGGTATGTTTTTGTCATGTCAATATCGTTGGAAATCATCAGAACCATCCAGATTGATTTTGTCTCATCAGAAAACAGGACTTTATTCCACCTCTCAACGTCCCATGATTGGTATTCACAGCCAAACATTAAGCGATCCACCTTGTGACGTGGAAGCAGCCGAGGAATTTGTTTACGCTTTTTATTTACCATGCCTTTTTGTCGTCCGATGGTTACGGAACTGCAATCAGCATCTGTGACTGCCTTAATTTGACTAAAAGAAAGTCCCCCTCTTTCCTAACAACCCGTCTTATTATCTTACTCAATGCAGGAGAAATTTTTTTTGGGGGGGGGCTACCAGAGGATTTTGCTTTTCCATAATTCTCACTATTCTTTAGAAAGTTGCAAATCACAGTTTTACTGCGATTTACCTTAGCTACGATCGCCCGCTGTGAAAAATCTTGCTTATGTAATTCTTGAATTCGAGAACGCTCAACCATGGTAAGTTTGCTTGCCTTAGGCATGGTAACACTTTTACACAGTGATTGCTAATCTCTAACTGAACTAAAAACATTGGAATTACCATAGATCTAACAATTTATACCCCTGGTCTTATAGTTTTGATCATGCGTAAATCGCCTCATTTTATATGAATGTAAATTTCTAAATAAAATGTTTGGAATGTAGCCTTTTGTTTCTATAAGCTTGGTAACCTTAAGTGGTAGGAGTTTAAAATCTATCTGTAAAAAAATTGTTTTTAAAGGTTTTTAAGTGGTCTTAATTTTTTTATCAGACATATATATATATATATATATATATACTCCCTACCATAATTATAGGACACCCCAGTGCAATAAAATTATTTAAAATTTCATATTATTATTCAGTATTTATTGACAAGTGGATAATTGTAAATGAAAATAGAATGGTTCTTTTTATAATACTGTACAATACATTGTGCATCAAATGAATTTATAAATATTCAATAATTATCAATATTGCGGTTTAAACAATAAAGGATAAAGAAAATTTAGGGTTATTCGGACGAGTTTATCTTTGCATCCTTGCCTTGTCAAATTTTACAAGGTAATGACAAGAATAGATCCATTCTATTGTCATTTTGAATTATATACTTGTCAATAAATATTAAAAATTGTACAAATACAAAATACAT
Organism: Ascarosepion bandense; assembly: GCA_037127315.1. Classification (NCBI taxonomy): domain Eukaryota; kingdom Metazoa; phylum Mollusca; class Cephalopoda; order Sepiida; family Sepiidae; genus Ascarosepion; species Ascarosepion bandense. The sequence goes on from JBBBDQ010000249.1 coordinate 5,517,404, forward strand.
CATTTTTAACTGGGTTCCCCTAATAATAATGTCCTGATGCAGATGAGACGGTGCTGATTGCAGACACTGAAAAAACTACTAAACACTCTATATAAGGTAGATGTTTGACAAAAAAGGACTACAAATACATTGTAGTAAATCTGAATGCATAGTCATCAGCAAAATAGCAACCAAAATACTAAATACAGGTGAGGATTACTAGAATCAAACAAGAACAAAAATTTAAATACCTAAGAAAAGTTCTAACAGAAGATGGAAAATGCGACACAGAGATCCGAATTGGCATTGGCGAAGGACCTATTCCAGAAGCTGAATAAAGTACTAAAAGACAGAAACATTTCACTTGAAACAAAGAAGAGAGTGCTAGATTGCGATATGATGGCAGTTTTTCAGTACGGCTGTAAATTCTGGACAATAACATCGAAGAAAAAAACTTGACGCAGAGGAAATGTGGTTCTACAAAAGGATGCAGCGGTTATGATGGCCCGAACATGCGGGCTAATGATAAGGTGCTGGAAAGAATGGAAACCAAAAGAAAATTAATACTGTTCATCAGGAAGAGACAACTGAAGTTCCTGGGACATGCAATGAAGAAGGAGCGCTTGGAGAACTTGATACTGACAGGCCAGAAAAAAGGAAAAATAGACAGAGGAATGCAGCGAATAACCTATATGAGGGGCCTGAACCGGTGGATGACGGAACGGGGCTTGCTATGATTAACAAGAAAAACCATACCTGCTAAGAGCCACCAGAGATAATGAGTCATAGAAAAAAATGATCGCCTACGACCTGAAAGGATAGGGCACATAAAAGAAGAAGAAGGATATATATATATATATATATATATATATATATATATATTAGCAATTTGATTACTTCGTATGGAGACACAAGGTCAACGGTATATATTTCTGTCATTTATTTAATAATTTCCTGATAAAACTTGTAAACCAGGGCGGTTAGCTAATCACTATTGAAGATGCCTGCGCAGGCAAGCTTATGGCTTATACTACAACTATGCTTAGCCGACCTTAGTCAAAATCTCTCGGAGAGAGTGCGTTCTTTAGCACGAACAACGCCAGTGTGCTTAAACTCTCGGTGCAGATGACTAGTGAATAGTGACTTAGAGCTAGCAAATCCATCGACGACTCCACAAATATAGCTGTCTACACAATTCACTCACAATGCATGGGTCAAATTGTTGTAGGATTTTCTGGTACCTTCCAAAATTTCAGCCCGTTGTGTTCGCCTCCTTCAGATCGATAATATCAAGAAATTACCTTCCTAAATGTTATGGTGAATTATCTATATGACACATGAACTCTTTCATACTAAATATAAGCAGAAGTTCTGGTTAGCAGAAGGTGAGAGAGCAATATATTCTAGCAGGTACGTCTGACAGCCGGACTGACACTGTTGTTATTACTTCTGGTCCCGAGGAAATCCCCAACACTGACAAATCGACCATGGTGAGATTCGAATCCGGGCTTCAGAAAACAAACATTCTACTCACTCGGCTAAGTGGTCACGTAATCTACCCTCTAATTATCTCGTATAAATAATTTCCGTCTTGAATACAACGAAAGACAAGAAAATATATATCATAGACGCTGTTTGATCATAATGCAAATTAAAATCAATTAATACATATATATTATATTTACTAAATATATATTATATTCTCATATGCTTCTAATCAACTTCATTTAAATGGAAAAGCTTCCAAATTGTTTAAATTTATGTAATGATCTTCAACCATACTTTTCATTATTATTGAACTTTCTTAAATGTTTAAGGTTAAATATTTAATGAGGCAATAGGTTATAATATTTTCGTGTAAATAACTTATGTATTCTTTAAATTAAAAGTTATTCTTCAAAATAAAAGAAAAGTTGGAAAATGCTGAAATGTTCAGTTACTGCTGATTCATATGATTCTCAAGTATCTAATAAAATATGTATGGAATAAAATACAATATAGGTGAAATCATTCATTTCATCGTTGTTGTTTTTTGAATGGTTATTATTCAGAGAGGGCGGAAAATGAATGAATATTATGTTTTCCAAAAAAGACTTGAGTCTAGAAAAGATTGTTGACTGCCAAAAAAAAAAAAAAGACAAAAAAATTGTTCTCTGCTAGGGTAGCACGAGTGACAAAGAAACGAATATCTAAGAGGGATATTTGAATGACAGAGACACTTGTTTTTTTAGATTATTCTTTAGTCAAATGAAGAGAGAGGCTTATCGTCTGAAGATGGCGGATATCTATGAAAGATAATCGACTGAAGCGGATGTCTAAACGATACGATTGTAAGCAGAAGAAAGCGGATATCACGAAGTGATGTGCGACTGATATCTAGGAGACAGGATCGGCTGACGAACAGGTGAATCTTCTTCTATATGCCATATCCCTTCTAGACGTAGGCGATGATGGCTCTTCATTTCTCAATGCGTTGTTTTCCGCTGTCTATCTTCCCCTCTAGCCATCCCGTGAGAATCAATTTCTCAAAGCTTTCTTTCCTCATTAAACCTCCCAAATACTTCATCTGCCTTTTCTTGATAATAAATATCAGTTTCTTTCTTGTAACCATTCTCCAAAAAAAGCCCGTATTTGCTCTCGTGTTGCGTCAGTTCTTGTGCCGAATGAGATTTCGGTTGCTTCGAGCTTTTCCTTCATCATTGTTGAGATTGTCTATCATTCGCTGCCATATTGAGGGACAGATATAACATACCTATCTACTACTTTCTTTGTGTTTATTTCCAACGAAAGTTTTCTGTCTCTTAATAATCAACTCGGCTTCAGGAATTCATCATTGGCCATACCAATAGGCTTTAAGATGTCCAAGTCACAAATTCCTCCTCTGTTACTACGCTTTCCACGTATTTGGATTTCGGGACCTTGTTGATTTTAGTATCTCAAATATGTAGTTGCCGTTTTTACAGTTTACCATGCTCCTAATTTTTGGTAATTTACATGTATTCTTTACTTTCTGCTTTCTTTAACTTCCTTGTGAAGGAGGTTTTATGGTTTCTTTTCAGTATCTGCTCTTAGCACCAATATCTGTGATAAATAACCGGCCAAATAATACAACGGAATTCTAGACAAGACCATCAGCCAGATAATTATTTGAGGGCAGAAACTAATATCTGGGACACAGGATAAACTAAGTAGGGTTTTATCTACGAGAGGTAGACACTAATTAAAGAAAACAGAGAAGGTATCTTGAGATCATGGTTTTAAAAATATGTTATATATATATATAAGAAAGATAATCTGAAGATTGTGGCTGTCTACAAGATATGATTCGCTCATGAATAACGCGGTTTATAAGGATACATGAAAGGATATAGATGATGGCAGATATGTAAAAGAAAGGATTGAGTGAAAAATGGATATCTAGATATTCGGCAGAAAGAGAGAGATTGTCTCGGAGAATTTTTTGGCTGTTAAATGACGAATATACTTGAGAGATATTAACGAAGAAGGCGCCTATCTAGAAGTGATTAGCATATAAAAACCAAATAGAGACAGTTATCTATGTAGTACGTCAGCTATCTGAAACAGATTATCAGCTGTTTAAGAGGGTTGATGTTTAATAAAGACCGCCTGAGAAAAGCGGACCTCTACATGTTCTGATAGAATGAAAAAGAAAGAACACTATCGGAGATATAATGGTTTGACGAAGAAGACAGATATGTGAAAATACATTCGATTGGCGAAAAGGTTTTTTGAATGGATAATCGGCTAGAGAGAGATAGATTTATCTAAGGTAAGCTATCGCCTGAAGCAAAAAAAACGGTATTTCATTGTGGATTTGAACTATAGCATCTCGCATTGACAAACGACGGTAGTATTAATTAAATTTACTTGAGAGATTCTCGGATGAAGTTTATGCTGGAGTGTGAATCGGCTGACACATGAAGCAAGTCTTGCTATGACGCTCGATTGTGAAAGAATAATAATTTGTCTATATTTTTTAGACCAGGTAGTATTTAGATTATTTACCTTATTCAGACTATTATTGTCAACTTGGTTGATATTTGTACGGATTTCAGACCGTTCTAGGCTCCGACTTTCTTCAGGTGCAAGGAATTTCGAACCGAATCAAATATTAAGATCAGTGGGGTATATCATTCTCATTCCTCGTGTGAATACACTTTTGGTATTCATGAGTTACCCACCCCCCTTTAAGCGGATTATCTAAGTTGCTTAGAGCATGTACTATAGCCTCGGACTGGACTCACAGCTCATTGGGTCAAATACTTTCTGAATCATGGCCGAGGGAATATAGATTTTGGTAAGTTCTAGTGACTTGAACCAAAACCTTGTAAGTTCAATACCAGATTACAGCAGCGATGAAAAAATAACTTAGAGAGATGAAACATATCACATTTATGCTATATATATATATATATATTAGTTTAGAGCATGTACAAATTATCACCTACTAAAAAGTGTACATTTTGTTTCAACATTGAAAAAACTATATGTTATCAGGTAGTTTAAAAAGAAAATAGAAGACTCATTCTATTTTATATACACGAATTATATTTGAGAGGCAAGTGATGTGGAAAATGTGAAATCAGATTTGTAAATTGTAAGTTAGAATGTAAACGAAAAAAGGGAAGAGGTAGAGGATAGAGGTCATTAATATAATTGATAATTTTATAGACAGACTAAACAGTTGATGTTAAGCTATGGTCCTTTACAGCCATTATGGTCAGTACTTTGGGTTTAATAAAGAAAAAAAATAATGAAATGTATATGGGGGATTAGGAGAGGATGCGATAAAAAGGGGATAGTAATGGTTATTTGGTAAATATATCTGTATTACTGAAGTATACGACTATAAATATTTTTGTATTCAAATTGAGTTTTTATAATTAATATATTTTCTCAGATTTAACCTTAATATCAATTTTAGGAAATCTCTTTTTTATAGAAAAATTTAATTAGATCACATTTTGTATTTCGAAATAAACGTAAAATTTGTGGTAAGAGTGTTGTTAATATTATAATGGTTTGTCACCTCTAGAGATCCTAACTTTAGCTTTTGTAATTTTAGAATGATTGTATGGTTAGTTATCTACTGTGTTTGAAATTTACAGTGGTTTCATGTATTTGTTTTAGTAATATGTTGCTCCTCAGGTATTAAAGAGTTTCCATTTTTTCTTCAAGAAAAAGAAACATTGTCGCTTTAGCGATTTAGATGTTCTGGCCTGTTTGCGTTTTTTCCATATAACATTATATTTTTGTTTTCTTTTTTTTAACGTCCAAATATGTTTTGAAATTGATGTTCTGTTTTGTTTCTTCTTGTTATTGAAGGATGAGAGGTGAATGTAAACGCGTTTTATAAAAACCTTCATAGTGTCTCTCATGTGTATTTTAGCGTCCTTAGGATTCTCCATGGATGAAATCGAACACATATATACCAGGGAGTTTGTTAAGCAGTCATTAGGTATGGAGAATTGGTTCAGGTTTCTACAATTACAAAATTTATTATTATGGGGAAAATTAACATGAGTGTTAGAAGTATTTTTGTTGTATGATTTCAATATTTTATTTTTATGAAATTTAATTATTTTATCAAAATTATTTTATTGTATTCCTATTGAAAATTTTGCTTAAAGTGTAATTTTGAAAGAAAAGTTTATCTATTAATTTTAGAAATTTATGTCCCAGTTTAAAATTTACTAACTTCTTAAATGAAGGGTTATACCATTTAATTTTTATGTTTCAATTTTTTTCTTTTTGGGCTACTTAACTTTTCTACAAAGTTCATCTTGGAGGATTGATAGTTGCTGTCTCAAAGAAGATAAAATAAATGATGATAAAATTCTTAAAGAGTTTAGCGGAGAAATGCAAAAATGAAGACAGGAGAGAAAGAAAAAGCTAACAAAAGAAGGCCGATGATAACGGCCCAGTAAGAAATAGATTCAAAATAAGGTAGGAAGTGAAATATAGATAGATACACTTAAGAGTCACGCCACATCTGGCTATAACAAAAAGAAAGAAAGAAGAAAATGCAGTTAGGGAAAAATGTAAAAGAAAAAGTACAAGAAATATAAATGTCAAACAACTGACCGGAAATGGATTGCATATAGATACATTCGTTGTTACATCGTTTCAAACTGAAAACTTTGGAATTTTAATAAAAAATTATAACATCACATACACAAACATAAGAATATTTTAAAACTCGCAGAACACAGTCAGTCAGTTTAGTGCCATGCGCAATACACGCTTTGGGCGATCATGTCTCGAAAGAGGCATGACTGACTGGGCAGAAGATTATCCCGAAGTAGGTTGCCATTGCTTTCTGCGGTAGACTGGTTGCCGACCAAGGCAATATAACCCAATCCGTCCTATTATTTAACCCATAACTGGAGGGAAGAGTCGGATTAATACCTTTCCCAAGGGTATTTGCGCGTAAGTGAATGCAAGGAATTCAACTGGAATTCGAACTCGGTTTCCCGATTTCTCGTTCCGAGCCGATATCGCGCAGAACACAAAAACACACGAAAATATAAATTGAGCAGTGCCAACATAATAAATTGGTGAAGTAAATTAAAAATTAAAAAATTAAAAATTATAAAAATTATGAAATAAACGATATTAGGAGAGATATCATACAATTAGAAGTTAATATCGTGGTAGTAAGAGTAATACTATAAAGGTTTATCGTTTCTAGACATCCAAACTTTACATTTAGTAATTTTAGCAATATTTTAAGGTTAGTTCTATAATGTGTTTGCAATTTGCTGTGGTTTGATACCTCAGGTTTAGTAATATGTCACTAATCATGTCTTTAATGTTTTCCATTTTTTCTTCATGTACACAATGTAATCATGATTTTTTACCAAACTAGGTGTTGTAGCCTGATTGAAGAATTTCCATTTAACTTTAGGTGTTTTATTTTCGTGTTTTAACTTGCAAAAACATTTAGAAAGTGACGTCATATTATGTGTGCTTTTGTTGTTAAAGGATGAGAGGTTATTGTAAAAGCAATTTTTTAAAAATAGTACATAGTATTTCCGATATAAATTTTAGCACCCTTAGTATTCTTCACGGATGCAATAAAACACATATATACCAAGGATATTTCAAAGAATTTGTTTGGTAGTGAGCATTGGTTCGTGTATCTAAAATAGCATGAGTTTTATTATTGGACATCGGTGTTAGATTTGTTATTGTTGCTTCTGTTGGATTATTACAAAATTGTATGTTAATGTAATTTAATTATTGTTCTAAGTTGTTTGAGCAACTATAATTGTGTTTTAGTGTATACCTTATAAAAAGTTTCCTTAAAGGGTTATTGTAGGGAAAATTGTGATCTATGAGTTTCAGAAATTTATCTCCGAGTTTAAAATTATCTAACCGATTAAATGGAGGCTTGTACTATTTTTCATTTTTATGGAATAATATTAATGTCTGTTACATTGAATGTACTCAGCTTAAAAAATAAATAATATATGATAATAAATAATTATTCAACAAACAGGTCATCTTTGTTATTTTAATATCTCTTACCTTTCCGAAAATGAGACTTCTAACTTTTAACGACATTCTTGTTATCTTACTAAGACAATTTTACTATTTGCAATTACAAGTTGTTTTGTGTTTTCTATCCTCTTTAACTCCAAGAATTTTCCAAAAATAAATGAGAAGTGAGACTTTTTAATCTACTTTTTCAAAAATAACGTTTAGTACCAATATTTTTAACTAATTAGACATTGTTTTTTTGATGTCCAAAAATGTACAATTGTTAGTAAATAATAACTTTTACATGTTCTAAACTATATATATATATATATATATATATATATAAAAATAAAAAGATACGATTGGGACCAATGAAAATAAAAATAGTTTATAGTACTCGCATAATAAATAAAAGAGGAAAATTGCTAGAATTGATGCACTTCTTTTTATTTTTTTTTATAAGCGTTTCACCCCGAGCAAGGCATGTTACTGCCACTACTGTGCATGGGGGCTACGTAGAGTGGAGATGGGTGATAGGCGGGTGAGGATACCGAGAATGAGAGTTGGGTAGATGAGAGTGTGTGAGAATAGTTGGGAGTTAGTGTGATAGGAGGTGTCTATTGACCATACATTTAAACACCTGGAGATTGTAACTGTCGGGAAATCAGACTTGTGGAAGGGAGTTCCACAGGCGGGAAGCGCGAGAAAAGAAGCTGTTGGAGTAGAATTTACGGTTACATCTTATTTGTTTAACTGTAAAAGTGTGGGACCTAGTTGCTAATCTAGTATCTCGTGTAAATTCGTGCTTAGGCGGCACCAGTGATCTAAGCTCATCGGAGCAGAAGCCATGAAAGTACTTGTAGAAGAGGCACAGCGAAGCTACATCACGCCGGTTTGAGAGCGGCTGCAGCCGGTCTGCCAAGTCAGTATCAACCACGTTACAGATCCTCCTTTGTATTTTGTCAAGAAGCCCAAGGAGAGCAGCAGGGGCACCCGACCAGATATGGCAGCAATATTCAATACAGGGGCGGATGGTAGATTTGTATATGTGCAGAATAGTTTCAGGTGGGAAAAATTTCCGGGCCCTGCACAGGGAGCCCAATTTCATAGCAGCAGATTTGGCAATGGATTCAATATAGTCATTCCATTTGAGGTCCGCCGAGAGTGTAAGGCCAAGGAGGCGTAGTATTTTACTCTCTGGGAGGCTAGCCTGTCCCATGCTAATGGGAGGTAGATGCGATTGTCTATGGTGGTTAGTTGATAACATCTTTGTTTTGGAGGCATTGAAATTTACCAACCATTTCCTTCCCCAGTCACTACGGATTGGAGGTCCCTTTCAAGTGCGGCAGCGAGGTTCACTTTGTCGTCCAGACCTGGTTTCTGATCGATGCGGGAGTAGATTGTTGTGCCGTCGTCATACATGCCAACTTGGGATCTAATGGTGTCGGGGAGATCATTAATGTAGATCAGAAAGAGCGTGGGACCTAGGATAGAATCTTGAGGGACGCCCGCGTTCGTCTGGTAGTTTTGGGAGGCATGCCCATTTAATACCACCTTTAATGTGCGGTTAGAGAGGAAGGACTGGATGAGGATGAGGTCAAACAGATGTCCAGTTATCCCATAGCTCCGCAGTTTGCACAAGAGGCCAGCATGCCAGGCCCAGTCGAATGCTTTGGAGATATCCAAGGCAACGGTTCGGGCTTCACCATTCTTGTCGAGTGCCTGGTATATGTACTCGGTAATGGTCGTTAGCATATCAGCAGTAGACCTGGTGAAGCGAAACCCATACTGTTTGTCAGAGAGAAGCCCGTTGGTCATAAGGTGCTGAATCACCTCGGCGTTGATAATGGCTTCGAAAACTTTGCCAAAGATTGGAAGGAGATTAATAGGACGGTAATTGGCGGGGTCTGAGGGTTCGCCAGAATTCTTAAATATAGGTACTACGCAGGAGGACTTCCAACAGGCAGGAAAGCAGGAAGCAGATAGGCAGAGGTTATAGATTTTAGAGAGGACAGAGGAGAGTTCTGGGGCACATTTCTTCAGTACTATGACTGGGATTCCGTCACCGCCGCTCGCTTTGTGTGGGTCAAGTTGTACAATTATCTTGGCAACCAGCGAGGGTGAAATGTGGACGTTATTTAGTTGAGCCTTAGTTCTGGGTGGGAAGTCTTGTGTAGATATTCCTAACGAGTCCAGTGTCGAATTGGTTGAGAATCTACGGGCAAAGCATTCAGCCTTGTCGGCTGGGGAGGTGAGAGCTTAAAATTCATTTATTAGTGGGGGTATTGAAATCTTGTTCCTGCTGAGCACGCTTTTGCAGAGACGCCAGTAATCTTTGGAGCCAAACTTAGAGGATGAATGCGTTGCCTAATTCTGGTAGCAAACGCCCTCTTGGCTTCGTTCAGTACTTTTTTACACTTGTTCCGTGCTGAGGTGAAAAGGCGCCTGTTTTGGTTCGACGAGCAGCTTCGATAGAGCCGGAAGAAATGGTTCCGGTGGCCAATAGCGGCCGAGCAAGCGGGTGAGAACCAGGGGGACGAATTAGGTTTTAGTTGGAATTTTCTGGCAGGGATAAAAGCATCGATGCCAGCCTTAACCCAAGAGGAGAATTCGGAGGCACAGTCTTCGACAGGAAGATCAAAGACGTTGTTCCAGGGGACGTCGCAGAGGAAGTCCCTGAACTAGTCCCAGTCGGCTCTTTGGTAGCAGTATGATATTCTGCTGGTCTGGTTTTCTTGGGTAGAGTTAGTGCGGATTGATATGTTTACAGAGACTACGGCGTGTTCAGAGTTTCCAAGGGGGCAGACTTGCCTGGTAGTGCAGGAGTCTGGGATGGAGGTAAAACAAAGGTCGAGTAAAGAGTCCCTTCCGTTAGGGTTTTTAGAGAAACGCGTGGGGAAGTCCACCACTTGCGTTAGAGCTTGGGCTATTGAAAAGTGCATGGTGCGAATCCCAGCAAGGTCGGTGGCTGAGTTTTCAAGCCACTTGGTGTGGTGGGCGTTAAAATCGCCAAACAGAAATATATGGGCAGATGGGTGAGAAGAAATGGCCCTGTCGATGTTAGTCGAGATGCAATCAAGTAACGTACAGTCAGAGGAGGAGGGGGAGCGGTAGAGGAAGAAGAGATAGGTAACCGATCTTAGAAGTGAGAGACGGAAGCACATGAAGGAATGATCAAGGGATTCAAGAGATGTGACCCTGGCTAGGGGGAGTTGTTCGCTGACATATACACCAAGCCCATGCATATGGACATTGGAGTCCTTCCTGAAGAGAGGAAGGTAACCAGGAACGAACAGCTCTGAAGAGGGGATAGAAGGGTCAAGGTTAGTCTCACATATAGCTAAGATATCGGGTGAGTTATTTAGAAGGAAAGACTCTACACTATTAAAGTTGCTGCGAATACCTCGTATATTTGTGAAGGTAACGCAGATAGGTTTGGGCGCTCGAATTTAGCAGCTAATTTATCGCCATTCCACTTTATATACAGATATGACAGGAACAAATTAAAGTTAATTTTAATGACCGCTCATGCAAGATGACGACACACTGGTTAATGAGGTTGTTTCTAACTGCAATGTTAATCTACTGAATTCCTTATGAACGTTCTTGCTGTATATTTTAATGAGTGAGTGAAAATTACGCATTCTCTTTCTGGGAATTATGTGAAGAGCTATTAATTACTGTGCATTTCACTGAAAAATCATCAAGTCAAATATTTTATGAACAGCCATTGAAAAAAAATATAGTGTTCATAATAAGTAGTCTACAGACATATATAACATTGTTTACTTGTCGCGGCAAAATATCTAACGAGAAATTGCCAAAGAGGATTTGCATCTACGAAATGCATAATTTGTACAATCAACAATAATAATCTTAACTATTATAGTAATTATAAAATAAGAGATTCATTACAGCAAGCGAATAAGCCAAAGACTTCGCAGTTAATACCAAACATCTGGAAATAATTGGTCGCATTAGAATATTTTAAGTGAAAGTGAAATTTCTTGGATTTAAACATTTCCAATGATGAGAGACTGAGAGTGTTGCGACTCTACGGATGAAATAATTTGTATCATAAGATGTGAATTTCAAATAATTCTATAAGAATAAGAACCGTTATTATTAATTTCTTCTTTAAACAAAATGTTTAATGAAACTGTTTTTCATTTTTATGGAATAATATTAATGTCTGTTAAATTGAATGTACTCAGCTTAAAAAATAAATAAAATATGATAATAAATAATTATTCAACAAACAGGTCATCTTTGTTATTTTAATATCTCTTACCTTTCCAAAAATGAGACTTCATAACTTTTAATGACATTCTTCTTGTCTTACTAAGACAATTTTACTATTTCCAATTATATATATATATATATATATATATATATATATATATATATATATATATGTATATATATTGATGCAGGTTTCATTGAATAATATAGACAAGTTCTGTTTATTTATTTTTAAGATCCGTTCGTATAATCTGATTAACTTGGTAGTCTTGTCATGGAAAGACGACAAGAAATCGCAATAATTGTTGATTTTTTTATCAAGTATGAGCTTTCGGCTTACATAAGCCATTATCAAAGGATGAATATTTAATGTTCAATGAACATAGAACATTTAAATTATTATTAACAGAGTGGAGTTATACAGAGAATATATATATATATATATATATATATATATATATATATATATATATATATATATAATCTAAACATATACTGTTAAATATAAGAGACAATGAATGTCTATTTTATTTAATCTTGAGCCGTTCTAAATTTCGTATGTTGGTTTAATTTCAGTTGAAAATAAAGACAAAAATTTTCCAAAATTTGGATAATTTTTAATTAATTTGTTTCTAAGCCTTCGGCTCACAAGAGTCATCTTCAGAGAGGTTATTAATACGGTAACACAATAACTTCCACTATCACCGACGATGTTATTTTGTGTTGACATAAAATTACGCTAGGCAACGGCAAAAGTTACCAAAAATAACAAACGCAGTTCGCAAATTTGCAATGCGGTTCTATGACGTCACACTGAAAGCTTAGAACTAAATTAATAAAAAAATATTCAAATTATGGATAATTTTAGTCTTCATTTTCAACTGAAATTAAAGCCAAAACGGCTCATGATTAAACATAGTAGACATTCATTGCCTCTTATATTTAACAGTCCATCTTTAGAAAATTATTTGTTGCCTCGAAACACTATATATATATATATATATATATATATATATATATATATATATAGTGTATCGATGCAGCAGATAATTTTTTAAACATATACTGTTAAATATAAGAGGAAATGAATGTCTATTATGTTTAATCAGGAGCCGTTCTGAACATCGTATTTTGGCTTTACATTCAGGTGAAAATGAAGACAAAAATTATCCAACATATACAATATATAACCTTAGCAAACTAATTACCCACTGACTTCCTAATAAGTATAGTATTAACTTCACGAATGGATTTATAAGGATTTTCCATTTCGTAAAACCTAACAATCAAATAATTGCATCTTTGGATGTCCAAAAATTATTCACCAGTGTTCTCGTCCATGAAACGATTGACATCATTATCCGTAATGCATACAATCATGTTACTCTCCCATCAACCAATATTAAACCCACTATATTGAAAAATTATTATTAGCATGCACCACATAATACACTTTCATGACCCTTTAGGTAATATTTATCGTCAAATAGAGGGTATTGCGATAGAATCTCATTTAGTCCCCTCTTTTATAATTATTATATGGCAAATTTAGAAAATGAAATAATTAATAACAATAAACCCTCTATATATATAACATACATAGATGACATCTTTATTTTACCTAAGAATACCGATGAAATTAGACAACTTAAAAACAAATTTGAAAGTAACTCCGTTCTCAAAGTTACATTAAAACTCAATATTAATAAAAGAAAATCCATTCCTTCATTAATAACATCTTAATAAAGTTTCTGAAGATGGCTCCTGTGTGCCGAAATCTTAGAACCAAATTAATAGAAAATTATCCAAATATTGGGGAATGTTTGTCTTTATTTTCTCCTGAAATTAAACCAAAATCCGACGTTTAGAACGGCTCATGATTAAATAAAATAGACATTCATTGTCTCTTATATTTAACAGTATATTTACATCGATTCTAGCACACGTAGATTTAGTACTTCTCTATATAGGAAAACAACTAGCATAACACGTGTCTTCTTAATCATAATAATGAATGCCCCCAAAGATATAAGTTAGCTGTCATAAAATACTTAATTCAACGCACACAAATGATATCTTCGTCTAAATACATATTTCATAAAGAATTACGCAACATTAAGCAAACTCTTGACAATAATGGATTTTCTATCTCAGTTAATGATGAACAAATTAAAATATATCTCAACAAACTTAACAATATTGATAATATTAATAATAATGATATAAATCAAAATAATCATAACACTATCAAATTAAAACTATTGCAACCAACAGCATAATAATTACAAACAAGATGAAAAAAATCTAAAAACATAATACGTAGACATGTTAAATCAGTGGATAAATATAATCAAATTAAACTCATCATATATTATAAAAATACAAAACAATTGACCTCATAGTCTGTAATAACACTACAAACACTCAACTAAATCCTCTAGAAAAAAAAAACAAAGTATTGTGTATCAATTTACATGTCTGTTCAGAGAATGTATCGCTAGTACCTATAATAAACCTACTACATATATTCGTTTTACTACAACCACGATCTCCAGTAAACTTAACTTTCACTTTTCTGATCAGAATACAATTAAACAACATTTCTCAGAAAAAACATAACCAAGTAGGTAATATCAGACATATTTAGCCAACAATACAACAACACTCACTCATACACGCAGTAAAAAGTACCTTCAGATATTGGAGGCTATCTACTTTAAATCTAAACAATCCACACTTAATAAAAACACGTATAAATCTGGTGATAACGCATTACATTGCATTTAGATATATGTTTCTGTTATCATTTTGAGCTCTCACGCTGTGTGACGTTATAGAACTGCATTACAAATTTGCGAAAAGATAAAATCGTGGCTGATGGTGGATGTTTTTGTGCTAACGTCACTATAACTTATTTGAAGATGGCTCACGTGAACCAAAGGCTTAGAACCAAATTAATAAAAAATTATCCTAATTTTGGAAAATTTTTGTCTTTATTTTCAACTGAAATTAAGCCAAAATACGATGTTTAGAACGGCTCATGATTAAACATAATAGACATTCATTGTCTCTTGTATTTAACAGTATATGTTTAGAATATAAATATACATATATAAAACCAAAATAATCATTTCTAAAATTAATTTATATTTTAAATGAAATTTCTTACTTAGCTTTTAGTGTGTTTATTCTTCCATGTTAAGAGATCAAATTTCATTTTTCTAAATCTGTCTATATTTTTGGGATAAGATATTGTACTCATTAATATGTTTTACATTTTTCACAATATCGTTTTTAACATTTTTTCCATATTTGTGTCTTTTCCACCTTTGTATTTTCAGGCTTTGTTCAGTTGTTTGGAATTTCGTATCGAAAATTTTATTTCGTTCACCGGTACAAAATGTTTTAGTTCAGGATTTTGTGATTCTTTAAAATATATCAGTATCAGATATCTCCATTTTAACTCATCCTTTAGGTTTTGTTACCCACCTTTGTAAGCAGTTATTAAATTCTCAACTCTTAGGGTGAAGAAACTGATTCAACCAACGCATGGTACAGTGGATGGATAAATACAGTTTTATTAAAATACAATAATTTTTGGATTCTTGCAAGAATTTCCATATCAGTGTTTTTATTTAAAAAAAGCGCACCATATTTTTAATACGTGTATTTGCTGCCGCCTTTGACACAAAGAAAACGATATTTTAACAGAAATTTCGAGTGCGTTTGAAAAGATTTAAAAAATAAATGAATCCATTACACATTTGTCTTTCTATTAAAATAAACATACAGATGTTAAAACTTTCTTTTTTGCAAGTTGAGCGTGGTTTCATCATTTACTGTTTCTTATTCAGTAAATTATGTGGAGGTACATAACATACAGTGCGAAAAGGGAAAAAGAAGGAAATAAAGTAAATATGTGTGTATGTTGATTTTCTAATTATTGCTTAGATAGAGCAAAAAGCCTAAAGTACGGGACACCCAGTGAAGATCTAACTCACTACTGAATTGTCATGATCATAGCGACACAAGCTTGCTAACAATTACATCACATCGAAGTGCCCAGAAACATATACGTATGTGCCGATAAATAAATAAGTACATAATATATCTTAACATTTTAGCAGAAGCGTACTGATACCCGGTAAATCTGGTCAATTCATATTACACTATTATAGATAAAGGTTATTTCATTTCCATAAAAAGAACTGATGATTCAATTAATATTTGTTTCACAGGAAAAGCATTTTATCTTTCCCGTGTTTTTTACGGATCTTTATGAATATCATATAAGTTTTATTCAAAAGATGGTTGATAATTTCCTCTGACAGTCAATATAACATTTTTTGAGCCTTGTTCTATTGGTATCCAGATAAGTGACAATCTATTAGTAGCTTCCATTCTGCTTTTCTTTTAACATAGAGATAAATTAAATGATAACGTCTACCTTCACAATTTATATTATGCATTCATATATAATATATATATAGAAATTATATATATATATAGATACATCTCTTTCTTATCTACATTCTTCATTTTTTATGTACCTCTTTTTCCTTCAACGTTTTTTTTCCAGCTACATTTAATCTATTCCTCTTCTGTACACTTATCCCATATTTATTTTCCTGATTTCTGAATTTAACTTTTCATATTTTCATTTTATATTGTTGAAACAGTTTTCGATTCTTATATGTTTCCTCTTCTTCTTTTTCTTCTTCTATGCGCCATTGTTCTTCAGGACATTGTCGATCACGGTATACATGCCTCCCTATCGCTGGAAGCTTTTAGAATGCTTTTTGGTGTTTATCTAATCTAAAAACCGCTCTGCCATCCACTTCCTCAGGCCCTTTCAAATATTTTATCTCTGAACTGTGAGTTTCAGATTCGCCAATCCTCCTTTCCTGCTTACATGTACCAAGAACTTCAGCTGTCTCCTTATGATGCTCAGTATAAATTTCCGTTTCGTTTACACACTTTCTTAAACATCATCATTTCTCACATGCTTGATCCATCATATCCCAAACATCCTTCTGTACAACAATTTCTCATTGCTTCAAGTTTTTCCTTCATCTTTGAAGATATTGTACAGCATTCATTGCTATATTGAAGGACAGACATGAAATAGCAATCCAGTATATTCTCTTTGTATCTAGCGAAATTTTCGTTTCTCTTAATACTTTGCTAAGCTTCTGGAATGTCCATTGGCCATTCCAATTCTCCTTCGGATCACAGTGTCGCACAAACCGTCTTTCGTTAGACCACTTCCCAACAACTTAAACTCTTGTACTTGTAGGATTTTAGCATCCCCAACGTGTAATTTTCTCTCCATTTGCTGATGACCATACATTCAGTTTTCTTGTTTCCCCATATTTAGTTGTATTATCAACATTTCTCCTTATTTGTCTTATCTGATTTTCTCGTCAGTGTTACTCTCTGTCTGTCTTTCTTTAGCTCATTTTAATCCATTTCTGTAGTGTCTCTATATTTCTGACATTCTATCCCTATATGTGTATATATTTTATTCTCTTTTTTTTCCTTTTGTCGTTCATTCGTTCCTTTTGTATTACAATATTTTTTCATTCTTATTTCCGTCTGTGTTTCGTTCTCCTATTCTCTCTTTCTTTATTCCCATCTGTCTGACTTTCTTTAGTTCTATTTTTATTTTCCCCTTCTGTCTTTATATCTTCTTAACAATTTTTACTCCTCCACTCCTAGCTTTCTTTCATTCTGTCTTTTATTTTACTTTATATTCTTATTTCTTACCGTCCATTTTATTTGTCAATTCTTCCTCACATTCTTAAACATTTTCTCTTCCTTTCCATTCTTTTTCTTCCTTTTTTATCGTCTGCTTTTGTTCTATATTCTTCATTTTCATTATATTTCTTTTTTTTAGTTACTTTTCTTATATAGATATTTTTCCTATTCACTTTTTGGAAATGTCATTTTTATTTACCTTCTAACTTTATAATTTTATTTACTTTCTTCGATCATTCGGCATTTTTGCTATCATCCATCTTTTCTTCTCTTTTATCTGGTATTACTTCCATTGAATTACATTCTTCTCCTTCTTTTTATCTCTTTCCTCTTTATCAATCCTTTTTAATTATTAAATATTGTAATTCTTTATTATCCTCCATTTTATCGGCGCAGTGATGATTCTTATTTCATTTTGTTTTTATATTCATATCACATCACGCCAATTCTTTTGCTTCTTTAAATTTTATTTTATTTTATTTCCTTTTATTTCTACCTTTTACTAATTTACAAGTTTCCCATTACTCCAATTAACCAATATAATAATCATGACTCCTATCACTTTTCCAATTATAATGAATCATAGATTTCCATCATTTGACGGTATTTCTGCAACGTTTTTAAACCAGCATATTTTTTTCTTTTTTTTAATCCTCCGCTCACATCGGTCTGTTCCAGATCGCGTTCCTACATCTTAAGAGTCCTTTTCTTTTATTATTAGCCTATTGTCTTTTCTTGACATTAATTTTAATAATTTTTTCTCTCCACTCCCGGTGCAACTGAATCTCTTGCAGTCTTTCCGCTTTCCAGCAATTCAACATTTTATTTTCGTTTTGTTTTCTTTCACTGTTTTTGCATATTCGTATTCCTAGGCAAAACCTTCCCTCTAAACGCGATATAATCTGGCATATCTCATTGAACTTCTTAATTCAACACGGATCAAGTCGCATGTAAAACACCATTCTCATACATGTTCAATAGCGTTGAGCATGATGCGATATGAACCGGAGCGAAATTACAGTACAAATTGGCTCTAATTATTAGCCTCATTGAATCTTTTGCGTTTTTCAGTTCACATTTTCATTGTTCTTTTTCAATTCTCACAGAAGATTCGTTCTCTATAGAAATTAAAAAGTAAACATGTATAAACTATAAATATATTTACATATATAAGCCAGACAGACGGATAAGCAGATAGAGAAAAAGTGAAAATGTGACAGAGGGACAAATATAAAAACACATAGAGAGACAAAGCGACGATGAAAAAAAAATAGACATCAGGTCTTTGAGAAATGTAACGGAACAATTTCTGCTGTGTGAGTTTTGGGCAAAAGAGTTATAAGCGGATTAGATTATACATGATCTCTTGCAAGTATATATTTGAAATCATACCCTTTTGCAAAAACACATTTTTTCAATTGCCTTTTGTAGCCGGACAAATCGTGGCTGCAGTATCACGGCTCACGACGGTCTGAGCATCTGGCAGGTTCTAGCCCCAGAAAGAAAAAGTATCTCTACTCCAACAATCTCCTTCCTCACCTCTTCATGTTCAATGTCATCTTTCTTTTCCCCTAGTTCAAGCCAATTAAAAAGGGGTCCAATTATGAAGGACTTGACACCATCAACTCAGGCGTAACGGCAGACGCGAAGGTTATTCACGAATAATCATTCCGTTACTGCATAAAATTTTGTACGATAAAGATTTTAAAAAAATATTACACGATGGGAATTAATTGAAGGGGGAAACTATGTAGTTTGTTGTTAGGAATTGAAACGATTTTTGTGCAAGATCAGTCACATTCAGTCACATTACACTTGTGTTGAATCTGTAAAATACTAAACATTTTCTCGAGGGAGATATGTATTGATTTAGAGTCGAAGTTTATGAGTATATATGGGGTATATAACGGTTTAAAATAGCGTTGAAAATGCCAAGATTATACTGGTTGGGATAGCATAAACTTTCGGGATCCTTTTCAAAAAAAGCGTTTGGTAAGAAGAAGCTGATTGAGTGGAGGTTACAACTTACCAAAGTAAATATGAAGGCCATAAAAATGGTGAGTTATAACTGCTTAAAGTAAGAGATGTAATTAGCCTAAACATTTTCTATGTAAATAGTGATAGAGCAGAGAGTGTCTTGCGATGTTTAATCTGGCAACGGTGTTGTAGTTTGGAAAATAAATCATCAAAATATCTTGTGGTGTGATAATCCCCCACTCTGTTGAGATTGGAAAATGAAGACTAAGTATTTTCTGCCCAGATATGGAAGCAGTACCACATCTTTTTTATCCTTACGATGCTAGAAATTAAAAGAAGGTGTCATAAAATTACTAGAAGACAACAAATTTCCTCGTACATTTGTACGTGTTCCATTAAAGACCTGGGTCAATAATAAAAATCAAGAGGCGTTCAAGTTTCGGTGCGTTCATTAAAGGACATCAGTCCATTGCACATAGTGCAAATACAAAGTCAGTATGCTGATGGGGATATTATAGTTTACTATAGTTTTAAAAATATAAATATTGACCAGCCAATATTTCCCCTGTTGTGATCTTACATCTACATCCTTCTGTCTTTAGTTTCTTCTTTCTACATGAAATTAATTATTTATTTTCATCTCTCTTCGTTTTTTTTTTTTTTTTGTTTTTGCTTTTACTATAATTCGGTTTGTCCCGATCAGTCTTTCTTTTATGAATTTCCTTCGGTTTGTTTATTTTTTCCAGCATTTTCTATCTTTTTTATATTTCTTTCTTTTTTTTTCCTGTTTATTATAACTTCTTTTATTGTATATTTCATCTTTCTTTCCTTCTGCCTTTGTATAGTACATCCTTCTTTCTTTATTTCCTTCTTTTATTTGTCTTTCCTTAAATCATTGTTTTTTTTTTCATCATTCTTTCATTTTTCTTTCTTTCTTTTTTCTTGTTGTGTCTTTCGGGTGAGGAACCTCACAAAAAATGAACAACGAAATCAGATATTGATATAGAAATGTAGGTTATATTGAACGTAATATACAAACTTGAATGCAAATTAGTAAATCTAAGAAAGCTACTAGTTAGAAATAAATATATACAAGTCTTGAAATGAAGTTTTTAGAAATAGTGTATCGATGTATATTATTCAAGCTGAGTGGATCTCAGAGCTAGTCTGATTTCTGATGCGGTAATATCTCGGTAACTTACGTATCAGTTACGGCAATCTCCGATAACTCTAACAGATCTCTACGATTACACTCAACTCGCCACTACTGTTCTCTCTATGGAAGGAGTATATGTATACTCAGTCGAGTCCATTATCATATAAAAATGGGAGATCCTACAACACTTCTTGTCTTCTCTTCATTTTGTTCTATATTGAATTTAATAATTTTTCTTACGTCTTCATCTATTTATTCATTTATTTCCCCAAAATAACTATTATTTTTATCTCGTCAATTCTTTCTTTCTTTATTTCATTCTTTCTTCTGTCTTCCTTTTCATTTCTTCTTTCTTTTGTTTGTTCTTCATTATTTTCAGTCATAATTTTTGCTCTTCTTTTGACACTTTTTCCTTTCTGTCATTTTTTCTATTTTCTACATTTCTTTTGCTTTCTTTGTCTTACTTTCTAACTTTTGTTTCATTCTCTCATTTTATGTATTTTTCTTTTACTGTCTCTTTCTTTCTGTTTTTCCTCTTTCATTATGGATTTCTTTTGCATTTATTTTTTTTTCTGACTTTCCTTTTCTTGCTTCTTTTATCTTTTTTATTTTTCTTTCGTTGCACAATTTTTCATTCCTTAGTTCTTCTTCATCATTTGTCTTTCATTCTTTTCTTTTAAATTTCTTCATTTTTCCTATTTAATCTTCTCATCTGTCTGTATTTCTTTCGTTCTTTATTTAAATCTGCATTTGTTTCTTCCTTATCCTTATGTACTTTTTAAATTTGTTGTCTTTTCTCCATTAATTATGTCTTCAATTTTCTTACGTTTTATATGTATTTATTTCCTGAAATATCTCTTTTTTTATATCTTCGTTTGTTCATTACGTCGTTATTTCTTTTTTCCATCAGTATATTTTAAAATTTTTCCCTTTCGTTATTTTTTTTTCATTGTATTTCTGGTTTCACTTCTTACATTTTATTTATTTATTTATTTATATTCCTTTATATCTTTCTGTTTTTACATTCTTTCTCTATATTTTTCTTTCTTTGTTTTTTTTTTCTTTTTTTAGGACTTTATATTCTGTTGATTTTTTCATTGTGTTTTTGTTTTGTTTCTTGTCTGTATCTTTTTTCTTTCCCACTCCATGTTTTCTTTCGTTTTCTTCTTTTCCTGATATAATTTTACTTTCTGCATGTATTTATTACTTTTTTCTTTAAAAATAAAAGATTACGAAAAATAAAATATCTTAAACTACTCATGAGAAATAGGCCAAGTATAATTTTATTTTTGGTTGTCATTATATAACTGTATGTTCTGTTATATTCTCACTAATTTTATCGTGATAATAATATTGCACTCTTGCTCAAAATCTAAACATTACTACCCTTGTCAGATTGACTATATAGGGTGTAACATTTGCCTAAATATTACTAAATGTACCAGTACCAAATACTGAAACTAATTTTGAATTAGTACACAATGATTGAAAACGTGTAACTGACTTATAAAGATTGTAATCAGTAATTATATTATATGCTATACTTAACATGCAAAAGACATACAAGTATATTTTCTCATTTCGAACATATGTCTTTATTTTCAAAATTAAAAAAACATTATTTTTTTCTTTTCAATTCTGAATGAAATATATCTAATTTGTATATTCGTTGAATTTTTAGAATATTTTATGAATTTCCGATATTTTTATTGATTTAACGGAATATTTATGCAAATTTATGACTTTATCTTGATGGAAATGATCGATTTAACTGTTTGCAAACTCTTTACTTCTATGTAATTAATTCGAAATCTTCCGAACAGAAAATTTTCTGAATCAATTATATGGTTACTTGGCAGAAGTTCATAGTACAAGATTTATTTCTAATTCCACTAGGGTCAAAGTATGACATCCCTAGGATGTAGATGTGTTTGTTGGTGTGTTACTTAACCCAGAAGCTTTTTCCTAAATGTTCTGGTGTAGTTTTTGTATTGAAATCGTGCTATGTCGGTTGCTAATTGACTTAGCGTTTCGCAAAAATTTTAGGAACTTAGTAATCTTCAACGAAAAGCTGATTTCTTAGTATTCGGCTAACTGCCGACTAATATAAACTGTCTAGTAGTTCTACTGAACTCCAAAAGAAATCTAAAGAACTCCTATGAACTTCCCGTTAATTCTTGTTAATACATTAGGGAGAGTCAAGGTGCATTTTCATTGCATTTATACATCAAATCAAGCATAAACATACGACACAAATGATACTTTTCAATCAGATCATGTGGTACTCAAACATCGTAGCGATTTGAGTACCCGAGATTTACCAAATTCACATAGATATGAGATTTAAATGAAGTAAGTAATTTCGTCTTGTGTATTGCAGGTTCATCTCAATCAATGTTTGATTTGATTATCTGTAGTGGTTTATCGTTTTGATTGTACTTCATCAATAAGACCACAATCATCAAATCTAAATTTACTGAAACATTTCCGTAGAATTATTTCAGCTTAAGCACCGTCACCTTATACAGCAAATATTTTTCCTTCTTTTGCGATAACAAGCAGGCATCTATTTTCTAAAATACACCTTTAATATACAATTTCGTAGGGACCACAAATTGACGAGACTTAAAATCTTTTAAAATTTATTTTTTCAGAGGTTGGTTGATGTGTTCTCTGATAGAAAAATAAGGATGAATTATTGGTTCCAACTTCTTGGAATATAAACTTCTAAGAATTTTCGTGAATGTTCCAAACAAACCAATATTTCTTTTACTATTAATCTACGAGTTTATGAGAACAAATTAAAAATAGTAAACAGAAAACACGTTAGTATATTTTGTTCTACTGAAAATGATAAAAGCAAACGGGACGTAATACATAAGTGTTGAAATATCATAAAATCATATTAAGTAATTGATGGATGAAAGTAAATCGATTACATAAAAGTTTAAAACAAGGAAGATTTAAACTAAAATCATACGAAAAGTAAAGCAACAGGTAGTTTAATAAGTATCATTTCAAAGAGAGTTACCGAAAAATAAATGGTGCGTATTTTTTTTTTTTTTTTTTAATCATATCACCCCGAGCAAGGTGGTAACACCACTGAAGCGCAGGGGGCTATGTAGGAAAGAAAAGATTGGAAAAGAGAAAGCCAGAAACCACATCCTAAACAAGGAACAAGGAGTGAGCCTCTTCACCTGTTCAATAGACATGGGTGGAGTGTGAACCGGGCGATAGTTAATTTGGTCTTAAAACGTAAATGTCATTGCCACTATAATTATCTCACTTTTAAAGACTTACGCATGGACATTACATTCTTTTATAAGAAGTCGCACCTTTAGAGTGTGTGATAGAGATTATGACATTTCTTCGTTTCTAATGGGATTCATATATATATATATATATATATATATATATATATATATATATATGAAATAATAGATTCACAGTATGAGAGAAAATATAACAGTAATTAAAGACAAACGTAAACATAAAAATGGATAATGTCTCATGGGAAAAAATAGTGATTAGAATTTCCAGTAATGGATCGAAAATGAAGACTACTAGTCACAATCCTATATAGAAGTCGAGTCCTGCCTTATTATTTTATAATTTTATAATTTTGTTGACAAGGGAAGAGTACATAGCGCCTCTGTTATAATAAAAACGTTTTGTGTGTATACACACACAAACACACACAAAACACACACACACACACACACACATATATATATATATATATATATATATATATATATATATATATATATATATATAATCATCCGCAGACAGAATTCTTTTACTGTAACACAGCTCATCAGACATCTGATTGCTTCTAACCAAGATTGAAATACAAAGAGTTGATATCAGCCGGTGATTCTGGACTCTGAGCTATGGGCGCTCGGTTGAGGAAGGCGGAATTTAGCATATAACACACAATGTATACACTCTCCAGTAGACGAGGATGTTTAAATTGATACTGAATGACAGATACATACATACTAGCAGCCACGTCGGAAAAAAAGACACGTTCATTTTAGACTAACAGCATGTTAATCTATTCTCTTATGTCTTCATGAGAAAAAAGTGCTGCTATGTCAGCACTTGTGCTATCGATCGGAACAACTTACAATCGGACGGAGCAATATCAGGCGGATGCCGTATGAATATTCATTTCAGCGTTTCCAAGTAGGTTTTAACCAATTGTGCAAAATGTGTCTTAGCGTTGTAATGTACATGGGCTCGTATAGCGGCTGTTTTTCTTTTCTCAGTGTTCGACTCAAATGCATCAATTGTAGCCAATAGTGCCTTGCCGGGACAGTTTATTTTCATTTGAGAAGAGAGTAATAAACTTCACCAATTTGAAACAACCAAAGCCATAGCAGAAGCTTTGAATCATGATCATTCGGCTTTGCTACCAACTTTGTTGCATAGTCGCTCTTACTCCTACGTTTTTCTACGCTCAGATTTAGCGTAGTGTTTGTGTACGGCGAAGTGGATAATCGATATACGAATGACAAATTGGAAACGGTAGCTCAAAATGAGACGCAATAAGAGCGGTTCTAGTGACATCGGCGAATGATATCATTCCAAAGGAAAATGCATGTCGGAGGGAAAACGAGTAGTTCCCCAAACAGATTCTTGACTGATGCAAAATAGACTGAAAACAATTCCAAGATATGGTACGGAATACAATAGACTACGCAAGGAAATACGGAAACAAAGTAGACAGTCTAAAGAGAGATGGCTTAATGACAAATGCGCCTAAGTATAGAGTTGAACACAACAAAAAATTGAGATATGTATAAAAAACAACAAATCACAGCATGGCAAATTACCAGCTCATCAAAAAGTTTTAAAAAATAAAAGATTTCATACAAATATTAGAAAAAGAAAAAAATACTTTAGAGATGGGTAAAATATAAAAGAGATCTCTTTCACGACAAGAGAGAGAGAGAGAGAGAGAGAGAGAGAGAGAGAGAGAGAGAGAGAGAGAGAGAGAGAGAGAGAGCAAGCAACAGTTAAACAATTACGAATGGATCAGAAATAATAAAAACCAAAATGAAATCGGCAGTAGACAAATTGAAGACAAAGAAGCAGGGTGAATAGACGCAATTTCATTAGAGATGCCGATGCCCTTAGACAACTTTGGTAGACAGATTCACAAAAATAATAAACGAAATCTACAATAGCGGCAATATATCGGAAAAGGGCGTATAAGACAAGAATGTGTTTTCTCACTGGATATATATAGTGATGCAATTATGAGAAAAATAAAAGCCTTGCCGGGATTGTTCATAGGCGGAAACAATCGCAACAATATGAGATACGCGGATGACACGGTGCAAATTACCAGACAGAGAAAATACAAAGTCGAAGCTTCTACAGAATGTAGCAAATGTAAATGAGAAAAAAAGACAGAGCATAAACTTCAAGAAAATTGACTGTATGGTGATCAGGAAATAGAAGTGTCTAATATGCTAACTACAAGTCGGAGAAAATAATATAATTAAAATTGAATAAATCAAATACATATTAAAACTCTTGACAGAAGATAAAATGTGAGATAAAAATATACAAAAACGCATTATATATATATATATATATATGTGTGTGTGTGTGTGTGTGTGTGTGTGTGTGTACTGTGACGGAAGTAAACCAACAATAAATACCCACCCCTTCTCATATCACACACAAGCTAGCAACACATACACACCCATTTCCGATATCAAACTGAAGCCATATGCGCGTAGGAGAAACCAAAAGGAGCAGCAGACAAAAGAAGAGAAGCGATTGGCTGAGGATAACCAATCAGCAAGAAAAAAAATTCCACGAGGTGAACTTCAAAAATTGTCTGTCGCCGGCTTAATCTCGACGGGTTAAGTCAGACTAATTGCGACTCTAAGAAATTAGACATGACCATACATTACCTGAGGCAGAAAATAAGTAACATCATTCCAATTGCCGAGAATGTAAGAAAGGTAGTCTATCGCAGAATAGAGCCGTTGCACTCAGCAATCTCTGAAGAAAGAAGAAGGCTGATACCAGAAAATATAATTCCCAACTGTCAAAGAAAAGGAAGAGGAGAAGTGAATCTGTTCATTAAAGTAGTCGTTACATTCAAAGATCTCGGAAGAAGAAAGAAAAAACCTGATGCCAGAAATGATAATTCCCAATATTCAAAGAGAAGGAAGATAAGAGCTGAATCTATTCACTAAAGTATTAAAAAAGAAAGATAAAAGAGAAAACAAAAGAGAGAAAGAAGAGGAAAAAGAAGAGACTATAAGATAAGTCATTACACTCCCCGCGGCATTTTAGCATTAGCCAACAATCACCACAAAAATATTACGTTCGTACAAATGCCGAAATAGAATATAATCGTATAATCTATATTGCTTTGTTGGTTTGCTCCATTCACCGATCATCGTCTTAATATTGATTAACAAATATATCATATTTATTCCCCCCATCCCATATTTGTTATTCTCCCCCGTTTTGTTCTTTATATTATTACTTTTTGTGTTTGGATATTGTTCATTCATTCATGGTCAACGGTCGGTTGAATTAATTAAAGGGGGTCCGGAAACATTTTTTTTATTTTTATAATCCTTGTTTATTCTGCCGACAATCTTTCAATGTAATGGAGAGAACCCTAGCACTTTGAGGAAATATTAAAGTCCAAAGATACAAGATTTGTCGCTGTGGAATATTCCCAGAAAATTATCTATTAAATAATTTATATATATTAACATTTTCATATACATATTAAAATGAGTTTTTATGCAAGTACAATAATTATGGAAAAAGAAAGATAAACCTTTCTATTATTTTTCGGTTCATCTCCGTAAAAAAACTTCCTGGAATTAAGGAAGAATCAACAGTTATTATGCGTCATTTTATGACTATATAAATGTACAATGTCTTCCTCTCAACCCGAAAGTTTCTTTACGTAGTTGAGTTTTAAGAGCGGTTACTAGCCATGAGCCTGCTCTATGAAACTTTGAAGTATAAGCTACGATATTCGCGGAGTCTGAAAATGTATTTTAAAAAATCAAATACCATAAAAAAATGAACATGCTGTCCCTTGTTCATAGACCTTCAGCCAAAAGTACACTTGAAATGTTCTTCCATCTCACCACAGCTGATATACTGCCAAATTCAATTTTTCTGAAGAAGAATATAATAATGTATCTTAGAGAACTTTTTATAAGTTTTTACAGAGTATGATGGGTACATAGTTGCTATTTTATTATTTTTAATTTTGTGCATTATGTCAAATGCACAGTAAATTAGGGTTTCCGTCTCTGAGTTTAACGAGCCACATGATGCAAGTCACTACACCTGAAATAGAGAAACGGCATTCTGTACTACTTAGAATACGCGCAAGAATCTTCAGTAACCATATCACTGACAGTGTGTCCATCTGATTACATTGCTGATGAATTAGAAACAGTTGGTCAAATCAAAGGTTATTATAAATGTGTTTGTAGTGATCATGTGTAATGGCGAAATTATGTATTCATTCATCTTCCCAGAGTGCCTGAGAATCAACACTGATAGCTAAACTCTGTCGAACGCCTTAGATATATCCAATGCAACGATTCGGGCTTCGCCATTCCTGTCGAGTGCCTGGTATATATACTCGGTGATGGTCGTTAGCATATCAGCAGTAGACCTGGTGAAGCGGAAACCATATTGCTTGTACGAGAGGAGCCTGTGTGCTGTGAGATGCTGAACCACCTCGGCGTTGATGATGGCTTCGAACACTTTGCCAAAGATCGGAAGAAGGCTGATAGGGCGGTAATTTGCAGGGTCAGAGGGTTCTCCAGTGTTTTTAGATATAGGAACTACAGAAGAAGATTTCCAACAGGCAGGAAAGCAGGAAGCAGATAGGCAGAGGTTGTAGAGCTTAGAAAGGACAGAGGAGAGTTCAGAGGTACATTTCTTTAAGACTACGGTTGGGATTCCGTCACCACCGCTCGCTTTGTGAAGGTCAATTTTTAAGATTATCTTACAGACAGGCGAAGGTGTAATGTGGACATCATTCAGTTGTGCCTCGGTTCTAGGTGAGAAATCGGGTGTAAAAAATCCAGATGAGTCCAGACTCGAATTGTTCGAGAATCTGCGGGCAAAGCATTCAGCCTTATCTGCTGGGGAGGTGAGGCCCTCAAATTTGTTAATTAGCGGTTGTATTGTGGACTTGCTCTTGTTAAGTACTCTTTTACAGTGTCGCCAGTAGTCTTTAGCGCCGAATTTAGAGCACGCTATGCGTTGCTTCATTCTGCCAGCAAACAACATCTTAGCTTCGGTAAGTATCCTTTTACACTTATTACGAGCTCAAGTGAAAAGGCGCCTGTTTTGTTCCGACGCGGAGTTACAATAGAGTCGGAAGAAAAGATTC
The DNA here is from genome assembly GCA_037127315.1 of Ascarosepion bandense. Taxonomy (NCBI): domain Eukaryota; kingdom Metazoa; phylum Mollusca; class Cephalopoda; order Sepiida; family Sepiidae; genus Ascarosepion; species Ascarosepion bandense. The sequence continues at coordinate 5,546,419 of JBBBDQ010000249.1, forward strand.
CGGTGGGCAATGGCAGCCGAGCAAGCTGGTGAGAACCATGGAGACGAATGAGATTTAAGCTGGAATTTCCTAGCAGGGATGAAGGCATCGATGCCAGCCTTAACCCAGGAGGAGACCTCGGATGCACATTCTTTGATGAGAAGACTAAAGACGTTGTTCCAAGGGATATCACAGGGGAAGTCTCGGAACGAATCCCAGTGTGCTCTTTGATAGCAGTAGGATATTCTACTTGTCTGGGTTTCATAGGTCTGGCGGGAGTGGAGTGAAATATTGACGGACACTACAGTGTGGTCAGAGTTTCCGAGAGGGCAGAGTTGTCTGGTAGTGCATGAGTCTGGGATAGAAGTGAAGCAGAGGTCTAGAAGTGAGTTTCTTCCGTTAGGGTTGTTGGAGAAACGCGTGGGGGAGTCCACTATTTGCGTAAGGGATTGGGTGATTGAAAAGTTCATGGTGTGGACACCAGCAGGGTCAGTGACAGCGTTCTTCAGCCACTTGGTGTGGTGGGCGTTAAAGTCACCAAATACGAATTCATGGGCAGAGGGATGGGAAGAAACGGCTTTGTCGATATTGTCAGAAATGATGTCAAGTCACGAACCGTCAGGGGAGGAAGGAGAGCGGTAGAGAAAGAAGAGATAGCTAATCGAACTGAGAAGTGAGAGGCGGAAGCACATGAAAGAATGATCTGGGGATTCAAAGGATGACACCCTAGCTAAGGGAAGGTGTTCGCTGACATAGACACCAAGCCCATGGGGATGAACATTGGAGTCCTTCCTGAAGAGGGGAAGGTAACCAGGAACGTAGAACTCAGATGAGGGGATAGAATGGTTAAGATTAGTTTTACATAGGGCTAATATATCAGGTGAGTTATTATGGAGGAATGAATCTACGCTGAGGAAGTTGGTGCGGATGCCGCGTATGTTAGTGAAAGAGATGCAGACACGTTTGGGCGTTTTCAAATGAGCTGGTTTACTTTTGCTATTATGTTTGATTTTTTCCATAGTGATTCAATTAAGGAGAGGTCTTAGAATAGAATCAGTCAGTCAATCATTTGCAACTTGTGAAGGATGGCGACTGGCGCAGCCTACAACATAATGTGGCCTCGGGGTTGCCCACCGAACGTTCATGCAGGGACGCCCGTCCATGCGCGATATGGCACTACAAGAACCCCGGTACTATTCAACTGTTGATCAGAGCAGCCTCTCAAGACTCTACGCTAGAGTTCGGTATTCTGGTATTAATTATTTTGAAAGAAGTATTAATTATAAATCCATAAAAATGAAATATATAAAAAAGTTTTATAAAATGGAATATTATCTAACTATATTCCATTAATTGCCATCATCAGGTGGATATTATTATTGTGTTAATATGACTAATATTTGCATTTTTCATATCTGCTGATTTTATATTGTATTTATAAGTTATTTTTCATATGGCAACCAAAAGTTCATGTCGTGAAAATTATCTCACTAATAAGAAAATGAGTGAATCACTTCCAGGGTAATCGATGATGTTTGCACAGTGCTCCTGGCCAGTGAATCTGTGTTGTGCACACATTTATAGCGAAAGCAACGATAGATGACGGAGACAAACCAGATCGTTTGACGTACTTTAATAATTTTAAAGTGGCTTTGTCCGCAGCTGCATCAAATCGCCGAATTCAGCATGATATTCTGGGTAATGCCGTGAGTGAATGTACAGCTAGACATTGGTTCTAGATATCCGGAGAACCAGATCTGTCTCATTTCGCGCAGTTGTCGTTCTAATTTCTGAATGATGAGATCCTGGAGGCGGCGTTAGAGGAAGGCAACAGTCAAACCGTTGGTGATTGTGCAGACTGCTTCCAGATTTTAAAAGCACTGAAAGAAGATTTACATGTTGAAGAAGTGTGTATTATATATACTGTCGATAGCTAAGAAGTGAAAACGAGTGTTAAAAATTTTTCGTTATTTCCAAGTACTGCAACTTACCCATATTTGATCAAGTGCTCCACACTGTTAAAAATGGGACCTTCATGAATCTTCCAAGTGGTCCAGACATAGATTGACGCAACTAGGCCCTGTGTTTCACACCATATAATCACATCTACACCCACGTAAGATCTCGCTCTGCTGGACTCGTCGATAAGTGGTTGGCAATGATATGCTACCAGCAGGTTAAACATCTCTGAATGCCTATGCTAATAGCAGATGGAATGATTACAACAGACAGTAAAACAAAAGAATCTAACATTAATACTGTTCATTCATAACAATATCTGGTATTATGTGGCGTGAGTTGCTGAGGATACTATACAACAAATACACTGGGAGACTCTGCGCTAATAATTAATACCCCGGGAACTTGCACCAACATATTCCAATCTCAGTCATTCTCTTGGCAAACAGCTTCCCGATAAATTCTTCGTAAATATGGCAAATATGGCACATTTGTAGATGGCACTCACAAAGGTATTTTCTTCTCCAACAAATCATTTACCATAGCTAGATACACGTTGTCGCAAGTGTCTGGATGACGATGTACATTGCATTGGTGGCTAATTGCATATGAAATTTGGTGCATACGATCTTATTTCTCATAATGCAAAAACAAAAAGTGGATTTTGTTTAGTTGTATATACCGACCTTAATATTTTGTAGATATGAATATGCCTTTTATGAGGGCATATAAGAACTTTTGTTGCTAAATAAATTTAGTTTGAGACACCTTCTGTAATAAGCAATATTGAATGCTTTGCTAATCTAATTTTATTTAAAAATATTTTTAACTTAAAGATATCGCATTATATTAGAAGCTCATGCAGACTCGTATAAGTCTATAACAGTGTTATTTACCGAAAAGTTAATACCTATCATTCTCTAAAATGCCAATTTAATTTAGATCATTACCGAAAGTGATTGTCATATGAGTAGTAATTTTAAGGGCCGCCGTTTATGAAGGCATGTGGTCAAGATAAAACGTAACTTCAAATGTAAAGAGATAAAAAATGTTAGTGTCCGGAATACTGTCTTCTAGATTTTTTTATTCTACAATACAAGCATTTATTGGAATGAACCTCCCCGATCGGAATTAATGCTTACTCAATGAATGCGAATGTAATGAGGGTGATTCGCCTAAATATAGACGGCCTTAGGGATTTTAGCTTTTAGGGTTAGAATTGAAAGAATAATGAATGGAGATCGATTGAATATTTCCACAGAGAAAAAAATGTAGAGTAGCGAGAGCACTTTGTTTTTTATAATCATTTCCCCACAAGCAAAACAAGAGATTAAAGAGCGATAAAAGACACGGTATAGGTGATATCAAAGAAAGATACCAGGATATCGAAGGGATCGAAGATGGTAATTGTCTTTGCATTTAAATTTTGTATGTTTTAACTATCAGAGATAGAAAACAAGTGGAAGGGAGTCCCATAAACAAGAAGCGCTTAGAAACAAACTTTTACAGAAAAGGTGTTTACATTTAATTATTTTGACCATTAAATAGTGAAACATTGATGCAAATCTAAGAGTATGCTTAAATACATATGGTGGGATATCCGAGGATACACATCGTCAGAGAAATTGTCATGAAAGTAGTAGTAGAAATGATAGAGTGAAGCCACGTAGAGTCGGTTAGAAAGTTATTGAAATTGTTCTGACAAGTCAGGATATTTTATCGAGAGCCTTAAGGTAAAAGTCAGGATCACACAACCAGATATGGAAAAAGTATTCAATGTATGGACGAATGGTAGACTTATAAATATGCAAAATTGATACCGATGAGTAAAACTTATGACGCAGAACAGTGACCCAATCTTCTTAGCAGTAGATGCATCTGTAGATTTGATGTGATAATTTCATTTAAGCTCGTCTGAGAGAATGATATCAAGAAGATGTTTTGCACTCTAGCAGAATAGCATCATTGATTCTTCTGATAGGCAGAGGACTATCGTCTGAAAAAAATTGTTTGAGGAAGATTAATACAGTGTAAGACAAATTCATATAAAACAGGTTTGTGACATGTTTTGGTAAATCATGTGGAATCCTACTTTTTAATGAATTGGAATTCGGAACAACTCTCGCACTTTTAGGGTCTATGAATGAATGTCTTTCCAAGTATTTAGTGCTAACATCCAATTTACAGTAGTTACCTAAACTTTCAGTCGGGGTTTCAAAAACCGCATGGATTTTCTACTATTACTCGAATATTCCCTAATTACTAAGATCAGGCATAAGAAAATACATTTGTTGTAATGCTGTGAATATTTACTGTATCCGATCTTAAATAACTAAGACAAGACTTTGCCTTGATATCAACCGATAATTTGACAACCTGATGACTAGTCTCAAATTTTTCTTCTGAGAATTTATCTGTAAAACATAATTGGAGAAAATGACGCATTATTTGTTTTTATATAATTTGGTAAATACAGAGTATTCTTAAAATGTTCGAAAAATATTTTCCAGAATCTTATGTTTCTTTGAACTTTAAATATGTTGAATTTAAATTTAATCTACTTATCGCTCTTTTGTGCCAGAATAATATCTGCTAAATATACCTTTCAAAAATCTTCCCGTTTACACAAAAAAATGTAAAAGGAATATATACCCTATTAATCTTTTGAAAAGCACTTCCATTTATAATAAGTAAATTTAGTTTTCACTCAGTAATAGAATCTAAAATGATGAAATTCATACAGAATTTTTAAAGAATTAAAACTTTATCATTTTCCGCATCTGAAATATTAAAACATGCAAACAGCTATTCTAAAATACATTATTTCTCGAGCATCTTTTTCTTTATAGGAAATGGTGTTATATTTATATTTTATTTACAAATTAAAAGCTTTTTAGCTTTCAAATATTACGAAATATTTTTAATTTAACAATGAAAAATCTTTTTTGGTTAATGGTTTATCTGCTTGTGAAAAGTAAAATGATTGTTTAAATTCTTCAAAGATTCCGCTATTGACTGATATATAGAGGGAATTTTAATTTCTCGAACTTTCATAAAATTGAGTACGTAATGCAAAACATTTATATAGTAAGAATGTTCTCAAAACAATTATTTGTAAATACAGAATGTTTAATTCTACGCGAAATGTGCGAGTATTTAGTCAATTGTGAGAACTTCAATGTCTTTTCTGTGACAAGGATGGATCAATCAAAGTATTAAATAATCACTACAGAAATTATTAACAAACACAAAGTTACCATATTAAAAATAATATAGTAGGTCCTAGATATATCTAAAGTTTATATTTATTAAGCTCAGGCTTTATTGGCTAATATATATTTTCCTCATGTTTAAATATGTTTTAATGAAATATATTGTTGATCGTTTTCTAAAATTGAGCGTCGATAATGTAATTTAATGAAATATTTTATCGTCTGAGAATTCAAAGAATACACAATGTTTCGTACGACGTCGATTGTTGTTTCATAAATAAGTTTACAAAAATTCGTATTATTATAGCGGCTGTTGTAATAAAAATGTGTTATTTTGGTTGTATGTATATTCGGTGACAAAGTAAAACTATTAGAAAATGTATACACTTCTTAAACGGCTTGAGTGTAAGCACAACACGAGACTACCGTCAAGATATAACAAATTCACAGTCGAACGGGCTTCATGCAATTGTATATTCTTTGTTAATAATTTCATTTTCTTTTATACAAACTTTCACTGGAAATATCATTTTTGCTTTCCTGAGTTTTAGCCAAATTGATTCTTGTAAAATTTAAATATATTGCCAAATACTGACCACTTCATTACTTATTTTTTATTGTTCATGAGTAATATTTGTGTTTCTAACTAATCTACACATTGTAGGCTCTTATGTCATAGTGCATTTAGTATCTTGATTTGGTTGATGTCGATTACAAATATATTAACATAAATTCAATATAAATTGAATTAACTAAAAAGCAAAAAAAATATATATATTATGCGATACTACCTATGTTTTATTGCACACTTTAAATAAAAAGCGTTGGATGCTGGATTCTAAATGTGTTGTTTCTTTTCATCTGAATATATATATATATATATATATATATATATATATATATATATATATATATATATATGTTGTCATCCGCAGACAGATCTGTTTCGCCGTATCACAGCTCATCAGTACGGTTAGACTCCGATTGCTTTTTTACCCAGGATGGAAACCCGACCGAAATGACGTCAGTCGGTGAAGTGTATCGAGGCAGCAAATAATTTTATAAACATATACTGTTAATTATTAGAGACAATGAATGTCTATATCGTTGAATCACGAGCCGTTCTAAACGTCATATCTTGGTTTAATTTCAGTTGAAAATAAAAACAAATATACTCTAATATTTGGATAATTTTTATTAATTTGGATCTAAGCTTTCGGCTCACATATGAGCCATCTTCAATGATGTAATGATTAATGCATTGATTAATGTAATGATGAAACCTAATAGACATTCATTGTCTGTTATATTTAGCAGTATATGTTTAGTATATATATATATATATGTGTGTGTGTGTGTGTGTGTGTGTGTGTGTGTGTGTGTCATCCGCACATGAGCCTGCTTCGCTGAATCAGAGCTCATCAGTGTGTAAGACATCCACTATCTTCCAGACAGAGCCGAAACTCCACCGATTTGTGGAGTTTCGGCTCCACCGTGCCTACACCTAAGCTATCCGTCTATGCCTGGGAAAGAAGGAAATGGTAGCATATTATAAATATTGTATGCATACGCACGCCATCCACTGGGAGAACTCAATTTATAATGGAGAGTAATGCGTAAATCGCAGAATTGGAAATCCGTTTTTATAAATTTGATCTCTACAGAAGTCAATCGCAATGAGAGCTCAATCTAGTAGTCAACATTAACATAAGAATATATATATATATATATATATATGTGTGTGTGTGTGTGTGTGTGTGTGTGTGTGTGTTTGGGGGTAGGTAATTAAAGGCAATCGCAATGCGTTTAGTATAAAAAACAAGCAAAGTTGTTGGATATTAACTATTTACTTTTTATTAATATTTCCAGATAAGAAACTCAGCTTCAGAATTTTAGGAGACGCATGTTTCAAGTTGACCACTGTTGGACCGTGCTTTTAAAGGAATTGCCCGCTTTATATCTTGAATAATTAAAGCGGTGCCTGCTATCACGTTAAAAATCAGACGAAAAAGCCATATGATACTACCGCACACATTTATATAAAAACTAAACACACAAACATTCACGAACTAACCCACTTACAGGTACACAAACACACATACTCACTACAATTAATGCCAGAATTACAAGCGAAAGAGGACCATCCGTGTAAACGGACGGTGTAACAGCGGATAATTTGAAACAAAGCTCTTCTATCATTCATAAGATTTTGATCTCCAAATATTAATGACTAATAAATAGGTAATATCACTTTTTAACTTCTTTTATTATACTAAACGCATTGTGATAGCTTTCAAATACATACCCATGCACCTTATATACAAAATACTTCAAGCAAGTAACAAAACTCTCATATATATATATATATATATATATATATATATATATATATATATGTGCATGTGTGTGTGTGTGTGTGTGTGTGTGTGTGTGTGTGTGCAAGCATTTATAAAAGCACATAATTAAATTGCAAGTCATTTTAAAACAAAATCATTTAATCGAGGTCGCTTTTAATTTCATATACCAGAAGTGAATGATACATGTAATTCAAACTGTATTCGAGTAGAATTTCACAACGGTACCTCTGTTTTTTTGAGAATATTAAATTTATCCTTGTCTGTTTCTTATCGTTCGCTAGAAGTTCGTTTTTCTCAGTTTTTCAACACAATGCAGAAGGTTTTCTTGCATTTATTTTTATCTTCTGATCTCTCCAGAGATACATCAAACCGTTAGTTATAACATTTATTCGGTCATTCGAAAATGTTGATATTGTCCAAAAAAAAATAGCTGCTGACAAAGTTTGATCTTCTTGTTCAAAGATAAAGCTATCAACCAATCAATTCTTTCCCTAAGGATATTTATATATTGCTCCTTGCTTTTAGTGTTATTCAAATCTTCAAGTTTTTCAAGCCTGTTTACTTCAAACTACATTTAGATCATTGCATTATTGCTGGTGAAGTTATTGATGTGTACGTAATTTTCGATTACATTGCGAATTTTCTTTTCTTTCTATGTGACTAGATTGCATTTTTATCTCTCTACAATTGAGCTTTTGAAAGGCCTTTATGAGCTTTTGTGTGCGCGGAGAAATGAACGTTCTCATTGTCTTCAAGCATGGATTAAGCTCCTTTATTCAATGTCTGCTTTTATGTAGCAATGCGAAATTCACTGAGGTTGGTCGTGATGGCTTTAACTGCATTTTTTCATTCTTGGATCCTTTGTTACCTGACGCAGCATGTTTCTAGTCAATCCAATGAATGCAATTAGATTCTGACCACTGCGCTTAATGGTGTTTAATTGGTTTAATTTTCATGCATTTTTCTTTTTTTTTTTTTTTTTTTGGTTTTGCTACGTGGTACATTCTGCTCACAGGAACCTGCTTAGATGGGCTTTTGTAACATGCATTTATTGGTGTGTAGCTACGTGGCGCAACTGTGTACCATTAAATCATTATTTGGTGATACTTTTTTATCTAGATCTTCTCTTAGATACATCTAGGCAAATACAAAAACACAATATATATATATATATATATATATATATATATATATATATATATATATATAAAACAGATGTAGTAATGAACAACAGTTCGTATCATTTACTTTTAAAAATTAGGAAATATTATTACTATTATAGTATTATTATTATTATTATTATTATTATTATTATTATTATTATTATTATTATTGTAATAATCTTATTATATGTAGTAATAATAAAACTTGTTATATGACTACACAAAACCTTTTATGTTTCAGTACTATTAATTGTACTTCATCAGGTGATGGAGGGTCACTTAAAAGAAGTCTGTATTTTATTCCAATAGATTTCTTTGTTACGTTCTACACTCTGCGCAAAGGAACTTGCCTAGATAGGCTTTTGTAACATGTATTCTAATGGCATATATCTCCGTGACACAATCGTTCATATTTAAATCAATTAAAGGTAACATTTTATGAAAATAGAGATCAGTATTTCTAATTGTTTATTAATTTTATTTTACAATAAAATATTTTTAATGTAATTAAAATTAATGTTACAACTTCAAATTTTAATTCTAAATTTAATTAAAAATTTTGGTTTAGAAGATGAAGTTATTTAACTTTGAAACAAGGAAAAGATCAATTTATACAAATATGTAGATGCACGTATAGAGACAAACGGACAAATACATACATACGTACATAAATACATTCATACATAAATATACGCGTGCATATACATATATTCTTGCAGACAGAAACACACACACACACACAAATACATACATACACACACACACACACACACACACACATATATATATATATATATATAAAAGCAGATATTTTAATTAAAGTTTATAGCGACGTGTCAATTTAAGAAACGTCTGTATATGCTATATATATATTAGATACATGTAAATATGATTTAAGATGATAAAGTGGACAAGAAAGATGTTAAATATGGTCAAGACAAACATAGTCATATTTCAATACATGAGAATATAAATACAAATAAATATATAAGCAAACAAATTGTATTAGCCTTGATAAAGCTCTACAGAAGATAAAACACGTCGGCAAAGAATGGTTTGCATTTGTTTTTTATTCGCAATGCGAACACGTGCACGCTCGATCATATATATATATATATATATATATAATTCACTAATTTCATTTGTCAACATAATCGAATAAGAAGAGGGAAAATGTGAAGTAGCACTAGTAAGAGGAGAAGGAGAATTAGAAGGAAAGTGAGAAAAGTAGAAGGTCAAGCAGGAAAAGAATGTATATCAAGAGAGAAAGAAAATCAGAAGAATAGTTACAGTAAATAGATTAATATAAGTGAATTTATTATAATTTTACCATCTTTGATACTATCCTAAAGATTTGATCAAAGTTAGTTTCAATGTCGTTCTTCAGTAAACCCACGTCTTTCAACTATTCTGTTAGTAGTTTGTTTCATTTCAAGTCCTTAGACAAGAATATCTGAAGTTACATTATTAATGTCAAAAGGAATATACCCTTTTTTTCAGAAAAACGTTTAATAAACTTATTATAGTGGTAAATTAACTGGTTATTTTCTAGTGCTGAAATTCATTATTTATCATAATGATATTTCCTTTAAAGGTTGTTTCCAATAAATTAAACGTCACCTATTTGAAAATGACCTGAAATAGATAGAAGAATCAGTTTATCTCGAACTGATCAGTTGAATTATCGAGGACAACTATCTCAGTATTTTATTTCTTGACCGTTACCTTCTTCTTCTTGTGACTGCTAATTTTCTCTTGATTTTTTGACATTTTCAGTTTCCTTTCCTAAGTTCCGGTAAATCTTCTTCTTCTTCTTCTTCTTCTTCTTCTTCTTCTTCTTCTTCTTCTTTACATTATCTTTTCCTTCTTCAATTATTCTCATACTTTATCCTTTTCTTCCACAAAAACCTGGTGTAGGCATCAAAGCTAACCTCGCAGCCGAGATTGAAAAAAAACCTCCAATTCATATTGGACTGGGGTAAGAAATGGCTAGTAAATTTTAATTCTTCTAATACGAAGCTACTCTCAATTAACCACCATCGACAATCTCACCTACCTCCCATTAGCATGGACCAGGCTTGCCTCCCAGAGAGTAAAACACTACGCCTCCTTGGTCTCACAGTTTCAGCGGACCTCAAATGGAATGACTATATCGAATCCATTGCTAAATCCGCTGCTATGAAAATCGGTTCTCCGTGTAGGGCCCGGAAGTTTTTTTCCGTCTAAATCTATCCTGCACATATATAAATCTACCATCCGCCCGTGCATTGAATACTGCTGCCATATCTGGTCGGGTGCCTCTGCTATTCTCCTCGGGCTTCTCGATAAGGTTCAGAGGAGGGTCTGTAATGTGATAGATACCGACTTGGCAGACCGCCTACAGTCTCTCTCCCACCGGCGCGACGTGTCTTCCCTGTGTCTCTTCTATAAATACTTTCACGGTTTCTGCTCCGATGAACTTAGATCACTGGTGCCCCCTAAATACGAGATACTAGATTAGCAACTAGATCCCACCATTTTACAGTGAAACCGATAAAATGCAACCGCAACTTCTACTCCAACCGTTTCTTTTCTCGCACTTCTCGACTGTGGAATTCCCGTCCACACGATTGCTTCCCCGACGGCTACAATCTCCAGGAGTTTAAATGTAAGGTCAATAGACACCTCCTAACACACTAACCTGCTCCCATTCTATTAAACACTCTTCCCATCTGCCCAACCTTCATCCTCGCTATCCTTACTCATCTGTCACCTTCATCCTGACATTCCCTATATCTAATCACTCCTTCTCTTTACCTTCCCCTATGTAGCCCCATGCGCAATAGTGGCAGTGGAATGCCTTGCTTGGGGTGAGATTATTAAAAAAAAAAACATATCATATTTCTTCTTATTTTCTCTACCTACTATTCTAACTTCTTTTTCTTCTTTTTTCTTCTTCTTCTACTTCTTCTTTTTCTTCTTCCTTCTTCTTCTTCGTCTTCTTATTATTATTCTCGTTCTTATTCTTCATCGTCAACCATGATTCTTGCGCATTTTTCTCTTTTACCTCTTCATCCAAATCTTTTCTTCTTCTATTTTGCCTTTTTTAGCCTCTCCGATTCCTTCTTTGTTCTTCTATCACTTTTCTTTCTTTTCTAATTTTCGTTCTTCTGTTGCTTTCTGTTTTTTCCTCTTGGCGTTCTTCTAGTTCTTCTCATTTTCCTTCTGATACCCTGTCCTCTTATATTACTACTTCTCATTTTCATTATCCTCCTCTTCCTTCTTCTTCAAATTATGATGACAGATGAAATACAAAATAATCAATGTGGGAAATTTATTGGTCTGAAACATAATGTATTCTCTTTGTCGGTAAATATAATGTTTTACTAATAACTCAAGTTTTTCTTATCACTGATGACACTGAGAAGCTTACTAACGACTACTTGATTTTTCTAAAGCCGTTAGCCTTTCATGTAACCAGCATGATTAGATAAATGTCATTTAGTGCACTTTTTATCACGGAGATATTCAAAGTAACATACCGACTTCGCACACGTATTCATGTTAAAAATAATCTGTCAAAATCCCGATTAAAATATACCTATAAAAAAAAAGATATATTATTATTAAATGCTCTCAAACTCAAAATGTCGATTAAGTAATACCTATAAAAAACGGAAACAATTATTAAATGCTCTCATATATTTCCAGGAAGAGTATCACGTGGATCAGTGGAAGATCAAATAATGACGTCAATCAATCAGATAGTTGGCTTATTCTTGAGCCAAGAGAAATCCGTCTGTTCATTCTTAATGAGCTTTACTCCGGGGCGGCGGTGTAGGAACTTGCCAAAGTCTGCAACTTAAAATTTCATGGTGCTGTTTACTTTTTAGAATGTATCTTTCGCAGTTACAGAATGATACTGCGATTCGCTGTCCTCAATTTTGGAAAACACAGGATTCCCAATTTTGCGCTTGTGAAAAAAGTTCTCGCCTGAGATATAGAGGAATCATGCTCGATTGAATCTGTTATCATAAATATGGCTTCTCCAGATACAGCGATATATCGATATTATATGTAAAGTCGATCATTTTTGTGTATCCTTCTACTCTGCTCGCTGCGTAGATATATGTGATATATTATTCTCTAAGTAGGGAACGTGTATATATGTATATATTCTTTTGTGTATGTCTCAGTAATATAAAAATCTCTCTCAGAGCAAAAATGTTTATCATTATTTTTATATCTCTCATTCCGTTCCGTCCATGACTGACAATGTTATTATATCATGGATATAGTAATGTCCAAAATGGGGGAATACAGATGGAAAAATATATATTTATTCCATAAATTGTTCCTGTTTAGCTTTTTATTTCTCGTAAACTTGTACAGCATCCTTGGAAATAGAATGAAATGTCTCACCGTTAATACATATTCGGCATCAGAATTTTCTTTTCTTTCACTTGCTGCCATGAAATTATTGAGAGCACTATCAATGTTGAAAGTTTATACATTATTCTTGAGTAAATAGATATATCTCATTGTTTTATGAATTTTACACTGCGAATGTCGAATGATCGAACGCGGTAGGTATTGATACACTGTGATAATAAGTGTTACATTTCCGCTTAATTAACATCCGGGTAATAATATGACATGTAAAAACCGAAATTTTCATACCAATGTCGATTCTGCGAGATGACAGTCGCTCTCTGTAAAAGTGACATCTTGAGCCTATATCATAGTATAATACCACATCTAAAACCGAAAGTGATTCATCTTATTTTACCTGCTTGTACTGAGTGAATATCTCTACTATCTTATTACAGCAAATTCTACACATCCAAAATCAGCTAGTTGTATGTGGCTTGGAAATTATTCCCTTTTGTTCATACACTCCGTCAGTCTTGCGCTCTATCATTCAATAGAAAAATGAAGGAAACTATATTAAAAAAGAATATTTATTTTAATTATAATCATATACATGGAATCGAATTCCTGAAAAATTTCATATTTTCATCGTAAGATTTCCAGCTTTTGCCAGTTTATGCCCGTTAACATCGATAAAAATATCCATCATTGCAAGCCACCTTAAAATGACTAATTAATCAATATTAATTTAATAGTCTTAAAATTATTAATAATTTTTTGTTCTTTTTTTTGTTATTTATTAATGTAAAATATTAAACTTTATGTATTTTCAAATGATTACACAATTTAATTAACCCCAAGATTTTTTATTCGGTTCCTACATGTCATATATCCATGAAATATAAATACTTTTGAATATATATTCTATGGTCATTATTGATTTGAATGCAGTGTCGCTATGTAGCTGTCAACGGCTAGCATAATATGTTCTCCAAAATTTAAATCCTTTCATAATAAATAAATATTTATTTCATTAGACAACAGATTCTTAAGCGTTGACTTCCTAGGCTATGTTCAAAATATTATCTATTATTAATTGGCTAATGACACGGAGAAAAAGTTAATAACAAAAAACAGAGCTTTTACATTAAAATATACTTGACAATCGGGCCCTGTTCCTAAATTAAATGTAACATCTCGTGCGTCCGATTGACTTTTGTAAACCTAGTGGAGATCACATCAAATCTTCGTTCAAATAAAATAATTAACATGCAAAATAGGTCTATCTCAAATCACATAATTCAAGTTAACAAACAAGTAAACAGCGAAAAAATAGCTTGAATAATATATGTAACAGAAATTTCACTCGCATTTGAAATGACCCTCGGATACTGCAAGATCTTCGATGAAGCATGTTGACAATTACTCGCAAATCGGCCAGATACAAATGCATAAATCTCACTTACATCCATCTGTTTATGTCTGTGTTAGTGCATAAATAGTGGATAGACAGTTGTGCATTGGACATTTTCGTCCCGGACAATTGCGTACAAGAACGTTTGCGTCCCTAGTCAAATGTGACTCTGAATGTATTTCAAGTAATGTTTTGAAGTTACCATATTATTTTAAAAATTGCTAATTTCAAACCAAATTCAAATAATTAAAAAATTCAAAAAGCAAATGTTAAAAATTCAAAGCTGCAAATAGGTGAATCATGGCACTATTATGTAAGTAATATAAGTATACTTCTTCTATATGCCTTGTTTTTTTTATGACGTAGACGCTGATGGACTTCCAGGTCTCTCTATTCCTGGTGGCTCTTAGTACGTTTTCTCCTGTAACACCATGCAACGTCCGTTCTATCATCCATCTGCTCAGGCCCTTCAAATATGTTATCCGCTCTTCTCCCTTGTCTATTTTTTCCTCTATGTGATTTGTTAATATCAGTTTCTCCAGGACTTCCTCCCTCATTTCATGTCCCTGGAACTTTAGCTGTCTCTTTCTGATGCTCAATATTAATTTCTTTTTCTTTTCCATCCTTTCCCAAACCTCGTCATTGTTCACATGCTCAGTCCCCTATATCCGCAGCATCGTTCTGTAGAACCATATTTCAGCTACTTCAAGGTTTTCCTTCATCTTTGATGATAATATACAGCATTCACTACCATATTGAAGAACTGACATGACATAGTAAACCAGTACTCTTTTCTTTGTTTCTAGTCAAAGTTTCCTGTAACTCAATACTTTACTCAGCTTCTGGAACGCATCCTTCACCAGGATAATTCGCCTTCGGATCTCTGATGTTAGTCTACTTCTGAAAACAGGATACATTTCGTAAAAGGGATAACTTTCAACTTCATAATTTTTGAATAATGCGTTACACCTGAATCAATTTTTGAAATATTTTTGTAAACACTGTTCTACAGTCATTGAGTTTATGACAAAAAATAATCTTGTATTTTTTTCAAAACTTTACTTCTTTTAATTTTTTAAAATTGGCAATATATACCTATGCTTTTTTTTCAAAATTTATGCTAATTGCTTTTGAAGGTTTAAAAAAGTATACGAGATACGCAATTACACAGGGACACATTTTTCTAAAGACACAAATGTCCTAATACAAAATTGTCAGCTATCAAATTGTCCGGAACGCAATTTCCTGGAACTCTACTGTCATGGTCAGTCAGTCAGTTAAGTGTTATAAGTACTACAAGCTTCGGGAATCATGTCTCGAAAGCGACATGACTGACTGGGTAGAATGTTAGCCCACACTAGGTTTCCAATAAATTCTGCGGTAGAATAGTTGCCAGCCAAGGATATAGAACCCAGTCTGTCTTGTTATTTAACGGGTGTTTGTGCGTAAGTCAATGCACGTAATTAAACTGAAATTCGAAATCTGATCCCTGGTTTCTCGTTTCAGGCCTATAATCACTGCACTACAACGAACATACTGTGCATAAACAATTCTTCACCGATCGCTCTATAAAAGTAATGCAACGGAAAATGTTTTATTGCGTTATAGCTATAATTCATACATTCAACAATATTTTTTATAGAAATCTTCTTAATTATCAAATTTTATGGCTAGCAACTCGTACCCAAAATGCCTGATTACTAGGGAGGTTAGCTAATCCTTTTTGCAGAAGACTGCTCAGGTATGTTTGCGCTTTTTTTCAAATCTCAAAGTGCCTATATATGGATTATAATGCAACTATGCTTAACGAACATTAGTTTCAGTTTCCGAGTGAGAGCGCGTTATCTGGCGTAAAAAAACAGTTTGAACACAGTCAGGACGCTCAAACTCTCGGTCACCCTGATCTGTAACTTCGAGCTAGAAAAACCATCGACGATTCTTCATAGGACGCCGTCTACCCAATTTCACTCACAAAGCTTGGGTCAACATGTGGTACGGTTTCAAAAAGTGCCACACGCTGAGTTACCCTTTCCCAGACTAATAACATCAAGAAGTCACGGTCCTGACAAATTTGATCATGATGAGATTCGTCTTGTAGACATATCTATTTATCCATTCATATAATTATTGAAAGTCATACAAAAGAATAGGCCGTATATACAAATGTATTTTCTCAAAAGTTGGTATTATTTTTGAAAAATAAAATAGTCCATATTCTTCTAATATACCTTGTGTTAACGGAATATTTACCGTCATACAAAACATTAATTTTGTGATAGCTACAACATTCTCGTAGGGGAGTCGAATTTTCACAAAAAGGAAAATTACCAATCGATTTCTAAAGATTACCTGTTGAAAAATACGTGAATATAATTTGTAATTAAATAAAATTAAATTGTATGTATTGCAAGAAAGATGAAATATTTAACTCATATATCTATGGAATATTGAATGACATTTTAAGTTGTTTAGATATTTAGGTGTGTTTCTTTAAGAAATTAAAGAAAAGCTAGATACGAAATTCGTGCATTGTGAGTTCGGTGATAAGCAAATAATTTTGCTTGCCGCCAGTTATCGATCCTAATCAATCCAACAACATGAAAACATAAAGTGCAAGTTTAATCAATATATTTCAATTAATTACAATAAGCGTTTTTTTAAGTTTGATCCATAGTTGTCAGATGTTTAATTTTAATCATTAATTAGAGCAAAAAATATTTCTTTCTCTTTGAAGCTTATAAACGTTTAAAGTTTAAAATGTATATCTACATAAACGTATACATGTATGTATATATTATATTAATTCAATTTCTTAATTTTTTTTGCTATTAACTAACTTTAATGTATTTTCTGGATACAATATTTTTTAATTCTTTTAAGTGTTTATAAATCTTAAAATGATCTCATTTAACAACTTAGCCTATATATGTTCATTTGTGTCTTCTTTTTTTTCTTTCAAGTGTTCTTTCGAATTTATATCTTTACATAAAGTTTTTTATCTTATACAAATGGTTATTTATCATTTGTTCATTCTCTTGTTATATCTTTCTTTTCTACGTTGTCTCATGTTTTCGTTTGTTCGATTTTCATTCGTTCATTTGTTTTTTCTTTCTTCTCTTCGTCCTTTCGTTCGTTATATATTTTCTTTGTTGGTTCATTATTCTTTG
This sequence comes from Ascarosepion bandense, assembly GCA_037127315.1. Taxonomy (NCBI): domain Eukaryota; kingdom Metazoa; phylum Mollusca; class Cephalopoda; order Sepiida; family Sepiidae; genus Ascarosepion; species Ascarosepion bandense. Next base: position 5,564,020 of record JBBBDQ010000249.1, read on the forward strand.
TCTTCTTTTCTTCGTTTCGTTTTTTTGCCTCTTCTTTCTTTATTTCAGTTGTTTCTTCATTCGTTTTTTCGATACTTTGATCGTTCTCTCATTCGATCATTATTTTTTTCGTTCGTTTCTTATTCGTTAATTCATTCTTTCTTTTAATGATGTGCTTGTTTGTTTTTTCATTTATTTCGTCGTTCTTTTTTTCAATCATTTATTTTTTCTTTTATCTATTCAGTCTTTCGTTCATTTATTCATTCTTTCTTCTATCGCTCAGTCTTTTCATCAATCCTATTTGTTTTTCTTCTTTCTTTCATTCAGACTTTTTTGCTTCCGATCAAACGTAAATTCTTCTTTCATTTTTCTTCCTGTCGTTTGTTTGTTTCTTTGATTATGTTTTTTTTCTTTCTTTATCTTATATTTGACAATGTTTGGTTAATTCCTTTTTCCTCATTACACAACTTTTATTTAATTCTTTAAATTTGTTCAAATATAAGTTCAAGGATATTTTTAATTTTTTCCTCAGTGTAATATTCATTCTGGTTTCTCACTTCAAGTAGCCTTATTTCAAAGGTTTTATTTCCGAAAGGTTTTAATCAATATTTTATCTTCCATTTTATAATCTTCCTTCTGCTTTCTTTTCTTTCATTATTTGGGTATCCGTTCCATTCCTTGTTCAATGTTTCCATCTTTTTGGTATTTCTTATATCTGAACATTTTCTGTTTCTTATCTCTATTTCTCTCTTTAAATTTATTTCACTCTCTTTCAATATTTTTCTTTCATTCTTCCTTTCTTTCTTTCTTTCTTTCTTTCTTGCTGGCTGTTATGTTTTCTTTCGCTTATTACACTTTTTCTTTATCTCTTGATCCTTCTTTCGTTTTCTCTCCTCTCTTCATATATTTTGTTTACGTTTCCCCTTCTCGTTTCTCTCTTTCTCTAGCTCTCTCTCTCTCTCTCTCTCGCTCTCTATCTATCTATCTATCTATCTATCTATCGATCTATCTATCTATCTATCTATGCGTTTCCGTTCTCCCTGGATCTCTTTCTCAATTTCTATCTTTCTTTTTCTCTCAGTTTGTCTCTTCCTCTTTTATTTTTTTATCTTTCTTTTTTTCGTTATTTTAAACAATATCTTTCTCTTCAAGATCATCTATTTAGACATCTTTAGCTTTTTTTATTCGTTTTTCGTTTTTCAATTTCTCTCTTTCTCAATTTTCTTCTTTTTCCACAATTTTTTTTTACTTTTTTATTTATTTTGCAAGCATTGCTGACCGATTTTTTCGAATTTCTAAGTTTCTGGAGAAGAATCAGTACAAAATTATCGATCAGTTATGGTTGAAGCTATGAACTTGAGAATCGGAAGCGTCATTTTCATGAAAATAATGGAAGTCATTCCAAAATGGTGATATTAAAAGCCGTTCAAAATTCATAGCAGAAAATAGTGCTGACTTGATGTTTGACATAATAGCAGGCAAATAGCAATGCTACACTGTCTACTACAAAGTGTGGCGATAAAGTGATTCTCCTAGTAGTATAAAATAACCGAAAAATAATGTGTTAAATGTCACTGTCATTGTTAGTGGACAAGTGCATCTTCTCTCATAGCGACTGTAATTTGAAAGGTCATCTAACACAAAGAAGTTACACGTGCTTAGGGATTTTTTGTAGTGATCTATTCATCAGAATTTCAATAGAAACTATTTAAAAAAGGTCTTAAGTAGAAAAAACAGGAACAAACAAATAAGTTTTGTATTTCTAACGTTTCTAAGTTTATTTAAATTTTTATTCAGTTGTTTACATGTTTCTCTTATTAAAAAGTTATAGAAAACATGATGAAGACAACAAGCTGTGTTTTTTATATTTCTTTTTTAAAAGTTAATTTGTATTATCACGACCTTTAATCGCATTTTTTCATATTTTCATCAGTTTCCCTAATAGTGGTTTGAAAAGAATGTACATAATAATCATACCTCCAGGATTTTAAAAATATATGAATATTCAATGAAACTTAACATTATGTCACAACGGATTAAGTAGTTCGGAGACGTTATATCCTAAGATTTGAAAAATTGATTTATTTCCATCATTTTCAATTGACACTATTTATCCAAAGTATCTAGGAATTATCCACACTGATCATTCCCATATAAATTTCTGGAGATCAAATGATAACTAGTCCCACCGTTAAATGAGAAAACCCTTTTTTTGTGGGGGTGTATTATTAATACTGTTGCTTCAATACATGTCGATTTTTTTCAGATCGTTGTATCCAACTCCATATCAAGTATGACAGCAATATCTACTATAAGTTCCAACATACAAATGAGCAATATTCTGGTGGAAAACTTCTCTAGTACGACACAGTTAAAAACACTTTCGTAAAAGCAGGCTTAGCAATAGATTCCGTGATATAACAACATGTCAGTGGAAACATGGTGCCATTATTACGGAATTAGTTGCTTTTTTTAGAGAGTGGCATATATCGTGCTGATCAGAACCAATATAATATTAGCATTAATATCGCACAAATTTCTGCTGTCCGACTAATTCCAAAAATACTGCTCGTGAGTACGTCAATGTGAGATATACATTATCTCACATTGTCATGTTATTATTATTGTCATGTTACTATTATCACTAGTCATGTTATGCATTAGCAATAACATGACTAGTATTCTTAACTTGTTTGCTTTACATTTCAAACTGAAAAGTCATGGAAACAAAGAAAAGTGAAATTTTGAATTCCGTATTTCGTATAACTTCATTTTTCAATTCTCTCGGAGAAATTATTCATATTTTCACTAGAATTCAATCACGCCTGTTTCGTTATATGTCTACATTTGTTATATTTGCCAAAATTAGTTGCGTTGATATTTTAATCGACGGCGCATATCGTGCAGTAATATACACAACGAACAGATAAAATAAATACATTTATAAAATTAAATACACATTCCAGACAAGAAAAAAAATTCCCTGATTGACAATTTTTATTGCATAGTATAATATTTTATTAATGCACAAATGCACATGAAGTATGCATCATTGATGTTTAATGATATTCATTAATTTATGGAAACAAATATACATACATATATATATATATATATATATATATATATATATATATATACACACATATTGATATATATATATATATATATATTGATATATATATAATGTATACGCAAAAAAGTTTGCTTTCTTCTACCGAGCGCTCATAGCCCAGAGATAGTATCGCCGACTGACGCCAATTCGATTTCAATTCTGGGTTAAAAGCAATCTGAGTCTAACCGTACTGATGACCTGTGATATAACGAAACAGACCTGCCTGCGGATGACTATATATATATATATATATATATATATATATATATACATATATATACATATATATATACATATATATATATATATATATAAAATGATTGTTTGCAATTTAGAAAGCTTTTACAGGTTATTTAAATTATAAACAAATATTTAGATTAAAAATGTCTGTTTTAGATTTAGAGGAGGTTTTAATTCGATTTTTACATTTCCTAAGGATATTATCGTATTAGTGCATATAACGACTCCAGCGGTAACTGTTATTTGACTCTGCGACTGACAATTCTTAGATATTATGCATTACACCACCAGTACAGCTACACTTACAGCACCCAATTTTCTCAAACGTTTATACATCTAGATTCTGACTAAGTTCAATGTTGCTTAAATTCGAGGCAGTAATTGAAATACCAGAAATAATTAAAATAAACAAATGTTTGTGGGGAAACTGATCTTGAACATAAATATATATACTTATTTTTATCAGTAACATAATCTGAATTTGTGCCTGTGTTTGGAAAACATACTACGTAGGAGTCACTGAGAGTTTTGTGGCAAAGTTTCTAAAAGATAAGTTTTATTCATTTTTGATGTTTCCAAAACTTTTAAGAAACACCCTATATTAATATGTTTAATCTTTAAGATAGAAATGTGGCTGAGATCACTTGTCTGTAAGTATGGACATAATATCTAAACACGCATAATTCTTACAAAGTGTATTTTTATAACTCGCTATTTTGTAGAGTGTACAAAATCGATCATTTCTGGCTTGGCATGAATCTATGTGGAAGAGATCATATGAACTGGACTTTTTTATTGATTGTAGAAAATATAATATTAACAAAGGGATAAGAATAATGAGATGATTACCACTATTACTACGACAGTGTGAAATTGCTGAAATCAACAATATAAAAAAAATCGATAACAATTTATACGAGATATATTTAATTTCGGTTTGGTATGTACGTCACGACTACGAACAAATATTGATATTTATTCACCTGTGTACAACAATATGATTTGTTACAAATACTATATTCTTTCATTTTATTATCTATTAATTGCAACGATATTTTGGGATAAATACTGGAGTGGTCACGTTTGCTTCTCCAAGTTTAGAATCATTATTTTAAAAAATGGCTCTAACTGAAAACTAGAGAATCGAGTTAGCCAATGTGGAAAAATACTTCATGAAAAACTGTGTGTCTTTCCCATCGTTAGTTAATTAATTCCTTAATCTTTTCGTATGATCGTCACACCGATCACATTTTTACTGAAGGACAACACGAAACATTTATAACGTAGACGCTATTTTGTGTCACTGAGTAAATAAAAGAAAGAACAATGTAAATAAAGAAGTTAACAAAATGGTTTAATGACTGTTGCAAAGAAATTGAAACATTTTGATTTGAACTCTTTTAATTTATACACACTTTCATATTAATAAGGATGTTTTTTCAGAAAGTTCATCTAAATGTTCTTAAAATGCGTACAGAGTCTACCGTATATAATTTTGTATTATAATAAAACTTCAAAATACTTTTCAATACATACAATTTATTATTATATTTAGTATAATAACGTCATTAAAAGTATCCCACATATAATGCACATATTACATTTTTGAAGTTTTATTTTAATAATTGAAATGGAGAAAATAGATTAACTTAAATTAATTTGAGAGGTAATCCATAGTTATGGAATATTTGTGAGGAGAAAATTGCATACTGATCATATAAGTTAGTTTTTCAATGCAACTTATAATGAATTTTGGTAGAATTATTAGTTTAACTTTAGTAGACAAGAAAGGAGACTGTTTATATAAGGTTTGTATTATGATATCGCTAGATTCTTTGTCAGGTACATTGATAAATCGATTTTTCCACTCTAACGAGACCGGAATGCCACGATTAGGTTCATTTGAGTGCATTTTTCAAGACAAAAAGAGTTTGCTGCAATTAACGCTATATTTATGGCGTATGTGTAGCAGGATCTGTTAAACAGTTCTTGATAATTACTGAGATGGATGAAGTTGCATGATCAAAAGTAAAACGAAGCGGGAATATTAGAAAGATCAAACATAATTTATATTTTGATATACAATTTCATATCCACAATTTGTAAAAAAATGTAATACCGGTCAAATTTAGCCAACCAAAAGTTCGTTCAGTGTATTTCTAGAAGTTATTTCGGTTAAAAAGTTAAAGGTTCATTTGTATAAATCTATACTGAAAAAATAATACATGCGAAAATATCAGTCAGGAAGATACATTCTAGAAATTACAATTATTTGTCCACGAATAATACTATTACTGATATGAAAAAACAAAAAACACATACGCATATATATATATATATATATATATATATATATATATGTGTGTGTGTGTGTGTGTGTGTGTGTGTGTGTGTGTCTGTGTGTGTCTGTGTGTGTGTCTGTGTGTGTGTGTGAGAGAGAGAGAGAGTTTATGTATCTGTGTGTATCTGTGTGCCTGTGTGTATCTGTGGGCCTGTGTGTGAATACAAAATATATATCTAAGGTTATACACTGAAGTGTGCAAACTTAGATAAACTTCATGAACCTCCGGTGGGCAACCCTAAGGCCACATTAGGTTGCACTCTGCGCCAGTCTCCATTCCTCATATTCTGCAAATAGTAACCGACTGATTCTACTCTAGACCTCTCTCCGCAACAAAACACCATGGAAAAAAAACAAACAAAATACCAAAATCAAACCAGCTACTTGGAAAACGCCCAAACCTGTCTGTCTCTCTTTCACTAACATACGCGGTATCCGCACTCATTTTATAGCGTAGAATCATTCATCCAAACTAACTCACCAGATATCTTAGATCTATATGAAACTAACCTTGACCCGTCTATCCCCTCCTCTGAGTTCTATGTTCCTGGTTACCTTCCTCTCTTCAGGAAGGACTCCAACGTCCATATGCATGGGCTTGGTGTATATGTCAGCGAACTCCACCCCCTAGCTAGAGTAACATCTCTTGAATCCCTGGACCAGTCTTTCCTGTGCTTCTGTCTCTCACTTCTAAGATCTGTTAGATATCTTTTCTTCCTCTACCGCCCCCCTCATTCTCTGACTGCTCAGTACTTGACAGCATCTCTGAAAATATCGACAAGTCCATTTCTTCTCACCCATCTGCCCATATTTTCGTGTTTGGTGATTTTAACGCTCACCACACTAAGTGGATCGAAAACTCTGTAACCGAACCTGTTGGTGTCCACACCATTAATTTTTCAATCTCCCAATCCCTTACGCAAGTGGTGGACTTCCACAGGGACTCGCTACTAGACCTCTGCTTCACTTCAACCCCAAATTCTTGCACCATCAGACAGCTCTGCCCTCTCCGAAATTCTGACCACGCAGTAGCTTCTGTCAACATCTCATTCCACTCCACCCCTACCCAAGAAACCCAGACCAGTAAAACATCCTACTTCTATCAAAGAGCACACTTAAATCCCATTCGTCTCCCTGGTTCGCGCCCGCTTGCTCGGCTTTATCGTAGCCACGCGTAGGACCAAAACAGGCGCCTTTTCACCTCAGTTCCTAATAAGTGTAAAAAGAGACTTAACGAACTTAAGATGCTGTTTGATGCCAGAATGAAGCAGCGCATAGCATCCTCTATGTTCGGAGCCAAAGACTTCTGGCGCCTCTGTAAAAGCGTGCTCAACAAGAATAAGTCCTCAATACCCCCACTAATCAACGAGTCCTCACCTCCTCAGCGGACAAGGCTGAATACTTTGCCGTAGCTTCTCGACCAATTCGAGTCTGCATTCGTCTTGAATCCATACACCAGATTTTCCATCTAGAGCTGAGGCCCAACTGAATGACGTCCACATCACGCCTTCGCTGATTTCTAGCATAATTTAAAAACTTGACCCTGACAAAGCGAATGGTGGGGACGGAATCCCAATCATAGTCTTGAAGAAATGTGCCCCTGAACTCTCCTCTGTCCTTTCTAAGCTCTACAACCTCTGCTTATATTCCTCCTGCTTTCCTGCATGTTGGAAGTCTTCTTCTGTGGTTCCAATATTCAAGAACACTGGTGAACTCTCGGACCCCGAAAATTATCGCCCTATCAGCCTTCTTCCGATCTCCGGCAAAGTGGTCGAAGCCATTATCAATGCTGAGGTCATTCTGCATCTCACAGCCCACGGGCTTCTCTCAAACAAACAAAATTCCTTCAGCTTCATCAGGTCTACTGCTGATATGCTAAAGGCCATCACAAAGTATATATTCCAGGCTCTCGACAAGAATGGGGAAGCCCGAACTGTCGCCTTTGATATATCTAAAGCATTCGACAGAGTATGGTATGCCGGTCTTCTACGGAAACTCGAATCTACGGCATTACTGGACTTTTGTTGGAATTAATCCAGTCATTCCTCTCTAACCGCACACTGAAAGTGGTATTAAACGGACATGCCTCCCAGAACTACCCTTAAAACGCGGGTGTCTCCCAAGCCACTATCCTAGGTCATACACTTTTTCTAATCTACATCAATGATCTCCTCGATACCATTTAGATCACAAGTAGGCATGTACACCGATGATACCTCAGTTTCCGCGCGCCTCGATCAAAAATCAGGTTTTGCTGACAAGGAGAATTTCGCTGCTGAGCTTGAAAAGGACCTCCAATCCGTGGGGGATTGGGGTAAGAAATGGCTCGTAAAATTCATTTCTTCCAAAACGAAGCTGCTGTCAATTAGCCACCTCAACAACCACACCTCCCTCCCATAGCATGGAACAGGCTTGCCTCCCACAGAGTAAAACACTACGCCTGCTTGGCCTGACAATCTCAGCGGACCTCAAGTGGAATGACTACGACGAATGCATTGCTAAATCCACTGCTATGAAAGTCTACTTTTTTGCAGGGCTCGGAAATTCTTTCAGTCTGTATCTATCCTGCACATATATAAATCTACCATCCGCCAATTTCTGCTGCCATATCTGGTCGGGTGCCCCTGCTATTCTCTTCGGGGTTCTTGACAAAATACAGCGAAGAATCGGTAATGTGATTGATACCGACTTATCTGACCGCCTGCAGTCACTCCCTCACCAGCGTGACGTGGATTCCCTGTGCCTCCTCTATAAATACTTTCATGGCTTCTGCTCTGATGAACTTAAATCACTGTTGCCCCGCAGTTGTGAATTTACACTAGATACTATATAGGCAACTAGGTCCCACCCTTTTACAGTGAAACCGATGAAATATAACCTCAATTTCTACTCCAACAGCTTCTTTTCTCACACTTCCTGTCTGTGGAATTCCTTTCCGCATGCTTGCTTTCCCGACGGTTACAACCGCCAGAAATTTAAATGTAAGGTCAATAGACACCTCCTAACACACTAACTCACAGCCATTCTCTCCAACTCTCTCCCTATGTACATCCTAACTCGTCTATCACCTTCCTTCTGACATTTCCTATACCCAATCGCCCTATATAACCTCGGCGATATAGTGGCGGTGGAATTCCTTGCTTGGGATGACATGATTAAAAAAAAAAAGAATTGTATAAATTGATAGATGTTAAACAGATTGCTTGAGTCATATTGTAAATGAAATCACCTGTGTAAACTTCACTATTGTAATAATGACCGCTATATCATAAGAAAACCGATCTATATACAAACAAATTGTTTTTTTTGCATAAAATATTGTTTCTCAAATGCAAAATACCAACATACACAGACACACACACAAAGAGAGAAGCACATACAGACAAACCCAGTCATACACCTATGTGAACATTATTATAATATGAAAAATTAGGTCTTTTTTTACATAGTTGTGAAGAATATTAGAACAGTGCATATATTATACTGGTGTCTGAAATATATATATATATATATATATATATATATATATATATATATATATATATATAACAGAATTAAGAAAATAAGCAAAAATTCAATTGTTTGTATGATAAGTTTGTAACTTTTCGGTGTGCCTATTCAGCCTGTAGAATGAAGCAATTCTAAGATAATTAGAACTCATGCTATGATTCTTTATCAGCGACCTCGCTCTGAAAATTAGTTATGCTTATGACACCGTGTTGAGAGTAGACACAGGATATAAACATAAATTCTAGAGGAAGCTTGTGAAAGGGAAACGAGAAGATATTACTAAATATCAATTGCAAAAAGCGTGAATGTGTGATTGTTAGTAAAAAAAACCCTGCTCATCGCAAATTTGAGATATCGAAGTCAGGCAAGTTCAAAAATGTAAATATCTGATATTTTTTTAACAATGTTCGGAAAATTTGACACCAAAATCTGAAAGACGCTTTGGATTTTGTATAGTTGTTACTACTAGTGTAGCAAACTATTAAATAATGGAGAAATCTGCGTTAGAAATGAAGAAAATAATACACAGCATTTATGAAATTTTATTCCTCTTATATGCCAGAATATTCTCGGCAAACTTCTCACAAATGTAGCGAGATGAATCAACAGAAATATGTAGTTACAGATAGGTACTGAGAATACTATCGAATATATCGAAGAGGCGAAGAAGTTTTAAGGAAATCGGAAAAACAACGGACACTTATACTTAACGTTAAGAAATGAATATTAAATTACTAGGGTGGATAATAAGGAAGAATGTCTTAGAGAATCTTTCTGTACAGGATATATGAATGCAAGAGAAAAATTGATTGAAACAAACCATATAACCAGCTGTGTAAATGTTTAGAAAAGTACGGTTTAGGAATGTTAGCAAAAAGTCATAATATACAACGAGATAAAATGTACAGAAAATTGTAGAGAGGTTGGCCCACTTATATTCGTAGGTAAAACGGCACGTAGAAGAAGAAAATTTTTGAAATATTAGTAACAATTATAATTAGATAACTTATTATTAACGAATTTATTTACGGTTAAACAGATAAAATTTCTTCTTTTTCTACGTTCGATATCTTTCCTTATTTATATACAAATATATATATTTTTAAAAGATCTAATTCTAAACCAGTCAAGATTAACATATCTATTTCAAATTATATTCTTGGAAAATAGATATCAATAGATCCTAAGATGTATGCACACAAGAATATATGCTATATTTAAATAAATGAATTTTGTCTGCCTGCTCATGTATTGCAGTAATTTCTGTTTTTATTGTAGACTCATATATATATATATATATATATATATATATATATATTGATATAAAGAGAGAGATTTTTGTAAAATACAAAAAGGTATATGTAAAGTTTCTGCTAAAATCATGGCATTCCGTCACCCATTCTTTTCCAAAATATCTGTCGTATCATACTTGTGACGATTTTTTATATACATTTACTCATTTACTCATGGGCTTTTCTCCGTTATACTTTTATTTCATGAGTTTCACCCTACTACGCGATTAGCATCAAAGTCTTATCGCTTTACCGTTGAGATGGCTAAATATAACCGTATGTTTTTATGCGAACAATTTATTCCCTATTGCAAAACTCAATCCGGATTCTTGCTTCCCTGTTAAATGTCAATCGTTATATTTGTCTATTTTTTTCAATTTCTGTTTTGTTTCATTAATTTGTTGTTTTTTATTGTTCTCTCTCATTAATATTGTTTTATATAATTAATAATCTCACTCACTTTCTGACCCTTTGTGTCCCAGTGGTTTAAAATTAAAGTGTGATCAATGTCACCCTGAGAACAAATGAGCTTTGAAATGTTTATGTATTTGCTGTCTTCAATAAAAATAGATATTGGGAAAATGAAAAGGAACTACAATATACAGATAATTAATATGCGGATAGATAATTTAGATAAATTCTATAGCAGTTATAAAGTGTGGAGTTGCTAATGAAATTAATAACGGTTACCTTAAAAGAAAACATTCTGCACTCATTGACTCGTCTCTCAGAACTATTTTCAACTGAAGCAATTTGTAGGTTCTGGCATTTGCTATTTTATTCAGTGCTTATGGACCACTTATCCAAAAGATTAGAAAAGATCTACAGGCTTTATTTGCTCAAGACAATTTAAATTATTATTTTCAGAAAGCAATTTTATAGAAGGGACAGATTGTAACAAGTTTCGTGCAATACCTGTCATTCATTGAAAAATTGTCGATCTAACAATGCTGTTTAATTACACATATTTTTAAATTAATGGATATTTACCACCATACTAGCCAGTTGCTTATTTCAAATGTTTGTTGTCGTGCAATGTATATCGTCACGGAAAAAGAAATTGGAGAGTCGAATTCCAAGAGTGTTCGTTGCATTCACAAATGCGCAAAGACTCTTGGGGAATGTGTTAATTCGTCTTTTCTCCCGTTAACTATGGGTTAAATAGCAGGATAGATTTGATTCTATAACCTTGGTTGGTAGCCTGTCTACCGCAGAATATATGATGTCATATGACTGCGGAAAAATCTTCTGCCTTTTTATTCTTGGATCGAAAGAGGCATGATCGCCCAAGCATGTATCCCTTATGGCATTAACTGATTAGCCACGTATCACAGTGATTTCCTTTCAATTTCTTTGTCTCCAGCAAAACATTTATTGAACAGATTCAAAAACCGAGAAATTTTAAATCTTTATTATGTATTAATTACAGACATTCTTTTTTCATGATAGATTTATGTTATGTATCATCGCTGTTTTTATTGCATTTATAGATATTATAATTTGTTTATAATTAACTTTAGCGCTATTCATTTGAACCCTTGTCACCGGATTCTTTTTATTTCTCAAAAAAATTACCAGTTCAACTATGAATACGTATTTCTCATCAGCAACCGTGTATTGACATCGTGAGTAACAAGAAAAGCTCTACTTTCTTTTAGAAGATTCGTTTAGAATATTGTATGGAGTGCTGAAATAAACAATAATTCATATCTTCCCATCTCTGTTCATATATGTGAAGAGAAAGTCTAGCAAAAAATGAAATTTTTTGGAGCATTCATATTCTCTTAAATGTACTCGTGATGAGGTTTGAAATGTTTCCGTCTAGGGTTTCTCACCATATATTGCGGAATAATATTGGACCTATCTCGTTGAGATGCCAATGGCTGAAATTTAAATTTCTGTTTATACGTATATATACAGGTATGAGTTGGATATGATACGTATTGTGTATGCAATTTTACCTATTAGAATATATGAACATTTATTCCTTTCATAATATATTTCAAGTTATGTATTATACGTCAAATTCAAACAGAATGAGAATATGATAGGATTGTGTACGTGAGAACGTATTTTTAATGAATAAATAAAAAATAATTAGCGGTATCCTGATATATATTTTTTAATCGTTTCACCCCAAGCTAGGCGGCACCGTCACTGGGGAGTATATGGATACATAATAGAAGAGTAAACATTTAAGCAGGAGGAGAGCGAAGAGAAAGACGAACCATTTACAAGGGGTGTCGAAGAAAGGGCCAGAGAAGCATGGGAAAAAAAGTGTGAAGAAATTTGCGAAGGTTGAGTTACAAAAGAAAAGGACAAGATATATGACGTGGTAGAGAAAATACGTGGGAAGGAGTGGACAAGAGATATGAATTGACATTGCATTGAAATTCTAGGAAAGCAAGGGATTTTCACAGGCGAAAAGTGCGAGAGAGGAAGCTGTTGCAGAAAAAGTGGCGGCTGCATTTCACTGTAAAACGGTGGGACCTTTTTATTAATCTAGTTACTCGAGTAAATTCTTGTGGAAAGGTCATAAGTGAGCTAAGCCCTTCGAAGCAGAAGCCATGAAATTATTTGGATGATACACAGAGTGATGGTTATAATGTGGCTGGAGTCGAGCTGCCAGGTCAGGACCGATCACGTTACAGATTCAACTTTCGAGTCTGTAATCTCAGGGGCGCCCGACCAGATATGACAACAGTATTCAATGTACACTGAAATGGTTGATTTGAATATGGGCAATATGGGCTCAGGTTGGAAAAAGAATCCTAACCTGACACAGTGACACAACCTTTAGATAATGATTTAGATATTGATTCAATATAATGCTTCCACTTGAGGTCGGAAAAAAGGGTGAAACCAAGTACGTGCATTTTATTGCTTTCAGAGAGTATCACTTGCTGATGCGGGTAGGAAAGACTGCTGTGCTGGTTGACAGATAGAAACATTGTTTTAAAAGCATTAAATTTCACAAGTCATTTCTTCCCCAAGTTTACTACAGAGTGCATTGTCGAGAATAGCAGCAAAGTAATCTTTAGCCGACCCCCCAGATTACTTAATGAGGCAGGAGTAAGTAGTAGTGTATTGTCGTAGATGCCTACTTGGGTGTTGATCCCATTAAGGAGATCGATTATGAAGATTTTAACTCTAACAAACATGATAACATAAGGTGTATAAATAATATTGATAATATAGATTACAGAGCTGACATGTACGTCTATAAAGTTACACGAGATATAAAAATATATCTAATTTCTTAATTTAATTTCAAGAAGAATCTTGAAATTTGATATAAATTTAAAGAGATTATAATTATTCATAATTATGGCAAAGCGTTTGAGAAAGTTAGTGCCACACAAAATGAACAGGAGATCTATTCAGATGCGAATATTTCGATTAAAAAGAATAAAAGCTTACAGTTAGGATATAATAAAAATCCCTAACAGTTAAATTTTAGCAATTTCTTTTGATCTGAAATTTTTGCTCTGTTTTAATGATTTCATCATTTGTATCCAGTAAATAAAATTATTCAGTTTCTAACTTTTCTAAGAATGAAAAGAGAATATCAAAATATCGAATTGCTAGAATTTGTAGAGACAAACGTTTAAATCGCGAAGTTCTGTTGATATATTTTTACATTATAATAAGAACAATATTTTATAGGTGTAAATAAAAAGTTGTTGAAAGAATCAAAACATCATCAAAGTTATTTCAGGAATGACGAAACATCGGCTCTTTGTATAAATGTCGGAAAATTTAAATAAAAAAAACAGCAAGTAAAAAATACATGAACAAATACAATATAAAAACAAGCTGTTTCAGATTTTTTTCATCGTTTCAATTCCAAGCAAGACGGTAACGCCGCTGATGTGCAGGGGGCTTCATAAGAGAAAAAGATTAGACAGGAGGAGAGTAAAGAGAAAGACAAACCAGTTACAATTGGTGTCAGAGAAGAAAGCAAGAGATAGATGGGAATACAGGTGTGATGAGAGTTGCAAAGGTAGAGAGAGAATGAAAGATATACAGGGTGATGTAGAAAGAACTGGAGACAAGTGGTTATGAGATTGGTATTAACATTGCATTTAAAATATTGGAGGTTGCAGTCGTCTGGAAAGCAAGAATAGAAAAGAAGCTGGTGAAGTAGAATTGTCGTCAGTATTTGGTTGTTCCAACTGTGAATGGATGTGACTCAGTTGCCAGTCTGGATGAACGAGTAAACTCATGTGGCAGGGGCATCAGTGACTTACGTTCGTTGGAGCAGAAGCCATGAAAACATTGATAGAACAGAGTGAAGAAATATCCCATCGGTGGGGAAGTGCCTGGAGTCGACCCGCCAAGTCGTTACTTATTACATTACTGATTCTCTTTGGAGCCTCTCAAGAACACTGAGATGAACGACGAGGGAAGAAGAAATTGTATAAATTGCATGAGATGTTTTTTAATTAATGTAAGAAAATGAAATCTAGAAGTAAAAATACAAACAAAACGCCGATGCCATGGAATTGGTGGTATGAACTAAAAATGAAATATGTAGTTTCCAATAAACTTATAAAATTCCTGTATATTTAACATAGATATCTATGTAAATAATAATTTTAAAAAACTTGTAATTTCAATCGCAATAGATTTGCAATCGACATAAGTAATGCAGTGAGTCATAAAGAAGCTAACATCCATGTCTTTAGTCTGCAAGTTTTTGCAACTGTCAAACATAGAGGTTCTATGAAAAAAGTTTTCACAAATTCAGGAAATGGTTTCTCATGTTAAAATAACAGAAGTCCATATGAACGTATGTCAATAAATTCTTTGTTTATAAGATTTTATGTCTTTGGAAGTTTTACAGTAGCTACCATTGTATTGCCATATGGACTACGTTATATATATTTGTCATTCGTATACATTTGTGACTACCTGTGTATTAGTGTGTTAAAAAAGGTGTTCAGTTTACCAATGGAAGGATACTCATATTGTAAGCAGGTAGAGATGATGTTCCATATTGGCGCGCGTATGGTAATATACGAGATGCTGCACGGCTCTATCAGGTTGCGTTTCCACAACGAAGGCAGGTGTATCATCCAAAATGTGCTTCTGTTTATCGTTGTGTTGCTGAGAGATTCACCGTGGCACGACTTACTAGGATAATACTTATTTTTAGGACTGTATATTAGATTGTACATTTAACAGCGTCTGCAGTAATCTTTCTCGCTGCTGACCTTGAAGTGGATCTACACTCTGTGATGAATTGGGGCAAGATGAATCTTGTCAATTTCAATACATCTAAGACCAAGCTGTTGTCTGTGAATCTCTCTTGCTTCCCATAAGCATGGACTAAGCGAGTCTCCCTGAGAGCAATACACTGCGCCTCCTCTGTCTTAACCTCTTTTCTGATCTCAAATGGAACCACTACAATGAGTACATAGCTAAATCCACGGCAAGAAGGTTGGGTCACTGTGTCGGAACAGGATGATTTTCTCGCCTGAATCCATCCTGCATATATATAAATGAACTATTCGTCCGTGCATGGAATACTGCTGCCATATATGGTCAGGCGCCCCTGCTGTTCATCTCAGTGTTCTCAATAGGCTCCAAAGGAGAATCAGTAATGTGATAAGTACCGACTTGGTGGCACGCCTACAGCCACTTCCCCACCGACGAGATGTGGCCTCCCTTTGTCTGTTCTATATATACTTTCATGGTTTCTGCTCCAACGAACTTAAGTCACTGGTGCCTCTACAACAGGTGTTTACTTCTGCAACCAGATTTGCAACTGGATCCGACACATTCACAGTTAGATTAACCAAATGCAGACGACAATTCTACACCTGTAGCTTCTTCTCTCGCACTTCCCGTCTATGGAACTCACTTCCATATTCTTGCTCTCCTGACGGCTACAATTTTCAGGAATTTAAATGCAATGTCAATACTCATCTATTAACCACTTCACTCTAGTTCATTTACCACCCCGTATATCCTCTCCTTTCTCTCCACCATTGAAACTTGTCATCATATATGTATTCCCATCCTTCTCTTGCTCCTTTCTAACTGGTTCGTATTCCTCTTCACACTCTTCTAATTAATATTTTTACTTTTATGTAGCCCCCTTTCATATCATTGGCATTACGGCCTTGCTTTGGGTGATACGATTAAGAAAAAAACAACTCTAAAACGAATGACATTTGCTTCTTTTTTTTTTTTTTTTTTGGCGTGAGAAACCCTTCCATGTGTTTGTAAAAGTATTTTACATGCACCCTTTATATTTCTATGTAGGTGATTTAGCTCTTTATTTCTCCCACAGTAGCAAATCTAAAAGCCCCGAGAATGTAAATATGACTTCTGATCTTCATTAGGACATAAAAATCACTGGTGAAATAGTTCAAGAAATGACTTGAAATATGAATCCACCAAAACAACTCTGCTTTCATTCAATGCCGGCCTACTACAAAAACGGTTTCTTCAATGTTTCGTGCAAGATTTTTTTTCTCCTCAATATTATTCGTGCATATTAATGAATCTGTCTGCATTGGATACACTTGTCACCTCTGGCCTTGTGTTCCGAATGTTGATTTCTATATTTTCGACAGAACTTTAAAAAGGGTTTGTATGTGCATTGCGGTGCAGTGGATATCAGCCCGGAACGATAACTCGTAGAGCAGAGTTCAAATTCCAGTTGAAATCTTTGCATTGACTTACGCTCAAATACATTTGAGAGACGTAATAGTATGTAACTTCCCTCCTGCTATGAGTTAAATAGCAGAGCAGATTCAGTTCCCTTGCCCTGGGTGGCAACCATTCTACCTCGGAATTTAATGACAACGTACTACGAAAGAGATAGGATCGCCCAACGTGTATCAAGTATAGCACTTAACTGACTGACTGAATTTAATAAATTCTGTCCAGCAAATTTGCTACCAATTAATTTCAAACCGACATGGTCATGCTTCCCTCTATCTTTTCTTGAAATATTTTTGATGAATCTTCTGATAGGTTTACTTCTAGATTAACAATTATGTCTCACTGCTGTTAAAAAAATTAGATGCAAATCTGTAAGAGATTTTTTTATGTCAAACTTCTCACCTGTGATATTTGCTTTCGACTTTTGAGTTGCTGATATTTAAATGAAAGCTAAATTACGATTTTTTGAATTTCAGATATCTATTCATTTTCTTGTAATTTCCTCAATCATCACAATTAAAGTATTTTATTTTCTTACCTTTTAATTTATATAACCCCTTCCTTTTCCTTCGTGGTACTATGGCCTTGATATATAAACGGAAAAGTGAATGAAAAAACTAAAATAACAAAAACAAGTATTAAATATCTTATCAGTATTTTCATTGAATACTGTTCCGTATCTGGGTGGGTTCTCTTGATATTCATCTTGAGGTTCGCAAAAGAGAATATGCAATATAAAAGATTCTGATTGGCGGCTCAGATTTAGCCATATGCTCACCGACATGATATGGCTGGTCTCGGTCCTTTCTATAAGTATGTTAATGCTAACTTCTCTGACGGTCTTTTCCTTGCTTCCCCAACAATATATATTTACTCGTGCTACTAGATTGGCAGCAAAATCCGCCATTTTACCGTCGAAATAGTTAAATGTAATCACCTCTTCTACACTAAGAGTTTCTTTTCTCGCACTTCCTGGTTTTAGAACGTCTTTCTATTTATTTGATCCCTGATAATTACAATCTCAAACACTTTAAATGCATCGTCAATTGATATATTTTATTTACTTCATTCCCATCCATCTCTTTACATTTTTCGACACCCACTGCAGCTTATTTTTCTTTTACTCCAGCCCCAGAAGTTGTCTTGAATTGCTTGTGGTGAAATGATTGTAAAAAAAAAAGTAAAATAAAGATAAATAATGCAGCAAACATATGAATATTCAGTACATAAATAAAAAAATGAATATCAAAAATGGGATGATTAAAGAACAAAATGGAAATAAAAAATACATGACTATGATAAACTAAAATATCAACCATGCACGGAAGTTTAGTTTGAACAGTTATGGCGTTAATCGATATCATTGCCTTTATGAAGGATAACGAGGTATTGAGAATTTGGCCTAATTCTGGCAGGGCAATACTCTATCTTACTACTTTAGCTTTGAGGTGTGTTGTCTATTATTTTGGGGCATTTTGGTGGGTGTCAAATTTGCAAAAAATGTGGTTTTCTCAAAGAAATGGAAAATATATACCACAGCGTAGAATAGAGTTAAAACTTCTGTAGCATAATTGAGTTTCCATGTCGAAAACTTTAAAGGTAATTTGAGAAAAAATATTGAACTAAGTTGCTTCACCTCAAGAAATACAGTGCAATGGCGCACAGTGGGTTACAGTAAGTGCAAAGAAAACACGATACATGGGATATCGAAATAAACAATGAGAGAATGATGGTACTCAATGTGATAGAAGATGGCATTTGACGTTGCATTTCATCTTTCAGAGTTTGTAGCTTCAGGTAAGCATGTATGCTGAGTAAAATTTTACAAGCGAGAATTACAAGAAAATAAAATTTTTAGAGTATACGAAGCAAAAAGTTATATACACACCTGTAAGTTTCATTCGGTATATATTTCGTATATTAATGATATTACACCAGGGGAAACACAACGTAATTAGAAATATAGAAAAAATATGCAGTAAGGTAAAGATTATTATGAAAATACGAGTCCTATACTCGTAATCATTTTGAATTTTATGTATATGAATATAGAGTAACACTGAATCCATTATTATTTTCATCAAAGAATAATATTTTGTCTTTTTTTAATTGGAATTGATATATGAAATTGATATATGCAGATAAAATGAGAAATAAAACATGGAGTATAAAAACTCATATTGTATTTTATTGAAGTGTTATTTTCAATTTGATAAGGAAACAGTTGTTCATGTATATTTACTAATTGATCATAGAAATCGGTATTCGCTAGCAAACCTGCAGCTTTTATTACTGCTGGACATTAAACATACTAACTTCTTACACATTCAGCTTATATAACCAATATCAAGAAAAATATAACGGACCAAAATATTTAAGTTTTGCTTAGAATTTCCGTAAGCAATTCACAAGATAACCCCAGGAATATATCTGCTGAATATAAAGCAAATATGGATAGTTACTGGTCAATTATTAATGACGTCGCTTTCGAATATAAGATAGATACATGTCGTAAAATATTATTACTGTCAAAGTCAATGCCTCTGTATTTTATATATAAATGTGCTACATTTTTTCAGAAATAAATTGAAAATTACATATAACTAATTGTCGTGTATTGAGAATTTTGCATGATTTCCTGAGAGACTATGACTTTTGTAGACATAACCGACGGAATCAGGTAGGTAAGAAAAAAGATAGAATCCTTTTTGCGATTTGCTCATCCTCAAAAAATGTTAGAGATTATAAATTTGCAAAAGGTAAAAATCCAAATCTTGGCAATAAAACACAGCTACAAATTTGGTACACATTATCACTATTCTTCAGATATGTAAATGTTTATTAACAAAAACAAAATATATGAGAATCAATTCGAGATTTCTAACAGAGACATTATGTTTAAACGCTATACAAGACTTTGCAACGGCATTTTCTTTAAATGTAGAAACATTAAATAGTTAACAATATGTTGACAATTCTTTATTATATTAACAATATAATTTTTTATATGCCTTCACAGGAATTGAAGAATTTTTAAAATATCCATTGTTATTTGCCTCAATGCATATTTTTAACTATAATTTACATCTTGAAAATTGCTGAGTCATATTACATCGACTTGGAAAATTTAAATTCCAAACTAGATTGGCAGATATTTCTGTTAGAAATGCTAGATGTAACAAAAAGTTTGATGGTAAAATTTTATTCTTCCACAAATTTCGCTAATAGAACTCACTTCCAGCTAGATCTTTCCATATTCAAATCAGATTTTTTAAAAGATAATTTCAATGTTTATCACTATCTTCTTAATCTGCTTTAATTATGTATTTTATTATCCGCTCTGCTCTTACACACTCAGTAAACTCTTGTTTCTTAGGGCCATTTATCGCCTTTTTCTTCTTCTTGTGTCGTGTCCCATCAGGACATAGGTGATCATGAACTTTGATTTCTTTCTTCTCGCTCTCAATAATTTTCCTCTCGGTATCTCTCCAAAACCTTGTTCCGACATTCATTTGCTCAGGCCTATAATATGACTCGCTCTACTTTCTTATGACTCTCTTTTTTTCTATACGTCTGATGAGTATTAAAATCGCCAGACCCTCTTTATGTGTTTTCTCTTCCTCGTTTGTATACTCTCCAACACCTCATCGTTGCTTACATGCCAAGTTGTTTATATGCACAGAATACTTCTGAAGAATCATATTTCTGCTGCCTCGGGCTTCTCCTTCATCCTTGATGAGACCGTCAAACATTCACTTTTAGAGAAAGGGGCAAATATCGCATTGTTATACATCTATGTTTTATTTCTTTCTAAAAATAATTTAATGACTCTCAATAGTCTGGTTTGTTTATGAAATGCTTCTTGGCCATGCCAATGCAACTCTGGATCTTAATGTGGCATTTTGCATGCCCTGTCAGAGCATTTCTCAGGTATCTAATTTTTTTACGTCTTTTATTTTAGGTTCTCCAACCTAGATTTGGTATTTCTCAGTCTTCTTTTTGCTCATGATAATTCATACAGTGTTCTTGAAATTAATGCTTAGTCCTTTGTTATTCTACAAAGAAAACATGCCGTAAGTTACTTACGGTTTTGAATAAGCAATAATTATCTTATAGTTCTTTATTGTCGGAACATCAGCAAACATGCATATGCAAGAATACGAGCTGTGTTTCTAATATTCTATCTTGAAAATAGTGAAATTTCTTAAAAGAAATTATAATAAAATTCAATATTACATCATTCTGGCCAATCTTGTTCATATTGTGACACTATCTCCCATGGTGATACTTTCCCATCTCCCGCGGGGTTACTTTCCTTTGGTTTGTATAAAACAGCGGAGAGAGAAATTGATATTGGTGATATTTTTAGTGTTTTATTGCGTCAGGCGATGTGAGCTTAGGAAATAATAATTTTAGTACCATCAAGTGCTTGTAAAAACACAGGAGCATAAAATTTGATTATTTTGGGAAAATAATCATTCCTCGCCTTTCATGATTGTATAAATTTCGAATCTTTTCTTTTTCATGTTCAATGTAAATTTCTTTTGTTGGTGTTAAATTGTTGATTCCGCCAATCTGAAAACGCGTAGACAAAACAAGTTTCAGAGTGATTTGATAGGGTCACCCGTAGGCCAAGGCCACTGTTGAATACAGCAGTTCGAAATAATCCGACCTGGATTCAGTTGGAATTGTGTTGGCATAATCTCATTGGTCGAGTTAAGACATCCGCAGTCGAGCGGGCGGAAACCGATTTTCATTGGCCGAAGACTGTGAGCCGGCAGGATCCCCAGAGAGGATCGAAATTGGTTATAAAAAAATATGCTCGACTTCTGTGGAAGTTTTTCGAGTTGGCTGTTAGTTTTTGAGTTTGAGCTGTTATCAGTCGAAATGTAGCGACTGGGAGAAAAAATGGTCCAGCCGGGGAGACATGACACACAGCTGGTTGCCCACCATGGAACTAATGGCTAAACAGTTAATTTCGAATAAAGCCTGCCGCAAATTAACTGAAAGAAGTTAATTTGAAATAATGCGCTATCGACATGAAACCCGAAAGAACGTTATTCTTATTTGTTTTAATCACGGGAAATTCGAAAATTCTGATTCTTCTTTCGTTCAACCTCGGCAAACTCCGTTAAACTCCGATAAGGACCCGAAAGAACTTTGCTGTTTTAGAAGTTACATAGAAAAATTGACAATCCTGATTATAGAGAATTAAGGAAAAGACTTTTAATGAAATACTAGAGACTTTAGCGAAAATTTAAAGAGATCTGTTTATCTCAACGCTAACGAAACTTAGACAAAACATTTCGTTTAACGATTAGAAGCTATGATGCTTTTGGCAAACTTTCTCTCTCCGTTGTATATATGATTTTCGACAACTGTATTCTTGGGAAAAAAAAGACATTGTTTTTTGGGTTTTTTTTAGACATTCTACGTAGCTCTCCAGGCGTGTTCGACTTTATTTTATTATTTTTTTTCTTTTGGTGCCGTGTTTATTTTTTTTTCAAACCATAAGTGTACATCAGTGTCCGGACTGGCTAAAAGGGACGACAATTGAAATTGCATGACGAGACTTCTGGGATGTAATCAGAACGTGGGACAGTGGCCCGTTGTTGCAAAAGACGTCCTGTAGTCCAAAGTTTTGTGGCGACGTCATCGGACAGGATCGTCGTGACCGGGTGGCAGACGACCAGCCAGGCTGAGGCGTCAAATCTGGTGCCGTTTCGACCATGATCAGGCGTGAGGGCGCCCGCCCTGTGCAGCGTTCACATTTGGGTGCCGTGTCCAAGTCGTGGCTTGAGGACAGATCAGCAGTCCACCTGCGGTGCTACATATTTAGTGCAGTGACCAGGATGTGGCCTGAGAGCGGCAGTCCGCGAGCAGAGTGTTATATATTTGGTTAGCCGTGACCGGGGATCAACCATGAGTTACCACCGAACAACTCCAAAACCCTCGGCCCTGAATGACCACCGAGCGAATTGGGGACCCTGGGAGAGTTCGTCTGTGAAAACATCACCAGGTAAGACACTTTTTGGTTCTCCCTATGGTTTTGATAGTTTGCCAGATTCCCGTGCGTCGATTCCCTTCTGGTTTCTTATTGATTATTATTTTGATGTCTGATTACGAAGAGGTTACATGGAATGGCATGGTCGAAGATAGACGATAGAGAACATAGACCGTCTGAGGGCTTGCGGAGTCTTTGTGGCGAGCCGGGTGTGCCGAGAGAGGGAATGTTGGAGATCTGGTTGTCGGCCGTAGATGAAAGTCAACCAGCCCACGGGACGGCTAGAATGAAAGACTGTATGCGTGGATAGTGAATGGGAAGAGGAAGATGATACACCCCTCTGCTAACTCCGATAAAAATGGAGGAATGAAAGAGTATTGGACCACCATTCGACATGAATGAAGAGGTCAGTCCACAACCAAAACCGTCTGGCCCATTGTTGAAAGATCAATCAGCAGTAGCACTAGTCGAAAAATCCATGGGGTGTGGGCCCTGTGAGAGTCCCGAACAACCGGAAAGCGATTATCCCCATGGAGGCATTGGGGGTGGAGGCCTCACTGGGAGAATAGAAGTCAGATGTATCCTCGTAGTGGTCCCAATGAGAGACTGCTGCTGCCAGCACCCATGTTTGGGTGGGCAGAGAGACAGAGAGAGAGAGAACGGAGAGAGAGTGTTTGACTGCCATTCGACGAGTAATAGGAGAGAAAAAATGCCACCAACGCCTATGTTTAGAGAGACAGTATAGGAGAGACAGGGCCTAAAAGGAAAAGATCCCTAATTCTGTTGTGGGGGTCGGACGTGGCGTGGTTGCTAAATTAGATATAGAGAAGAGAATGGCAAAGTGAATGCCAGTAGAATTGTGCGAGAAACATCTACAAAATTCACTATGGGCTGGAATACTGGTAGAGGATGTCAATGAATGAGAAAAAATACTGGCAGAGGATGCCAATGAATGGAAGAGATAATCGCTTGAAATACTGGCAGAGGATGCCAATGAGAAAAATAATATTAGGTGACACAACACTGGCAGAGGATGCCAATGAATGAGAAAAAATACTGGCAGAGGATGCCAATGAAAGAAATAAAATGGAATGGGACAGCAACCCGTTTCGGTAGACACGATGACAGAATAGCTAAAGAAACTAGGTAGGCCTGGTTGAATAAGACCTGCGTGACAAATAGGGCACGTCCTGGTGAGGCGAAACCCCAGGTGAAAGGGTGATGCGTCCTTGTCTGGAATAATCACCCTACTGCTAGTAATTAGTGAGGAGAGAAATGATAACTAGAAGAGAACTGCAGATTGGAGACACAACCCGAGGGAATTATTAATCCGACAGTAAGGAAAATACCCAGAATTATTTTAAGGCATGATCTGGATGGATGGTAAGGGAATATTCAAATGAATTGGTTAGCAGTATTCATAACTATAGTAACAGTAGCAATATGAAAACGTTGAGCGGGATTCGATTTTTGGGAATTTTGGCAGGCTACAATGCAAGAAAAAAGGGGGAGTACGCATATGGTGTCTGTATTCTTGAGAGACCAACCCCAGCGGAGCAGAGAAGAACAGCGTTCGAGAAGGACAAATCATGAAAAAAAAATAGAGAAGGAAAGAGACAACTCTATTCACACACACACACACACACACACACACACACACCCGCACGCCATATTTTTTTGTTATTTTTCAGGTCGACAGTAGAGACATTTTGTTGAACTTTGTGGTTGAAATTGTTTGAATAAAATTTAGACAGGACCGAGAATGAAAAAAAAGGGAATATTTTTTCAGTCAGCAGAGCCGTTTTTTTTTAATGAAGATGTTATTGAAACTGCATGTTTGGCTTTGAATAAAATTTAGCTTTGAATAAAATTTGGCTTTGAATAAAATGTTGACAGGACCGAGAATGACAAAAAAAGGGGAATATTTTTTTTCCGTCAGCAGAGACGTTTTATTTAAATGAAGAAGTTATTGAGATTGTTTATTCATTACATGCAATATTTATTCATTTTCGTTTACCAGCATAACTTTACTAGAAATCTTATTAAACGAAAAATTTTCGCTCTTTGGTAGGTACCACAATCTTCCATGATCTTTTCGAAGAGCGTTAAGTTTTCGAGTATTTTGAAGCTGCGTTATACTAGATGATTTCTTTAACAGCATCATTTTAAAAAATAGCTTAATGGATTTGTGACAAAGATACCTAAACATAGAAACTGATGGATTATTGCTTTTGACAGTAAAAAAATATATATTTACGACGGAAGTGAAGAGGATTTAATAGTTCTTTGAAGTAGCGCTTTTTCAGGTTTAATATGGATGTTATTTTTTTCAATAATGTTCTACTTGTATATGGGAACATGGCTTAGAAATTTACAAAATAAGTGTACAGAAGAAATATTTATGAAGATATGCTTTGAGGATTAAGAGTAATTTTGGGATTATAGTGATCGGGGAAACGTTAACTTGGAAGTAGATTTCAAATGTAACAATTTTGTGGAAAGAAAGTCTTAGATTAGAGCTTACATCACATTAATAGACGGCAAATAAATGCGGATGGTTCGCTACAAGGTGAGTGATATGGCCAGCCTTAGAAAAGGTTAAATTAAGGAATGTTTTTCGTCTAAATGGTTTCAATATTAACAGAGTAAGGACAACGATATGCTTGCAACGTTTTGCCTGTGTGAAACGGGTTGTAAAATGCAAAAGCCTTTCCTCAAACACAACATCTAAGAGAATTATTAGATTCTGTCGATACTGGAAAATGAAGGCTTGAGAGCACTTGTTGTATATAACAGCTTTACTCTATTATCAGGTTTATTTTGCTCTTGTAAATCCAGAGAATAACAGACTGTTTCAAGTGTTACAAAGCGTCAACAATTTTTATTTTGGTCATATTTCGAGTTGGTTTTCTGAGCATCTTTTTAACAATAAATATTCATTATTCTTTTTCTTATGATCGGAGTGTGAATAAAATATCGCTGTAATTTATAGTATGTAGTTTATATTTCCACACTCGAACTTGAAAATACAAATAAAACGTAGCAACATCTCTGTGATTCAAGCGGTATAAATGTTAAGACAAGGCGCCTTTTTTATCTACAGCATTTTAATTTTTGCAGCTCAAATTCGGCGAGTCGTGTATGCAAAAACGAAATATTATGATTTTCTCGGATGTCATTGGTACGAATATTGTGATATTCGGAGATATTCATCCCAAGATCCGTCAGTTTTTGAAAGAAACTCCAATAGAATGCTTCCTCGACAAATGCAATGTTAACCTATTCAGTTATCAGGCGTTATATATCTTCGTAATCTGCAATTATATTGACCTTAAGCTATCTAAATTCAGTAAGTCCGTAACAGAAATGAGTATCACACGGAATTTTCATTGGATATGTTATAATATGACTACAAATGTAGCCATTTTGTCTCAAAATTGTTTGTTCTTCCCAAGTGATGTGATGGTTCACATCAATTGACAAGACACAAAAGTGTTGAAACAAAATGAATACTTTTGTACTGATATAACATATCCATGTTATAATTTATGAATAAATAATATTATTAGCTCTACTTTTGTATTGAGCACTTTTTTAAAAATAGTGTTTCTTTTTCCAAGGAATATTATTCCAACAATACTACTTATATATATATATATATATATATATATATATATATATATATATATATATATATATATATATTAATTTCTGCTGAGTAGAATTTCTCGTATTATTATTAATTTTTTCGATTTTTCTATTTCGTATATTATCAATAACCTTCAGGCAGTAATTGATTATCTAGTCTTCACTATGTGGAAATCAAAAACGAAGAATAAAAATCAGGTGATACAGGGCAGACCCTTATCGAAATAGATTCAATAAAGCATCGAGATTTTTGTTAAATTACTTGAATGTACACTTGAATAGAATATCATATTAATATTTCTCTTTATATAAAACAAGTGCTTTTTCACCATTAAGAATATGAGTTGTGGGATTTCACTTTTTTCTATGATAATAGACTCGACGTGAGTATACATATACTCCTGCCATTGAGAATACAGAGGAAAAAAGTGACTGATCCGTAAGCTAACGAACGACACCGAGTTTCACAGATAATACCCCGCTAGTAGTCATAATAGCTCTGAGCTCCAATAAGTCAGAATAGTATTACATGAACATACTAAATCGAGCACAGGCTTCACTTCAAAAACTTGTGTATATAAATTCTTACTAATCATATTCCTGGATTACTAATCTGCATTCTAGTTTGTATCTTTACGTTTAATATAACTTATTTTTCTGTCTCAATTATCTGGTTTGTTGTTCATTATTTTGTGCGGTTCTTCACTCGGAATCAACAACATTATGTACTTTCAAAAATATTTATCGAATATATTACTATTTTCACTTAGCATATGTCAAAATAACCTCTGTTATTTCGATATGTCTGAAATAATAATAATAGAAAATGATGGTAAACAAAGATACAAACGTTTATATTAATTAATTGATAATAAATATATATTTGTAAGCGACCATCAAAGTAAGCTTGAATGGAAAACATTTGAATTTAGGAAAGTACTTCTGTGAACAAATTTAACGGATATTAATTACTATTGAATCTTCCATGCTTATTGTTATATATCCAAGCACATCGTATACTGATAATTGCGTCCTGTTTTAATGGTCTAAGGTGAATCTAAGATTTTTATAGAAAAAGTTTTACTAAAGTTCGGAAAACATTTTCTCCGATTCATTAGATTAATGAAAAATAATCTGTTTTCGTTGTTCAAGAGTGTTTGTTTCTCGACAGAATGAAATTAGAAATCAGAAATATTGCATATTCATAGCATAGATATTCACTTAATAGAGTTTTTTTGCACGCACAACAGGAAACACTTACACTCCGAATATATATATGTTTAAATTGAACATGCATCTAAGAGTCCAAAATCTTGACAAAGAATAAATGTCTAAAACAAATTTCATTTCCATTTTTAGGTTATAATGGTTTACTAAGCGTAGCTTATATGTAGCAAACCACTAGAAAGTGGGACACACGTTTCCTTGAAATTAATAAAGAAAATAGATTCTTATATTTTAGTGGATTAATAATTAAACTAATAAATTCTGCTCAATAGAATGTTCCGAAATTTACAGAAATAATAAACAAAGATATGAAAATATGTAATAGTTACATTATTGATTTAGTAATAATGATAAATTCGACAATACTTTATCATCTATTTTATTCTCACATAAAAGAATTTCACTAGAAAATCAGCTTCTCAATTCCAGCGATTCTTATTTTCTCTTTATATTGTTTATATAGAATTCATTCTTGTCGTTCTGATTTAAGTAGTTTCGGAAGTCAATATCATGATAATATTATCATTTTATGTTCAAAGATCACATGCTTTTCGTTTTCGTTATTGTCAGTGAAAATATTCGTATCTAATGTGATTGATTTTGTTTCGGACTATTATTTTTCTGTGGCCCAGTAGTTACAGGTTTGAATAAGAATGATTTTCCCTAAAACATAATTAATAATTTTAATGATATTTAACTAATTAGTTTTAAAAAAGGGTCGTATATAGATAAAAGTTTCTGAACACGTCTTACGCAGTGTTTGGAATGCTTAAAAATATATTATTTAACAGGATATTTAACAACATGGTAAACACTTTAACGTTATTATTTTGATTTTCTATCAGTAGTGTATGAAACTATCCATAGCACGTTTCTTTTCTTTTACATTCACTCCTGTTGCCGGCGCCTCTCCCCGACAGACCATCATAAAAGGTATGTAGCCTTTCTCACTAAGCTTTGTCAGTTGCGGGTAGGTTAGGCCATTTGAGCAATAGTTAAGTTTGTTCTTTCTTAGACTGGTTGCTATCCAGGACTTTATCAATTTGTCCGCTGGTTAATCAATCATAGCTGATGTTTGAGAGATTCATATATATTTTTGAAGTGTATATGCATGTAAATCAATATAATGGACTCGACTGAAATTCGAATGATTCTCTTCAATTCCTCAATCAGAATAGCTATCCACCGTATCTTCAGATCATCAAAGTAAATTTATTTGGAATGTAAATACGTAGTAAGATTCTAAAAACGCCTTATTACAATTGTTCCTATGAGTGTAAATCATTACTACAGAGTTATATGATAATGTCAAAGAAACAATTGACTGAGCTTTATCATTGAAATATATTAATGAATAAGAAAATATTTAATCTTGTTGTGTAATAATGCTTGCGTAATATGTTCCAGTATGCCCTATGAAATTTAATTGTAATCATATAATATTTTCTAGCATATAAAAGCTATTCCTTTGAAAATCTTAGGATTTAGTATACTTATAAAAACTCTACTAATGGAAAATGATTCTGAACTTCACAAAATAGGAAACATGTACATAAATGTATTAATATTCGATCGATCATCGTAAGTACTTGTGTTAAAAAGTCATCAATATAATGATATTCAAATATGTAAATAATTCATTTCAATTTTATCCCAAATCTATACAAAAAATAATTAGAACTTTTAAATTGAATGTTTAAATGCTGGAAAAAAATCGGTTTGGTATTCATTAACTAAAAATATAATTTTATTCTCAGTTATTTTTTAAAAATAATCATTTCTCTTAAATAAGTTTTGTCAGGTAAAATAGGCTTCTCAAGAACTGTTATTGCATTTTCAAGTAGTGATAGGAGTTTCGTTCTTATCATTTTAAATATAGTGTGCAATTTCATCATTATGATTATATCATTATTTTTACTTCTTGTTAAATGTGGTAGTCATTTTCTTAATTGGTGTTGTAGAAAGTAGTCAACGGATGATCTTATGCGATTTCATTAATTTTTCTAATTTTGTAATCTCAATCTAAAATACCTGATTAATTATTCTTATATAAAATGTAAAGGTTCCATTTTTTTGATACAATGACCAGAGATCAAAGTAATCAATGATCTGAGATAATATTATATATCGCTGATAATTTAGAAATTTCTTAGCGTGTTCGATCATAGGCAATATATTCACATGTACCATAAGATCTGTCGAAATTATTATTTTATTTTTTAATCATTAAACACAAAGCAATATTTAAATACCATCAGTACGTAGGCGGTTGCAGGGAATTCAAACGATGACAAGACTGAAATTAGGGAGTGACGGGGAAAGGTTAAAAACGATTGAGATTCAAAACAGAAGATGACGACTGACGTTGCGTTTTTGAAGAACAGTGTTATCAGGCAGGCAGTTAAACAGAAGTAAGCTCCACAGTTCGGAAGTGTACGAACACAAACTTTTAGTATCGTGTGGCTGTTGCGTTTAACTATTTCAACATTAAATTTCAATTTATTCACATGTAGTCTTGGAAACAGCAAAAAGAAACTGCTCTATGAATGTATATTCTTTAAGAAAAGACAGCGTGAAGCCACGTCTTTTCAGTGGGAAATTGAATGAAGATCAGATGTTTGGTCAGCATCAATTAAATTGCAGGTTATACTTTAAAAAAATGTTAAGTAATTGGGATGTACAGCCGAAGCACCAGGACACATATAGCAGCAATATTCGATACATGGAAGAACTTGTAATTGTGCGAAATAGATTCTGATAAGAATTTTGCTTTCTCGCAAGACACGATTTTCTAACATTCTTTGCTATAGGTGGACGTATTGAATCAATATTTTCGTTGTAATTAAAGTTAGTGGAATAATTGAAGCTAATAGCCATCAGCATGTTGCTCTTCTAGAATCTAACTTTAGAATGCTGATAGATCTAGATATTAGTTAAATAAATGCATATTTGCATTGGGGATGTTGAAATGTTCAAGTCATTTATTGCCCCCATATAAACAATGGCTGAAGGTCATTTTAAAGAGCTTCTGATAAAATGATATCATCATATCTAATTTATTTAATATTGAGACAAATCAAATGATTGGAAGTGTGCTATTTCATTGCTTAATTTTATGATGCGTTACCACTTGCTTATTACACTGCGTTTGGCTCAACGCAATCTATGTTTAATTTCCTCTTCTTGTATACTACAGTTTGATAAATCTGATTCAAATTCATTATTAATAATTTCAATCATAATATTTATAATTTAATCAGGATATATGTAATAATTAATTTCATTGCATGTCTAAATCATGCTTTTTTATGCTTACCAAAATCCTAGTTCATGGAACAGGAGTTAAAATAATTATAATCTAAACAAACTTACGGACTTAAAGTTTTTGATTGATTAATGTGATAATTTTATTCTTATTAAATATAATCTCATTAAATTGGCTAAAGTTTACACGAAGCGTAAGCACAGTATAAAATATGGTGGAAAAAATAGACCAGCAAAAACGAAAGTATCTAAAACTTACGGAACTTTGTGTGTGTGTGTGTGTGTTTCTGTTACCTATAGACTCCGAAATGGCTGAACCGATTTTCTTGAAAATTTACACAATTGTATTATAAGCGAGTGTTCTTAGCTTCGTTTTGTGTCGAGGTACCCTCGATAAATAATGAAAATCGATAATCGAAAAAAGGAGTGGTCCAATTTCAATCAAATTTGATACACTCATATACAAAGACATAACAAGCGATATTCAGAAGTTTCAACGTTGCAGTTCTTACAATAGTGCAGAAAATCGATAATATATATATATATATAAGGCAAGTTGTTTGGGTTCGTGTCTGCTTATCTGCCAGTATGTCTGTATTTTTTCAGCCTATCTATTTTGGTTTTTGCTTCGGATTTGGCTCTAAGTAGGTATAATTGTAATTCTTAGGCTCAGTCATGATATCATTTACTCAGAGGACATATTTAGCCTTCAAAATTCATTTTACGACAAAAAAAAACATATTTGATATCGATAGCAGGAAATCAAAATTTGACCTACATCCATCCATTTTCCTTTCACTCTACGGTTTCGCTTTAACTGGAAACAACTATTGCTTTTTAGTCTTTCGTGCCATCGTCCAAAGAGTCTGTGCTCCAGAACCTTGGTTACTTATAAAGCTTTCATTACACCCGAGCAACGCCGGGCTATATTACTCGTCTTATATAAACTAAAAATATTACAATATAAAAGGAAAGAGATAGTTTATTTTTTATAAGTGACATAGATAGTAGAAAATTAATCCCCATTTTTTTTACCACATTAGTATTAACGTAAAATAAATATTTCAACAATTTCAATGTTTCATTTTACCTAAAAATAAGCTATACACATGGGAGAATAATAAAAACTTCTTATAATGTTTATCGCTGTGACAAGAAATAGTGTCTATTTACATTGAATTAATTATCATGTTTTCTATAAAAAGTTTATAACCTTAAGGTAAATACGTAAGTTCATTAATACAATAGTGTTAGATGTAATCAGACAGTGTGGAAAGTAAAAGAAAATTTTCCAAAATAGTAATAAAGCATGACGTAAAAATATGTTACAGATAAATGTATACGTTATAGTTCTAGGCATGTAAATACACTTATTTCTGACGTATTATTTGTTGAAGGTTGCAACATATATATCCACTGTTAGAATGAAGCTGATTTATTCTGTTCAGATGTAAAAAAATGACTTTAACATAATATCGACTGAAAATCAAATTTTCAAATTAAAAATAAGGGATAGAGATGACCAACTTAAATATTTCACAAAATTTATTTCGTGAATAAAAATCCTTCGTAATATGAAAAAAAAAAGGGAAAACAAAGCAGGAAATATTGTATACAGGTTAAATGTTTGGGGATGTGATGTTTTAAAAAACGTCACAGCCTGCAATGTTAGTGTGGGGAAGGTAAAATAAGGGAATTTTCTGGGACGTTACAGAAGGTAGATATATTTGTATTAGTTCTGTCACGTAGAAATGTCGAATGTCCAGATTTATGGTTTCAGAAAAGAGATAATATATTTGAGCCACGTTATTAAACTCATATATATATATATCCATAGTAGAGTGTATAATATTCATTTAAAATTTATAACATAAATATGTTATAATATCACTATAAAATAGAAATTTTGATTCTACGCTGTATCTTATAAGGCGATGCGTTTATTGTATATTTGGAAACTTTCAAAAGTTTCAAGTCCAGCCAAATAGCCTCAATCAGGGAGGCATTATTATATAGACAGAGCAGACCAAACAATCAAAGCAATTTCTAATTTAAAATATATAAGAAAAGACATTTGAATTTATTTATTGGGACATTAACATTATTACTTGATTAAAAAGCTGATTTGAATTATTAATATAATACGAGATTCGTATTACTTTATTTTTATTACGAAATTTAAATTCTAAGTTTAACAGAAGCATTAGATTTAGGTTAAATTTTATTTAGTTATTACACAAAAGACGTAGGTGTACACATACTCAAATCTAAAGACTTCGACATTTGGGCATGTGTATATACACACAAACAAACACTTGCACATATATACGTGCACAGACTTATCAATGCTTATATATATATATATATATATATATATATGGGTGTGTTTTTCAAGACGAAATTAAATATAATATAAATATTACATGCATTAACCGAAATATTTTTGTTGCTATTAATATTGTTATAATTATTATAGTTATCATATATATATATATATATATACATACATAAATTTTGAAGTTTTTTTTTATCGACGTCTTATTATATCCGTTCAATTTCAAAGCCAGGTTTGGAAATCCTCTATAAAGGCTGCATTATTGGATATATATATCATTCACTTTCGACTAAATAATTCTTAGAAAAACAACCAAATTATATGCCACAGCTTAGAAGCAAACTCGCGGCAAGAGTTTTAATATCTGGTAATAAATTTTAATGAATTTTATTAAAGAGAATGAAATGAATCTACGCTGACTCGAATTGTTTCTGTAATGATCTGATTCAACAGTGACTTGCCATTGTTTCTCTGTTCATAAGCGTGGCAAATATATATATATATATATATATATATATATATATATATATATATATATATGTGTGTGTGTGTGTGTGTGTGTGTGTGTGTGTGTGTGTGTGTGTGTGTGTAATGGCCTTTATTATAACAGGAAGGGTTGTTATTACCATCATATCTTTCTTTCTGTTCACATTTGGTATCATATCTGTGGACAAATCCTAAAGCAAGACTACAGCTTTATTTGATGATTTCCTTTTCTAACTCCTATAACAACACTTTTATTTTATGGACAAACTTCTTATTTGTTTGTAATCTGTACTGATTAAAAAATGTTTTGTATTACTCAAAGCAGTGTTTTCTAGAGATTTATTCATGGTTGTTCTGTTTCTTTTTTCATCATTCAAAACGCAGCTAGTATCACTGTTAATTTTCTTGTTTACAATTTCCACATTTTCTATTTCAATTTCCAGGCATTTCAGATTTCGTTGGTTGTTATTTTACAGTCCGCTGGGCAAGTAATATAAATTAGTCCGCACTAGTTTTCTTTTCGGTTTTTCAAAATTATTTACGGCATGTTTGCTTCAATCTTACTGTCTGTAAAAATGAATAATCCCAGATAAGTGTGATGTGTTCTAATTTTGTAAGCAGTGTGTAGTGATGTTCATAGCAGTTTAAAAACACCTTTTTCAAAGTTTTTACACGTTGTCAAGTGTAAATATTTATTTCCTGAAACTATGGAGACGATATTATCTTTTGTGGCGCAAGTACAGAACATCCTGAGATTTATGCTTTCCTCGTATTTTGATTATTACTAAGTATAATAATTGGATGAAATTTCTTAATGAAAACGCGTGGGTTTTGTGCTTCAAGAATAAAGCATTCATTTTCGGTCGTTTATTTGCATGCACGCAACAATCGATGAGTATTACCTTTATCAGCATCGGCTTTATTAGTACGATCTGTATATTGTCGATGGAGTTTTTTTTCTTTCCAGCATTGTATCATTATTACTGTGACTTTATACTTGGCATTAATTTACATATTTTTGTTGCAACATTTCGCGCTTGTGTTCAGTTTTTGTTTTATACAAAATCAAATAAATATAAATATTACAACCTTCTTTCATGAGTGAGTATATTTTCTTTTTTGTGTTATTCGACTAATTGTATCAGCTATTATTTTGTTGTTTACATGTATCTTATCAAGACTATTTGTTGTTTTGGATGATAATTCTAGCTGCATTTGTTGTTATCTATCTTCTTTAACGGTATTTGTTGTCAAATCACTTCTTCATTTGGATCAGGGATGTTATGTAAAGAAAATATTTTTTTTTAATTTTAGAAACTAATTGTCGGAATTTTAAATTGTCACAACTATAATGAACCACTGTGAATAAAAGGTTATGAATGGTCATAATTATTATATGAGAATTCAGTTCAATTTTAATATCGATGGCAAGCTTGTATATTATTCCTTTCCCATTTCTTTCTCTTTTGTGATAGTAGATTTCTTTACTACCATTTGCACGAAAGTATTTATAATTTTTTTTTGTGATATGTTTGATTGTCACACAGTGGTTTAAGCTGATACTTTTTTTTGAGATCCCCGTAAAGTTGAAGGTTCAACTCATTTTTCCAAACCGAATTCCATTCTATTGACATCAGTGCAACATATTCCTGTGTTCAGGTGACCTTCCAGCTAACTGTCAGTCAACATAGAATCTTAAATTATCAATGAACAACAGATGGCTTATTTTCTTTTTGTTATTACTCTCTTAATGTTTATTCCAGCAAGCATGGATTCCATTTATATGATTGAGGGGAAGTGTTGTCTTCTATATCGATATACATTGATTGATGAAATTGATGATAACACCTGAAAAATTGGTTATTATGGAATTTTGCATTACATTATCTAATGCTATTCAGAAATCTATCCAGGCATTACTTT
The DNA here is from genome assembly GCA_037127315.1 of Ascarosepion bandense. Lineage (NCBI taxonomy): Eukaryota > Metazoa > Mollusca > Cephalopoda > Sepiida > Sepiidae > Ascarosepion > Ascarosepion bandense. Next base: position 5,600,059 of record JBBBDQ010000249.1, read on the forward strand.
GTCTTATCTTTGTAACGAAACAGTTTGCAGAAATTATCATGTTAATAAGTAATTGGTATTTACATCCGTAATTGCCAGGTTTGCACCCTTTTTCTTCATGCTGTAGTAAGTCATTTCTCTAAAATGAATATGGCTATTTTGTAAGAATAGATGTCAACAGTTTGTAAATTATGGAAACAGATGAAATTACGTTGTAGATTTCAGACAGATGTAAACATTCTTAGATAGAATACCTTTTTTTGTTACCCATACCGGAATTGTAATATCATTAATGACCATCTCTTTAAGTTCCTTGGTTAGATTCATGTCTGCGGTATTTAGATAACAATGAAAAATTTGTGGAATTTTAGCTATTATCAAGTTCTCCAGTTGTGAGAATATTTTAATGCACATTCATTATGCACTTAGTTCTCGCCCATATTTATTCTGGTTTGTTTTCTAACAAATCTTCTTTTTTCAGATGTATTTTAAGGGAAGACCTTATATTTTTTCAAGATTTCTATATCGTCTTCTATTGTTGGGGCTTGACTTTTCAAATTTTTTTCACGTATTTCATTGAGAAATTTCTTCGCATTTCTTTGGCATAGCTTGTCTGTTTGTTATTATTGGCATTTTCATAGCGTCCGATTAAATGAGCCTTCAGTTGTAATGGTTCCCTTATATTTTTTCAAGATTTCTATATCGTCTTCTATTGTTGGGGTTTGTCTTTTCAAATTTTTTCACGTATTTCATTGAGAAATTTCTTCGCATTTCTTTGACATAGCTTGTCTGTTTGTTATTATTGGCGTTTTCATAGCGTCCGATTCTATGAGCCTTCAGTTGTAATGGTTCCCTCATGTATTCTTTCGTAATTATGTATTTTGATTTGACTCTTCATGTTATGAAAATGAAAGGATACTGCTATGACGGCTGATTTATTTCTTACCAAGGACGTAACATGTGAGCAACGACTAAGAATTAGTAAAATAGAAACAAAAAGAACAATTTTACATTTGGATATACTTGAAATTTCTAAGGTAGGTTATGATGAAAGTGGATTTTGTATAATTTATACGTGCAAAAAGAATCTATGTCAATAATCAAAAAGATAAACATCTCATAGCCAATCAATGTAACTAAATGGAAATCAGAGCAAGGTTTATATGAGAGAGCATAAAGACAAAATGAGACAGAAGTTTAAATCGACAGGAAATTGGGGAAAGCCACGACCAAAAATATTCGGAAAGCACGCGAGATAGAGAAGAAGAAAAACAACATGAACACCCTATATGAAGTGTTCTTAAGAAATGAATACTGCGCATTTTGAAAATATGTTTAAAATTTGTATGCTCTTGTGAAATGTTGTATTATATTATATTATATGGTATTCGATATTTTTTAATAATACCATATTTACCGGTAATTATCTATTAAACAATGCTAAATTTTCACTTAAACTTTCACTTAAACTTTCACTACAAAGTTTCTACTTTGATTACATTATCTATTTATTAATATTTTTTTAAAAAAGTATTTTCTTTTTAGATATACATTAGTTTTCTGTGTATAATAAAACAATTTTTTTTCCGCAGTAAAATATTTCGTTTTAAAAGTTAAACTTATTCGTGAACAATATTTATGCAATTTTTACTTTCAGAAAATCACTGTATAACGACATCTACTTCATAGTCATTTAAATACTCTATGTGTTACACGCTTAGATCATCATGCCTCGAAATATACATGACGGAGTGTTGTCCTGTAGTAAGTTGTCATTACATTCTGGAATAGAGTGTTTGCCGAACACGGTTCAAACAATATAATATTTTCTGCTATTTAAACCATAGCTGGAAAGAGAAGCAAAGAATCAATCCATTTCTCAATGGTAAATGCACGCAAGTAAATGCAAGTATTTCAACTGGAATTCGGGCACGGCTCTCCGATTTATTGTTCAAACCGATATCCACTCATCTACATTGATATTCTCTGTAGCAAAACACACATACTAAGGTATCATATAACATTCGCAATAAATCAATAATTTTATAGATTCGAGATGAGGTAGTTTTATTGTATGTACATTTTTCGAACAATTCTTCTCATTGCAATTGCCATGTTTACGGCGTTTTCACCGTTGTAAGCACCGGTCTTCTTCAGTTGCTAAGAAATTCAAACTAAGTCATTTATTTTGATCACTAGAGTGTATCATTCCACAGTAGTTATCTTCTTTTGAACTCTATAAGTTACTTTCTTACACTGCTGTGACCTACTATTGAACTCAAAAACTTTGGGATTAACCAACCTCTATATCCCCTGAGTCATATGACCTTACATATATACATGTCAAATTTCATGAAGAAACTTTTTCGTGAACTCGAAAAGAAATACACACAATATTCTTATTTTATTCAATGAAACGTGTTTGTATGTGCATATATTATATATATATATATATATATATATATATATATATATATATATATATATACTATAGTCATCCGTACTATATATATATATATATATATATATATATACACACACATATACTATAGTCATCCGCATTGATATATATATATATATATATATATATATATATGTATATATTTATATACTATAGTCACACACACTTATATATATATATATGTGTGTGTGTGTGTGTGTGTGTGTGTGTGTGTGTGTGTGTGTGTGTGTGACTGTATTTATGCACATTCATTATTTCTCGTTTTCTTTCTTTTCATGTCTTTGTAAACAGGTTTATGCTCTTTTGACATATTTCTGTATTTGCTATATTAACTCTTTTCATATCTATCCTTTTTTTCAAAAACTAGAGAAATATTATTACATCTAATTTATGACTAGGAGTTTCAAAACTATATTAGGCGCGTCAAATTCCCACTTAAATGCAAAAATTTGTACAAACCAGCAACAGTGTGCCTCTTTTAGCTAAGTTGCTCAATGATTCACTCTTTCTTTCAGTTTAGATTTGTGCATTACAGGAAGCTATATTCCATTAGCCGCGAGTCGTCGATTATAAGCAAAGTTAAAAACGAAAACTGTTTGTCAGTTTGCAGTCAAACGAAATAGATTAAAGATTATGCACCATGTGTAATTCTTTTTCGATTTTGTAATGTGTGTTTTGAAAACAAGTTAGAATCATCAGTTGAATTTCATAAATATCAAAAATTACAATGACACCGTACATACAAATGTTACTTGAGTGAGGACTAAATTTGATTTTTGAAAAATATATTTGATGCAATTTGCTTGACATCGAAAAATATATTCAACGATGTATCGCAGCTTATATCGTATGAAGCTTGGCACATTCAGAATCTAACTGATCGTAAACAAATATCCACTTTAATTAAATTGCATTAAATCATGACTTTGTTAAGCTAAACCTCAAATTCAGTAGTTTACTAGAGACACTGAATGACGGTTAATGTATTACTATAAATATCTGACAGAATTATTTTTATTTATACACATTACGTTAACAATAAATTTATCGTATCACTGTAACAGATTTAGAAACAGAAGATATTATAATTAAATTAGAATATATAGAATATATTATACATTGATAAAGCAATTCCTTTATCGTAAATCGGAAATATAAATAAAATGTATAAGAAGGTTTTAATGCGATTAATACAAACACTAATATTTCCATTTCAAGTCTGAAACATGGTTGGAAAACATTAAAATCTTTCTGTAGTTGTAGTTATTGCAACTAAAAATGAGAGAAATCTTTTTTATATAGCGTGAACATTAAGTGTTTTTAACCTCCTAGGTAATTTCAGTCAGTTACAATGAAGATCAATTTACAAATATAGCATCAATCTCGTAGAGGACTATATTAATATCTTGAATTTTTCAGTCAAAAATGTATTCTTGCATACTAATCCAACCACTGAATGTAGAATGTTTTCAATTTTTAAAGCTACAGGAAAGTTTAAAAATATTTTAATTAAAAACATTACTCAAAGGAATATACAGAACATTACGATTAAAAACATTACAAAGGTTAGTAAGAATTATTGGAAAGTAAATAAAAGATTAGAAGCACCACATCTATTGATCTATCATTAGAAACACCAAAAGAAATTATCCCCAGTGTTACTAATAATGAAATAAACATTCCATCTCAGCCTTTGTTTATAAAGAAATATATATTTAAATATTTTTCTCATAAAGTATACAAATATGTAAAATCTTGAAAAATGAGACTGTTAAATATTATCCAAGTATGAAAATTTTTCATGTAAGAATTTCCAAAAAAGAAAATCTGTGTCATTATGAGATAACTGTAATTACATTTAGACAAAAACACATAAAATATCTAAATATTTCCAAGAATCCTCATGTGCACATAAGTAGACTGATAAATTTCGAGATATAATAATTTAACTACGCAGAAGCAGATATTTTTGAATTATTAAAATACAAGAATTACAAAAACACATTAAAAAAGTAATTATAACGACTTAGCGTCTCTTATCTTCTCAACGATATCTAAACAAAATACTCTAAATTTATACGAGGGAGTATTTTATTAAACGCATCATGCCGTTTAATATTGCCAAACGTAAATTGGCAGGTGATTTTCACGTGAATATTTATCGTTGTGTATTTATAACTAATGAAGGAAATCTTAAGGATCGACAAAAAACGATATTTTGTGAGAAATATATTAACTATGCACACATCTCTTCCGTGAGATTTTACAGTATATTAGAAAGGGGCTCCTACCAAATGATATATAAAATGATAAGTGATACATAATGTGTGTAATGCCATTTAGTTTTCTCACAGTGTGATTTACCGCATTACCAACTCTTTCAGCTTGGTGAAACTAATACCTATTTTATTATCATAGACAATGTAAATATAAAATCGTCTTCAATATTATTGATGCAAATTATATCGATTATTTGTTAATTTTCAGAGCTATTTTATACATAGACAAATACATGCATATGGAATATTTTCAAGATCGAGTCAAATATACACTGTCATATTATGTTATCGAATGCGACTGGATAAAAGTACAGTTAAATTAATTTGTAGATGATAGTATTAAAAAATCAAATTTATAAAAAAGCGATGAATCAGGTATCAGAATTTATACAATTATTCTACGAAATACTGCAAAGATTTGGTCTTTATACGCAAAAGCTTACACAGACACAAGCACACAGACAGACAGAGAGACACACACACTCACACCTATATATATATATATATATATATATATATATATATATATATTGTAACAAAGCTATAGACCTCGTGGTTTTTTTTTACCTGCTGTTCATGCAGTTACTTTTATAAACATAGAACATTATATTGTAATGGTTGTTACAATGGTTTATAAATTCATAGTATCACTACACAGAATATATATATATATATATATATATATATATATATATATATACTAACAAAATAGCAAGATCGCCAAGACCGACCGCGGTTTCGCACAACGGCTCGTCGTTATTATTATATATATATATATATATATATATATATATATATATATATATATATATATATATATACGCACCTACACATCCGCACATGACGTACAAGTCCTTCCACCATGAGCTTTCGTAATGTGCGATTATCTCATAACACAAACAGACACACTATCAAAGTTTCTGCAAAACACAAAGTGGACGACGCTTGTAGTATAATTCCCACAACGGAAATACATTGACCCAGTCAAGATCACCCAGATATGCCAACACCACATTTTTGCACCAAAACATCTACCAAAGAAACATTTTTTCAGAAATTTGAAAATATATAAACAGAGATAAAACACTAAAAAAAAACATTTTTAGAACATCAAGTCCGAAGGATAACAACAATGTAAAAAATATAAGACTAATTGTTATTAAGCTCTCTTCATATACTTTAACAAATAAGAAATAAAGTTTCTACAATTAGGTATAAAATTTTTTCTCATCCCAAAAAGTAACATCACAGACCTAAAAAATGAATTTCGCGAAATGAACGGAAATTTAGAATTATAGAAACATTACACACCAAAACAATACTACCGATAGCTCAATAGTAAAAACAAATCTAAATATTAAAAAATATCAACAATTCAATTAAATATTGAATATTACAACGATACACCCAAAAAATTAAAAGCTATATCAGATACAGAGTATGTTCTGTAAGCTTCATACCACAAAATTAGACGCAGGTACACTCACAGTAACCTTTATTACTAAATTTATATTCAAATAACAGGTTCCGAAATGGGTACAAAAATAGCACCGACGTATGCAACACTCACACTAGCGTAACATGAAGAAACTCTATACAACCAAAAAGAAAATAAATATGGAAAGACATAAAAACAGAATTTACTAAATTATGTAAGATATATCTAGATGATTGTTTTATATTTGGGAAATAAACATGGTGAGACATAAATAAACTACACAATGTACTACATAACTTGCACCCCAAAATTATGTTCACTCTCGAATATAGCTATAATGAATAGGCATTCCTAGAGATACTTATAAAACCAAACTTAATTACATCAGATACATATACCATAAACCCATAGACACCCAGAAATACCTACATTTCGAAAGTCATTAACTTAAAAATTGTCTAAAATTCATCTCCTAGTCATTAGTACGACTAATTTGCCTAATAGCAGCTTACGAAACCCTTCGTAAAATATGTCAAGAGTAACTACAAAAAACATTATAAATAAGAGGATACCTCATTCCATTAATATACAAGGCTTTCCAACTGGCATGAGTAATACCATTAGAATCTCTCCGTAATCCAAACAAATAAACAAACAAAAATAACATGAAAAAGATGACAACATTCTAGCAACAATTTCACACACAACAAAAACAACCCAGAATTATTTAGAAAGATCATAACACACATAGAATAAGTCAAATCAAATGATTAATTAAGGGAAATCTTAAAGAAAACTAAAATAATTAAAAGCAAACGATAACCCAAAAATTAAAAAAAAACATCATAACGAGCAAAACAAAACAACACAGGATCACAAAAAATATGTGGGGTATGCAACATATCGAAGGAAAATATTTGAAGTCGATAACGCATCTACATTCAAAATAAAAACACATCTGAGCTGTAAATCTAATACGTAATTTTACCTCAAAAATCCGATAAATGCGCAGTAATATGCTTTGGAGAGAGAAACGGCCTAAATACATGAATAGCCCTGCACAGAAGTAACATTAAACTAGCGAATAACAAGAAATTATGTCTCCCACTATTTACACGAATGCAGTTGAGGTAAATACATATCTACCAAAATGAAGATTATTACACATGATAAAGGAAGAAACATTATTAAAAAATACGAGAGTTCCCTCAACAAAACAACATGAAAATTCAAACGAATTTCAAACACGAAATTCAAACGTCATGAAAACACTCACACGCCCGTGCTAAATTAAAAATATATATAAAAAAACAATAAAATGAACTAGATGAACGGAACAGTAGAATTGAATCTAAATCGCTGAAAACTAGTTTGAAATATAAAAACGAAATCAAATTTCGCAAATCAGTGAAAAATGGTTTAGCTGTCAAAAGAGCTGACAGGTGAAACTTGACGTGCGAGTGTGAAAAAAACTCAACACGCTCACGCGCACGAATATGAACATTCTGACCTATTTACCACTTAATTTATATATTTATGCAAAATACCTTGGCCATCAGAAGAGTAAACGGATCTCGATATGTGAGGTCATAGAATTATACGTATGAAGAGAGTAAACTTTAGACTCGAAACACATGTAGCGACACAAATATCATGACGGACAATTAATATATCATACAAAAAGATAATTATGACAATAGCAAAAATAAATCTAATTTTTAAAAAAATCTTTCACAGCTTCTCTCACTTGTCACGCTATATCAATTGCTCTTTCATTTTTGTTTTTAATATATATTAACAAACGCACACACATAAATATATATAATAAATACATACATACATACATACATATAAATATAGGCACATAAATATACATATATATATATACATATATATATACATATACAAACACACACATATATTTGTGGATGTGTGTATGAATGTATATATATATATATATATATATATATATATATATATATATATATAGGGTTGTTAGATTAGTGAGGACGATATTGGCGTTTTTAAAGATTTTATATATTAAACGTTTGCAGAAATATTGTGTTTAATATATATATACACACACACACACACACACACACACACACACACACACACACACATATATATATATATATATATATATATATATATATATATATATACCATAAAATATAAATAATGAGACTTGTCTTCTTAAAAATATTATTTATTAAAATATTAAATGTTATAATTTGCAGATTTTAATGCTGAGGAATATCTGAATTTATTTCTGAGGAATATCTGAATTAATATAAAATTCTTTTCTATTTGGATCATGTTATTATTATTAGAAATATTAGTAATATTACTAGTATAATCATTTTTTCTTATCAGTAGTAACCATAATGTTGTCATCAATATTATTTTAGTATTATTAATATCATTATTAATATTATTAGGTGCAATATTAATATTACCAGGGTTATTCGTAGCCGTAGTGGTATTGTTTTTATTATTGTTCTTCTTATTATTATTTTATTACTATTAGAATTGAAGATGCATACAGCAATATATACGAAGCTCAACATATCCCTGATGACAAACATTCATATAAACGTAAAGGAAATACTGATTTACATCCAGTTATGCACGATAGAATGCATATTATCAGAAAGAAAAGTAACCCAATATTCCAATTATAGGTCGTGCAGACTGAAATCCAGTAGATACAGAAAATTTAAACATACACCAAAATGTAAGGTTATTGAAATATAGGAGATCTTTCATACAAAAAAAATAGAGTACTGAATTTTTGGCATCGGATATTCGATAATAATCTCAAAGATGAAGAGGGACTCGAAGCAAAAAATGTAGTTCTGCAGATGGAGACTGAAGTCACTAGTGACTAGAAATGTTAGCAAAGACGAGGTTTTCAGAGAATATTAATTAAGAGGAAAATTAAGTTTAACATCAAAAAACTACATTTGATGACACTGGTGCATGAATGAGTCTTGACTGGCTTAAGAAAGCGAATGTCACAGCAGTGTTTTAGAAAAAAATAAGATAAAATCTATTAAACGAAGCAAGTAACAAGATTATATGCAGGGCAATAATCGGCACGTATAAGAAAATAGCAAATAATTATGATAAAATCAATGAAATCCATTGATAATGGAAGTTAATTAGAACTATTACGGGTTACTTAGTCCGCACAGACAGTATTAAATTGAAAGAGGTGTCCTGTATTTATAGAAAAACCCAAGATGCATTATTATAATTGTTGTTGTTTTTGCTGTTGATGTTGTTAATTCTTTTTAATATTCTGTTATCCTAAATTTAACAGTATTTACATAATTATAATCTGGTTATTGTTATCTAAATAACAGGATGAACAGCAGTTTATTGAGTCAGCGTTTTTTCTTATTTTTCTTGCGCTTGATGATCAAATGTTTTGAAAATACCTAATGGATTTTATCAGCCAGTCTTTCTTTCGATTCACTTCCAGCATGTTTTAACTTTATTCTTTCTTTATGTATTTCTTAAGTTTCCCAATCAGGTTTCATTATAAATGAGAAATCTATCTTAGAAAGACACGGTTCTGATGTGATTCCGAGTGAAAGCAAAATTCAATGCTTTCTGTTTACCTTTCATTTTACTACAGACACAACACTGTACATTTCTTTTAATTTTATAAAAAAACATCCTTTATTAATTCATTTAAAACATCCATTGTATCTTTAAACTTTTCTTCATTTTATTGCTTTCAGGTGTTTTAATGTATTTTTTCGTTTCAAGCAAATCTTTCCTATCTTAAATTTCTTATAACCTCGTCCATTCATTTCTTTCTAAAGTATTTATTTCTTCAATATTATTGATTTTAACTTTTCTCTTCATTTTTTATCTTTAAAGGGATATTTTCCTTTCATTAATTATAATTTATTTTCGTTTTTATTTGCCTCTTAACATTACATGTTCCCTATAACATTATTTCTTTTATATTCAACCTGATTAATCAAGACGCATTCTTCTGATAGACTACATTATTCACTCACAAAATAAGAATACTTAATGCCTCAAAAAAGATAAGGAACGTATAACTTTGTAATACCAGTTCTTGTCAGAATACCAAAGTATAGCAAAGCCGAATTTGGATAGCACCTCTTTGCGTGACTTTTTCGGAATACAACGTGCTGTAAGCTTATATATGTAGATACTGTCAATGATAACAACTTGAAAGAGATGATCGGGTGAATCACTACAAATTCCAGTCGGGTTAATCTTTACTGACAATTATCATTGTGAAATTTATGACTATCTTTTCTTCTCAAGTTATTTATAAGTCTATCTGTTCTCCTTACATTAAACAGTCCGACGGACAATTACTATTTTAACTTTTATTTTCATTTTTTATTTTTTAAGAGGACATTTTCCTTTCATTAATTATAATTTATTTTCGTTTTTATTTGCCTCTCAACATTACATGTTCCCCTATTTCATTAATTCTTTTATACTCAACATGATTAATCAAGACGCATTCTTCTGATAGACAATATAATTCACTCACAAAATAAGAATACTTCATGCCTCAAAGAAAGATAAGGAACATATTACTTTGTAACACCAGTTTATTAAAAAATCATTATGTTTTCAAATATATTCAGACATTTTATATGTTGATGGTTGTCACACCGTAGAAATGAACAAAAACCAATCAATCAATTAAAGAAAGTGAATCAGCTAGATGAAATTATCTTTACATAAGTATAACACATTTTCCCATTTTAATTACATATTTTTTACATTCGGTGCTAATTTCACATTAACTAAATAAACAAAAATTCAACGCAGTTTCTATTAGTCAATACGACGAGAAATAATTATTTTTCAGGTAAGTCTAAAATAAACAAATCTAAAACGTGATTGTTTCAATCTTGTACTATCTGCAGAGTTCATTATCATTACTTAAAAATCGAAAGTTGTGTTTTATATCTGCCTGTATTCATCATAGGCATAAAAGTCCGTCTACAACATATTATCTACGTTGGATTAAGATCTTTTATAAAAGGCAAAGAGTTACATATATATTTTCTACTTCGTTATTCCTTTGCATCAAAGCGTATTTATATATACCAATGTTTATATCACATTCTCCCATTTAGTCTTTCTTACTATTATTGCTGATGTTATTTAAGGTAGAGAAAACAAATTCCCATAAATTGTAGAAATCTGAAACAATACTAATAAAGCTGTTCTAGCTAAAGAATAAAAAATTACTAATTATTCATTTATTCATATACTACCTCAGTAATTGCTCCACCACATATGTATGCCGTGACAATATAGCAGTGTGCAATAATGTGCTGCGAGAGAATGTTGGAAGAATTGCTGAATTAGTGCTCACTAATATGGTATTTATTTTGGGAGGATGTACAAAATCTTTGGTGTGGTCGAGTTTCTTTTAGACTAATGGAATATTTATGAGCTCTTCCATATATCAGCGAATGCTAGACAATGTCCTCAATGACAAATGAGAGGCTTGAAACAACAGATATATTGTTTTAAAGAAGGGTGCCTAGGAGCAACGATTATGTTTTAGAAAGGATGCAAAGCAAAGTTTAACTCATACATAACAAAAAGTATTTACAGTTGAATTCTCTAGAATAATTAATAAAGAAGGAGGGCTTCAAACATCATATACTCATTGATCGAATTGAGAGAAAGAGAGACAGATGAAGTAACGCAAAATATACTTGATAGTCTTGAGTGGAGCAGGATATCGGAGAGACTTTGGAGGTTATACCAAGGTGAAAATGGTAAAAGTGACGAAGGATAGGTGTAAGTAGAGGTCCATGATGACCTTCCTCTTAAAAGAACACGACACAGAAATAAACAGCAAGTTTTCAAAGCATTTGCGAAATGTAATTATTTTTTAAATATTTTCATGCATTATTTTTATTCATCATTCTAGATTTCAAATTTAATATAAATATTTTAATAAACGTCAAAATAAATTTTAAGTAATCACGTTATATGACCAAATTGCCTTAGCTAGTGAGATGTAACTTTATAATTAATTTACAAAGCAAACAGATCCATAATTTAAATATCTAATTAAAAAATCAAAATACAATGTAATCTTTAATCTTTAGAAAAATAAGTATTTTTGTTAACACGCTATAGGCAAAGAGAACACCTCAATAAAGTGAAAGTGGTTACTGAAATTTAAATGGCACAGAGAACAATAAAAGATTAAGATTCAAACAGAGGAGTTTTTTGAAGTTTAGTCTGCATAATACCGCAAGAACAGACAATCCATGCACAACGTTCCTTGCATTTACATACACGAAAATATGATTGGGATAGACACAGATCCGACGCCTTGCTCTAGCTAAGGTTATTGAGTAGCAGGTTTATCTGGAAAAAATCACGATACTTCTCAAGACAATATTCATGCAAAATTAGCTGATATAATATATTTATAATTACAATAGAAAATGTTGATTTCTCATTAAATCAGCATCTACAAATAAAAATCAAATCCCCCAATTTACCACCTTAATGCATGACACAAAAATAATAACCCGAAAAACTACAGACCAATTACATGATTTCCAACAACATACAAACTATTAACATCTATTTTATCAAAACAGACATATTTATTCTTGGAAAAAAATGGCATGATACCGCTTGAACACAAAGGGTGCAAACATGGCGGTTACGGATGAAAATACCAATTGCTTATTAACAAAATGATCCTGGAAAACTGCTACCATACAAAGAAAAATCTTAGTCCTGCCTGGATAGATTATCGTAAGGCATTCGATAGTGTGCCACATTCCTGGATTTTAAAGATTAAAATATATATAAGATATCACCCGTCATCATCAATTTCATCAAACAATGCATGTCGATATGGAAAACAACCCTTTACCTCAATCATATGAATGGAAACTATAAGTCTGGTGAAATAAAGATCAAGTAAGGTACATTTCAATGTGATTCTTCGTCTCCCTTACTATTATGCATATTATTAATAGCACTAACCAGTCAACTTAACAAGACAGAATGTGGTTATAAAATAGCTCAAATGAAAATAAGCCATCTGTTGTACATGGATGATTTAAAGTTGCATGCTAAGAATGATAACGCGCTGGAACTTTTCTGCAAAATGTAAAATGCTTCAGCAAAGACATTGGAATGAAATACAATTTGAATAAATGTGCTAAAGCTGCAGTTTTACGTGGGTCAATACAATAAACATCCTCAATTAGCTTAGAATCTGCTGTAACAATAAAAGAATTAAAACCAGAATAAGCTTATAAATACCTAGGTCTAAAAGAGTGTGAAAAAATTCACAAAAAAAAAATGAAAGAAATAGTGCGTAAAAATAACTATAGATGGCCATTAATAGCCTTGCAATCCTTGTTGACTAATATATTTTCAACATCGTAAACTGGAATCTAAACGACATCAGACGAATGGATTCTGAAAACAAGAAAGCTTCATTTTAAGCATAAAATGCATCATCCAAAGGCTGATGTAGACCGTCTATACATACCCCGTAAAGAAGGTGGAAGAGGTCCTATTCAGCTAGAATTGTCCTACATGTTAACAACTATCGGTTTACGAACTAGATGATACAGTTAGTCAAGCAAAACGAAGTAAGAAAATAAAATTCAATAATAAAAGAAGGCAGTAAATACAAAAAGTGTTAAATTTAGTAGAGTCTGTAGAAAAGCAAAACAGAAGACAAGAACCAACTATTGCGGCCAAAAATATGAAAATGAAAGCCAAAGTTAAAGCTCTTGAAAAATGAAACAACGCTGGCAAGACAAAACCTGCATGGCCAATATCCAGAACGTGCCAATAAATCCAATGTTGATAAATTTAATACTCATCGATGGGTACGTGCATCTGGATTAAATTCTGAGACTGAAGGCTTTATTAATGCCGCGCTAGACCAAAGTCTTTTCACTAGAAACTTTCACGGAAATATTATGCATAATAATGTGGATCCAAAATGCAGGTTCTGTGATAAACACCAAGAAACAATAGACCATCTAATCACAGAATGTTCTCTACTTGCCTCAAATGAATATAAAAATCGTCACGTTAGAGTCGGTCAAATTTCCATTGGACAATGGGCAATCACAATTTAAATCTGTAAACAAACACGGGTATGAACATCACTCAGCACCGGTTACAGAAATAGAAGATGTCATTATTCTATGGGATTACACCATCTACACAGACAGAAAAATTGACGCAAATAGGCCAGACATTATTGTTAAAACTAGAAATAAAAACTTTTCTATTAATTGATATGTCTTTCCCAGCGGACTGTAACATAGCAACCAAAGTAATTCGAAAAACTGTCAAAATATAAAGACCTGGAAATTAAAATAGAATAATTGGGAAAATTGAAAACAAGAGTCGTGCCAGTGATAGTAGGTGCACTTTGAATTATAAAAATGGAAGGAAACATTGAAAGAATCCCTGGATACCCCAGATTAAGATCTATACAAAAAATTGTCTTATTTTTTACCGCCCACACACTAAGGAGAATTTGTCTATATAACGCTAGGGATGACAGGGGAGATAGAAAAACATGAAATGGAGCCATAGCAACACACCACGACGTGCATTAAGTCTTCCCGCAGACTACGTAGGTAGTGCGACCATAGCAGATATCGAAATATCATTTAAAATGACAACATAATAATAATAAGATTGGTAGTTATATTTTCCCTTTACTATATATTAAGAACGATTTGCAAAGCGTTGTAGGTTCTAACGAAATATCAGCTATTAGAAAAGACTAATCGATAATGTGCTTGTCGTTACATTATTTATTCTTTTTTCAAAAAATCTGTTGACACATTAAAGTTAAATAACACAGAGCGAATGCTAGATATCCGTAAAGAATATTCCATAATATTGAAAGAAAAAATAGTTTTGATATTTGCTTATCTTCTTTGCGGAGAAATTTTAATTTACTTATGTTAAACACTTTAATTCATTGATATCACCGAAACATAAGTAATAATTGAAACAAATAAAGTTTCTAATTTTTGCTGATTTTGGAGAATTGTATCTCGTTTTTTAACCGAAAATTCGTAATAAGATATTATTCACAACTATATGTCACCTGTACATTTTTTCAGTTTCTATATTAAAATAAATAAATATTTAACATTATGCTCTATGACAGTAGATAGTATTTTCATTTCTTATATTAATTTAATTTAATCACTCCAGTTACTATGAAAAGAACAATTATTAATTAAATTCTATGAATTTAAAAGCAGGCTCTTTTCATGTATTTAATTGAACACCATTATGGAAGACAAAATGAAGCATAATTTTAGCACGTGGCTATTTTAGTTGCATATATTATTATTATCAGTTTCAACATCATCAACATATTAGAAGTTCGAGGAGAAACAAAAAACGATGTATTTTAAAAGTTGTCATTCATGAGTCCAACATTTGAAATTCCAAGAAATAAGCTTTAAAAGTAATTAAAGACATAGAGGACAAGCCAGTATTAAATGTGTTTATTTGTTCTACCGACCAGAATGTATTCCAAAAAGACTTTTTACAGAGGCATTCTAAAAGCATTTATAGAATTTTTTTTTTTAATCATTTCACCCCGAGCAAGGCAGAAACGCCACTGATGTGCAGGGGGTTACATAAATGTAAAAAGATTAATTAGAAAAGAGTGAAGAGTACAAGCTAGTTAGAAAGGAGCAATAGAATGCTGAGAAAGCAGGTGCAATGACAGGTACATAGGCGGAGAGAAAGTGAAGTTTATACAGGGGAGGGGAGAGAGCTAGAGTCCAGTGGTTAGTAGATGAGTATTGACTTTGCATTTAAATTTCTGGAGGTTGTAGCCGTCAGGAAAGCAAGAATACGCGAGCAAGTTCCACAGGCGGGAAGTGCGAGAGAGGAAGCTCCAGGAATAGAATTGATCTTCTTCATTTGGCTAACCTGACTGTGAATGGGTGGGACCCAGTTGCCAGTATGGTTGCACGAATAATCACCTGTTGAGGAGGCATCAGTGACTTAAGTACGTCTGAGCAGAAGCCATGGAAATATTTAGAGAACAGACAAAGGGAAGCCACATTTCGACGATGGGGAAGTTGCTGCAGTCGAGCCGCCAGATCAGTACCTATCACATTACAGACTCTCCTTTGGAGCCTATCAAGGATACTGAGGAAAAGTCAGGGGCACCTGACCATAAATGGCAGCAGTACTGCATGCGCGGACGGATGGTTGACTTTTATATAGGATGGATGGATTCAGGTGGAAAAAAACATCCTGGATCGACATAGTGACCCAACCTTCTTAGCAGTAGATTTTGCAATGGATTCAATATAGTGGTTCCATTTGAGGTCTGAGGACAGGTTAAGTCCGAGGAGGCGTAGTGTATTACTCTCCGGGAGAATCGCTTGGTCCATGCTTATGGGAGGCAGAAGAGGTTGCCTGTAATAGTTGACAGACAACATCTTGGTCTTAGATAAATTGAAGTTGACAAGCTACTTCTTGCCCCAGTCCACCACAGAGTGAAGATCCCGCTCAAGGTCAGCAGCGAGATTATGTCTGTCCGCCACGACAGGTTTCTTACTGGTGCGGGAGTATATTGTAGTGTCATCTGCGTAGATGCCTACTTGGGACTTGATCTCATCTGGGAGGTCGTTGATGAAAATAAGGAAGAGCGTCGGGCCCAGGATAGAGCCTTGTGGGACACCAGCATTCGTGCTGTAGGACGAAGAGGCACGCCCATTCAGAACGACCTTCATTTTGCGGTTATTTAAGAAAGATTGGATTAGGTCAAGCAGGCGACCGGTAATACCATAACCGCGTAGTTTGCATAGGAGTCCAGGGTGCCAAACCCTGTCGAAAGCCTTGGATATGTCCAGAGCAACCGCGCGAGCCTCGTCAGACTCATCAAGGGTCTGTAGCATGTACTCCGTTACAGTTGTTAGCAGGTCGGCTGTGGACCTGTCAAAGCGAAATCCATATTGCCTGTTGGAGAACAGTTTGTGGGCGGTGAGATGATGAACTATTTCAGCATTGGTTATAGCCTCGAATACTTTCCCGAATATCGGTAGAAGACTGATAGGGCGATAGTTGGAGGTGTCCGAGGGTTCACCACAATTCTTAAAGACAGGAACGACTGAGGAGAATTTACAGCATGCAGGAAAGCAGGAAGCAGAAAGGCATTAGCTAAACGGTTTAGAGAGGACAGGGGAAAGTTCAGGGGCACACCTCTTAAGGACTATCACCGGGATTCCATCGTCTCCACACGCCTTATGGGGGTCGAGTTTTGAAATTACTCTGGATACTACTGTCGGGGTAATATATACGTCGTGCAGTTTGGCCTCAGTTCTAATAGGGAAGTCGGGTGGGTGCACTCCGGACGAGTCGAATGTGGAGTTGGATGAGAATCTGCGGGCAAAGCACTCAGCTTTGTCCGCAGATGACGTGAGAACCTCAAATCCATGGATTAAAAGAGGTATTGAGGATTTCCTATTGTTGATCACTCGTTTACAAATACTCCAATTGTCCTTGGAGCCGAACTTGCGGTCAGCTATGTGCTGCCGCATTCTCTCAGCAAATAACTGTTTGGCGTCATTTAGAGTTCATCTTCTTTTTGTATCTTTTGCCCAAATATAATTAAAAATGTATTTGTTTATTTAAATAAAAGCCCACACGATACTTATTTGGTATTCTTAACTGAAATATACCTTAGTATATAATTCTTTAATTCTAATTCTAGTCTAAGCAATCCAGCCCCTTTTATCACTTAAGGAAGTACAGAATCAAATTTAAAAAAAGAAAACCACCAAATGCAAACTGCTCTTAAAAATTATTGTCCGTCGATTTAAATCATATATAGTCCCACTCATGGGATCTTACCAAGGCAAAATTAAATAGTGTTATGCCTTCACATCAGGCTATTCTGTTTACTTTCGCGACCCAAAACATTAATTTCCAATTTCAAATTTATTCTCATTTTTTGATTGAAAAATATTGACAAAATCAAAATCGTATTCTCCAACAACCACTCCCTCATTTTTAAATAAGCATAAATTCATGATATATTTTCTAAACAAATCATTTTTGCGAGTTATTTTCAAATATCAACTGAAGAAGAACAGTATTGTCCTGCAACAAGAAGATTTTTGTGTACTGATATAATGCTTGTTAAACCAATGTAATAACAAAATTACTATATATATATATATATATATATATATATATATATATATATTGAAAGATCTCATGTCGCTATTTCTGATTTTATGTCACTGTTTGTGACCCGGAATAATGTGCATACAACACAAACCGAAAGACGAAGAAATAACAATATTAATAATACTACCAATAGTAATCATGTTAAGAGAGACCATAATTATTATTATTATCTGTAATTCTACAGCAGCGATACGTTGTCGTTCCTTTAAAATATAAACCCTATTAAAGCAAGAGTAACTTTTTTATTTCCCACTAAATCTTTTGCACGATGCATTTCGCTACAATGACCAGAGTTTACATAAATTAATAAAAGTGAAATATCTCCCTTTTTTCTCATAATTAATAATACATAATGTATCATTTAAACATAGTAATCTAGTAGAATAACGTTTTGTTTCGTTCAGTAGCTTCTTTTTTCAGTATATTATACATTGTTCTTTTGGAATTTCAACCGCATCTTGGCAAGAATGAAAACATTTAAGAGCACCCACCACTGAAAGAGTTAATCGTGCCAAGACGTAAACAACTGTTCTGTTAAGAGTTCGCGACCCAAGCCTTGCAGGCTTTGGAACTCTGATCATGAAAGACCGTTACCCAATGAGTCGGTAAACATTAGTGTACTTTTGATCCCCTATTTCATACGTGCAAACAATATGAAATCAAAACGTCTAACCAAAATATACATGACGTTTATTCTAGTAGATTTGTGAGAAACTCACTAGAGTTCCAAAAATACTGCCATGGGAAAAAAATTCATAAGTATTAAATCTTTAGGCCATCACAATTTCTTCAACTAACTCCACTACGATTCATGTAAAGAAAGACATTTTAAAATTGTCTCGTCAAGATTACAAACGCATTACGTCTGCGTTATATGAAGCGTTTCTCAAAACTTAGAAAAATACCAATCGCTAAATATATGACATTTGGAGAGAAATGTTAAAAAAGCCATTCGAGATTACACTGACGAAAATAAACGAGCACATGTATGAAATTACATCATGGGAAATAAACAATTCAGAGAGACTAAAATTATACAAATAAGAAGAAATCGAACCGGAATAAATGAATCCACTGAACATGAAATCGAACTAGAAATGGACATAAAAATACAAGCATCACACGAGCCAAATATCATCATGAAAAAACGGAGATATACGTCAATCACTTTGAAGATAATGCTGAAAATTTAAAAGTATTGAATAAGCGTGATCTTAGTCGCTCATGAGCCTAAAATAAATCGCGATCTAAGCTTATAGAAACGTTTTATTTTATGGAAAACAATACTATTATATATGCGAATGAAGAAACCGTAGTTATATAAACAGCACAAAAATGGAAGGATGTCAAATATTCCCAAGATTATAAGCAATAAATCATAACTTTCAAACTAAAAATTCTGCAATACAAAATCTAGATAAAATAGATCCAATGGACAAAATATGAATTAGTCATAGCAACAACTAAAATATTAAAAATTAAAGTAAAATTGGCAGGTAATATTCATGAAAAAAATAGTGAATGAATTTGAGCAAATTAGTAGTAAATTATCAGTACTCGATAAATGGTACAAGGAACAAATGTAAAGACACGAAAAAGCAGAAATGTAAAAAAAATCATTATTTAACAATCAACCGAAAAAAACATAAAAAAAATAAAACTGAAGGCTCAGCGAATCAGATGCTATGAAAAATATCATAATTTACAGACCCAATGAAATTTAATAACTGAATTGAATTTTTCGTACAAAATCATTGTCACCTTACCGTATCACTGATTCAATATAGTTGCAACATCTATAAATAGACACTAAATAGCATAAGACGAATACATTCTACGAAAGTTTTTTTCTAACCATAACATATGCAATTCAAAGACTAATACAAATTGTCTATACATAACACGCAAAGATAGTAGAAGTGATCATATTCAGCTAGATGTTTTATACAAGACAACAAATATAGACTTACAAAACTATATGGAAACAACAAAGAGCAGGATATTACTGTTAATCAACCAATACACAAATTTTTAAAAGTCACAAAAAAAAATTGTAATTACTATCGAAAGTTTCATTTAGTAGATTTTGTAGAAAAACCCAAATATATGAAGCTTTATAAGGATTAAAATATTTTAAGAAAATGAATACATATATTTGAACACTTTGACTATTTCCAAAACATAACTGTCCCTTTGTCACAGGGGCAAAGAAATCAGGCACGATTAAAAATAGAATTCATTATAACAGAATTAATTTAAATATATTTGCATAAACAAGAGCTAACGGAATATTTGTGAGCTAAAAATCAATTCGGATTCGCTCAGCTCTTGTAAAAAACAATTAAATTAAAGAAATTATTGATCATTTTTCAAGAATATTTCATTATTTTAAGCGACTGTGTTGTGATGATTATTTCCTTTTTAAATTTGTTTGATTTTCATTGACGGTTTGTCTTTTAATACGGAATAATGGATGTTATTATTGATGCAAATATAAGTGACTTGCATTGACTCATAAGTTGTTAGATTAAATAAAATGAGAGCAGGTTGGTGTACTGACAAAATTATATTATGTTCTCTTCTGATGTACTGTCAAAGTATATTATATTATATATATTTAGTGTTTTGATTAGAAAGATATAACATAAAAATAATGTTTCCTTGTTAATTCTATTTATCCAAGCACTAAACTCTCTCTTTCTCTTTCTCTCTCTCTCTCTCTCTCTCTCTCACTCTCTCTCTGTATATATATATATATATATATATATATATATTATGCTAATATGCTAATATATTATGCTCTCATTAGGATTGAGCTCTCTGGAGAAGAAAATTTTAAAAACAGTTTCCACTTCAGCTATATGTGTGACTCTTTAGAAATGAATTGAGTTCTCTCAGTGACTGGCGTGTTTATACACTGCTTACATACAACACGTTAAAATTTCCTTTCTCTGATACCATGCGGCGATGGCTTAGGGAGTAGTGACTCTGACTCTGACTGACACCAAATCGGTCGAGTTTCGATCCTGGCCAGAGGCAAGTGGATGCGTCTAGCCACACTGATGAGCTGTGATGCATCGAAACAGGCTTGTATGTGGATGACTAATATATATATATATAAATTTTTATGTGTGTGCAGTTGCGTCGGATAAAATACCGTCTATAATAAGTATAATTAAAAATAATATATACATGTTATTTTAAAAGATACACCACTATTGTGCAAAAATAACTTGAATTACTTAAAAGTAGCTACAACCACCAGTGATTCAAATGTAAGTTCATTAATGGTACAATCTCCAGGAATTTAAGGTCAATAGAAATCTCATAACTCGCATCTATTCTCTCAAACCTTTTCATCAACTCCATCACCTTTCACGGTATTCGAATCCGACCATTACCCTCCTCCTGACATTTCCTATGAATAACCACTCTTGCTCATCACTTTCCTCTATGTGACATTCTGTGCAACAGTGTCAGTTGAATGCCTTGCTTGGAGTGCGATGATTAAAAAAGAAGAAGATATATTCAATAAAAACTACATCAGTTTCAACCACTGCATCCAGTCAACTTTGGAAAATTCTTCAACTCTTCTAGGCGTCCTCATGCTAAAGCAGATGGACGCGTTCCTTAATTTCACCAAATGGTAGGTAGTTAGGGTGGCAGATGTAAGCTGTGATTTGATCTCAGAAACTGTCAGATGGCAATGACAGTGTTTGACTATTTGTGTTGCATGATGCAGATACCTAGATCCAGACGTAGATATTCCAGAAGATATGTTTTTGAGCCAAGGCGTCACTGCCCCCTAAAGATCACTGTGTTCAGTCTGATGAAGGTCACTGCGTTGAGTGTATACACAGTAACCTTCATCAAACTGAAAATCAATGTGTTCAGTCTGAACATCTGTGGGAAGAATCCCACAGATGTTCAGACTGAACACATTGCTGGCAACATTATGGAGGCATAATGTTGCCATCATTAATGATCAATCCAAATATTAATTCCTTAAATGCATATTTCGTTTTCATCATTCCCAGTACATTTAGAACCAAAGCAAACCTTCCTTTACAGACAAGGAAATACATCGAAATGTATGTAATAGAGCATCCGGCTTGAATATAAACAATATTCATCACATAATCTAAGATTTGAACATTAAATTACTCTTGCTCTCTCAGTTCGATTTAGTATCAAAGAAAACTGCCGTTATCTGTCTATGGTTGATTATTTAGGAAGAACTGTCTGGGAAATTCTTACCCATCAACAGGTTTAAAACAAAGCATAAAATATTGGTAACGGAAATAATATATTGCTAAATGAATGCTATAACGCTATTCGAAAGCACATGTTAACGTCATATAGATAATTAATTTATATGTAATACGTTTTTTTATGTATGTATGCATCAGTCCCATGCATTTGTATACTAGAATATTTTGAAAGAGATAGGAATGTGTCCTAAACAGAAAATCTATTGTTAATTAAAGAAGAGCGCATATATATTTTCTGAGAATCTGTTAAGAAAAATATTATACTCTACATAAAATGAAAAAAAAGACACGAATACTGGGGAAATAAAAGTTGAAACTTATTTGTGTTTATTGGTTTGAACATATTTTTTTCAGTTTTTCCTTACAGCTGACAATCGGATGTATAACAGGTACATCTATCCCCGCGCAACATATCCCTACATACATCCAGGACTTATGCAACTCCAAATGCAGTCAAATGTTCGGGTTCGTTACCACCAATCAAAAGCATTAAACACAATAATACCATCCAATTACAAACATAATGCAAAGTCGTAATCAATGATATATCATATCTACAGAGCTGTTATACAGTTACATCATTATGATAATTGAATTAGAAACCAATCAAACATAGCCTAAATAGAAAACAATATATATACCTCTAGTCAGTCAGATAAAAGCCATACGTTCCGGCGTTCTTGAGTCGAAAGAGACATGACTGACTGGGAAGAATATTATCCCTCAGTAGGTTGCCATTATTTTCTGCGGTACACTTGTTGCAGACCAAAGTTAAGAACCCAATCTGTCTTGTTAGTTAACCCATAACTGGAAGGAAGAGACGGATTAATACCTTTCGCAAGGGTATTTGCGCGTGAGAGAATATAGTATAATCAACTGGAATTCGAACTCGGCTCCTCGTCGATATCCACTGCACCACAACGCAGTCGATATCCACTGCACCACAACGCAAATCAATACTACTACTATTTAATAAACATAAAAAGTGTAATGGCTGGTTGGTAGAATAAATTATTTACTCTAATTATCATGTTCAGAGCATAGGAATTCGAGCATTTTATCGAGGCACAACTCTGTGTGATTAACTAAATAAAACTCTAGAGACTTTCCATGCCAACGGCAATTACTAACGTATTAATAGAGATAAAATCAAAGTTATATTAACAATAAATTAGATAAATTATCCCCGTTAATATTAATAGAATTTTAAACTGTAAATACAAACGCATACATTGATTTATCAAAACTATAGCAGAAATTTTGAAACGACACACTGTACTACTTGGAATTCGCACCAAAATTTCAAATAGGAACTTATCATATTGTTTAGATGTCAATCTATGAAGAGTGGAGTTGATTTAGAAACAGATAAGGCCAATGAATATTATGAACGTATAGAAACTCTCTCCGATATGAAACGTTCCCACCGAATTTTGGAGTAGAGCCTCAGTCTTAACATGGATGCTTCTATCATGTCGCTTGGTTAAATAGTGCAGACTTAATTCTTGAGAGTGGCAGCAAGAGGGCACTACACCAAACCATACATGCAGAACAATAGACTCACGGCTGTCGGACCATTCCTACGACCACATCACACTTTAGTTCAGTCCATTTAACTCTCGAGATTTTGAACCCCATGCTCGATTACAATTTTCACGCCTGTAGATTGCAAACAAAATCATTAGATTTAAAAGAATTATTCAACCTTTCAGCGTTATTTTATGTCATTTACATGTAGCTAGATCTGTTAGGCAGATTAGGACATACGTTCGTTTGTATCAGATCATTAAGTCATTTAAATGCCATACGTGATACACGCTTGGGCGGTCATATCTTGAAAGAGACATGACTGACTGGGCACAAAATTCTCACGCAGTAGGTTGCCATTACTTTCTGCGGTAGATTTGTTGCCACCTAATTCTATAGGACTCATTCTGTCAGTTTATTTAGCCCATAACTGTAGGGAATAAACGGATTAATACCTTCCCTAAAAGTATTTGTGCGTACGTTAATGAAAGAATTCAACTGAAATTCAAACTTCGAATTTAAAATTAAAGGAGCAGATAGTCTTAAAGTAACTAACATTTAATATTTGGTGGTATAATCATTGAATCCATTATCGACGTTCAATCATTCAGTACATGTATATACGTTTAGATTGGTATTATCTTTATCCACCGTAGAAAATCATCAGAATCCTCAGCAAACAAAGTGAAATTAACGTAGATCTTTTGCTGCTGCCCTGTCTCATTTTATTATGTACTCTATAATTTCCATGTGCTCTTTCACATATTAGCCAATTAGTATGAATAGAGAAACTGTTAATTGACACTATCATGCGGGCCTTCGGATATCAAGCATGCCACATGAATACATACCAGGTCATTAGTGAAACACCACGAGTCTGCAAGCTGGCATAAATTTAATTGGCGTCCTTGAGTACATTTGTACTGTTCCTGTCTCGAAACCGATTCAATAGCTAAAATTATACTTCAGATTTTGCCAGTATTTGTTATCTTTTCGTGTACTAGCTATTTAGAAAAATCTTTAGCCAAAGAAAATGTCCTGTTGTTCGTCTGTGGGTTTTCAACAACACTATATAAAATAAAATTAAGAAAGCTAAAGTGACATGCTGTTGCATTCTTAGACGAATCTCTACATCCAGCTGATTATTGTAATCGTTTCTAGTCACGTTCCTTAAGAACACATGAGATGACACTGAAATATCCACAATCGGTAGTTAAGCCTTTCATCAGATGATACGCTAATGAAGAGTATAAACCTAAACAGACGATTGTCGAATGTAATCACAGTTTCGATATTGAAATTTGTCATACGGCTGTTTTTTATGATCTTGGTTGTATTTAAATAAAATGCCGAGTTTTGTACCGATCATCTTTTACAACTGGTATTAATTGAAATATTTCCATGGTATGATAGTATAATCAGTCATTCAGTTAAGTGCCATGCGTGATGCACACCTTGAAAATCAATTCTCTTTAGATTCATGATTTCTAAGCAGAAAAATTTTACGCAGTAGGTTGCAATTTTTTATGCCACAAACCAAGGCTTATATATATATATATATATATATATATATATATATATATACAAACCAAGGCTTATATATATATATATATATATATATATATATATATATATGTGTGTGTGTGTGTGTGTGTGTGTGTGTGTGTGTGTCTGCGTGTGAAAGAATGAGAGTGTAGTGTTTGTTTTCTGGGTTTCCTAAGACTTTAAAATGTAAGGATACAATGAACAAAGCATATCTGAACATACAATCATGTAAGACTAATCATCAATGTAAAAAGCATTCCCTGGTATGTAGTGGGCTTTTAATTACTCACCGAGCAAAACAGCATGAAATAGATTTTGCATTATTTGTATATACTCAATAGCAGAATAGAAAAATCTTAATTGATTGTCCTTTTCTATTATACTTGCTACCATGGAAAATGTTTACCATCTCATGTTCAAAGTTTAAGCTTAAGCATAGAGTGTGATTTAAAAATGGTCACTCTTTTATATTTTTAATTTCGCAGATGCATGTTTTTGGTCTTTGGTTTTGTCAAAACTATGCCGGATATTTGGAAACGATATATTGTACTACAAGGAATAAGCGCCGAAATCTCAAATACAAAAGTTTCAGATTTCTCCACGTTATTCTAAGAATGGTGGAATTGATATAGAAAGAGCTGGATAAATCTAAAGGTGATTAGATTGTAAAGTAACTCTGAAAACTCTTTCTGATGAGAAATGATTCCAGAATGTTTTAGGAGGTCCTCAGACTCAACATGGATTCTTAAATCAAGTTCCTTTGGGAAACAGTGCAAACATATTTCGATAGAGTGGTAACAAAAGGACTCTGCACCTAACCACGCAAGTAGAAAACCCACTCAGTTCCACCTGACTATTTCAGCCACCACATCAATCCTTACCTATAACCACCTAACTCCCCAGGCATCAAACATCTTGATTGTTATGTGTAAGGAACAGCCGAGCGAGATACTAACAAAATTCCTTTGTAACACAAAACATTAACTGAAGACTATGAATATTGATACCATGTTTGAAGCCAATGTAATTTTTTTTGAATAAATTTACTCTTTCGTGTTTCAACATATTTTTGTGTAATTATGGTAAATATCTGTTAAAATGAGATGTCAGTGATATTTTAATGGTTGCTTAATTTAGACGCCAATTCATCTATCGCACCATTTTTTAATATGATAATGCAAAATTTCTGGCTCTGAATTTGATCGAAGCCTATGCAGCAATATTGAAAATATATATTAATTCCATCGATTTGTTTTATGATACTTTTCCATTGAAAAATTGATCTGGTATTTTTAATAAAAAGACAGAAATTATTAAAACACTGTTTTTATGTAGGGAATTTTATCTACATTTTTTATAATAGAAAAGTCGGTAATACTTACATGTACCTTCTACTCTTTTAATCAGAGAGTTTATTCTATGAGTTTATTCTCTAACCTTCCGATGTTTCATATCATATTCCGTAATCTTCCAGTAATTATGTCTAGATCTCTTTATTTTCTCCGGCTGGATATATCATTAACATAATTTTATTATTGTCAAAAAAACAATTTCTTTAAGAAAACAGAACTTGTTCAATGATTCATCCCGGGTTGGTCATAGCATTTAATAGGCACAGGAAGCTAGACAATATATGTGTCCACAAATCTTGTTATGAATACCATGATAAAGGTAAAACATAATTTTTAATTATGTAATAAAAATAACCGCAGTACAATGTCACATATATTGATAAGTTTTAATAGCCTCTTTAAACAGATAAAGCTATTATTTATCACATGTACATTGCTGACCACATTTCTTTTCTAATCCTCATGAGTATATACAATGTGAAATAGGACGTTAATAATTTCTCCACTGGATCTTTCTGTCACTCACTTGTACGATCATAGAAGTAATATCGAGCTCGCCAGTACCTAGATGGGTGACTGCTTGGGAATACCATGTGTTTTATGTTTGGATGTGTGGTTAGAGCAATTCATAATATTTCAGAATTGATAATCGGGGAGCTGAGTTCTCATTCCCAATGCATTCCTTATATTCACATACACGCAAATAAACATGGCAATGTTGCGAATCCACACTTTGTGCCATATTAATTAATCACTTAATTAATAAATTGTTTTAATATTTTCTCATAAATACAAAATGAAATCTGACTATCAAGCATATTTTCTCCATTTTAAATAAACGGCAGATGGTTAATAAATCTTAATAAAACAAATCAGTCAATTATTTAATTTGTTTGTCTTTTAATGATTCGTCCATCTGCAGTTTTTGTGAACAGTAATCCTACGTCAATGTCTGGTGGTCTTAATAGTCATGATATAAATTGTTGATATCAATCAGTTTGCATGTCTCATTCACTTTGTTTTGCAAACGTGCACGCAGTTATGTTTATTTTCTTTCCTTTTCGTCCCATACAATGTTCTTCCTAACTTTAGATATTGTTATGGCTAATTAATCTTGCATATTAGGGATATTTTCAAGAGACAGCAAGACGAGAGCAATCATCCACGTAAAGTGTACATATTCAATTTAAATCTGATCATAACTTATTGTACACCTTTCCATAATAGTTAAGAGTCGACTGAACTACTTCTGTACAATATTCGCATTAATGCTACCTATGATTGCCTACCTTACTGTATCAAATTTTTGCATGCATTTCTTTATATATTAAAATTCGTTAAATTTACTTTATTTTCATATAGCCGTTTTATTTTAGCAAAGTAGAACCGCTTCTGGTGGGCAAAGAGTTTCAGTGAGAGATAAGTAAAGAAAATCAAAATACAGGGGATATCGAAGAAAGGATAAAGGGAAATATGTCACAAAGAAACAGAATATGTCAACTGACGTTGCATTTAAACTTTTACAGATTTTAGCTATCAGAGAAGCAAACAAATATAAGGTAATTCTACAAACGTAAAATACAAGAAAATAAACTGTTAGAGGAGAAGTGGCGAAATCATCGCTAAAATTGCAGAATCTTTATGCCAATCAAATACGACGCGTAAATAGATTCGACCAGAGCACGAGGACAAGAAGCTCGCCAAAACAGTAGCGTGGAAAGAACTCAGCTGTTCATTCAATAAGGTGTAATTATTTAATAATTTGGATTATTCAATAATATATATTTAATTTTTTTTAATGGAGGTCAATGATAGCACGTTTATAGAGTTTACTAAAAAATGCAAGGGAACAATCACCAGTTTTGTTTTAGATATAAGCGTCAATCTATGTACAATGGTTTGTTCAATCATTAAACTTACATCTCTAAGAAAACATGTCACTTTTTTATCCTTTTCTTTTTCTCAGAATTGATATCAGAATCGTTAAACAATCAATTTTTTTCCATCTTTTTTGATATTATATTCTTATAGCATTGTTTAAACTAAAACAATATATCGATTTTTTGGTTAGTTCTAACATAATAGTTTTGTACAGATGTAAATTAAAAGAAAATTAATTGATATTGAGATAATTGATATTGAAATTGTAGTTCTGTTATTTATTAATCATTTTCATATGTTTGAAAAAGGCTCATCAAATAACAAAATATGATCATATCCCATGCTTATATGAATTTGTCAACATGTGAATTGTACTATAAATGTAAATAATATTTGAGCATATTGTATTTACGACTGAGATGATTGTAATGAACGAAGTTTCAAATTAGAAAAAAAATCTCGGTCAAATTAGAATGATTACGATTTGATTGATTTCTCAATAAGAAAGGTGGTAAGGAAAAAAAAGTAGACTTTTGAAGTTAATTAGACACAGCATATTCCATCTACGCATAGCAGTCAGCGGTGTTTGTTATCTGCAAGTCAGTTTTTATAACTAGTAATTTCATGTTCTATATTAATTTTCTTCTCAAAAGAAATTTTCATATTCTTTTCATCATTCAACACCTATGACAAACAATTTCTATAGTTTGCTAAGTTTTCCACTGTCGATATTATCGACCTCAGACAATCGTATCTTTAATAAAAAAAACACTCTTCAATGTTAGAAAATGTGTAAACTATATCACATATGCTTAATATGAAGAGTATAATACATATATATATATATATATATATATATATATAGAGAGAGAGAGAGAGAGAGAGAGAGAGAGTCATTCTCAGACAAATGAGTTTTGTTGTATCCCAGCTCATCGGCACGGTTAGACATCCGATTGCTTCTAGCCAGGATTGAAACCCAACCGAATTGTCATCAAACTGCTCTAAGTCATCACTAAATAAGCGTTGCGTTTATGCTAAAGTAGCAACTGTTTTTTCAAAGTATACCATTTCTCCAGAGTGATCAATCTTGGTGTGAGAGCGTAAATAGTCAGTCGCAGACAGATCTGTTTCGCTGCATCACAGCTCAAGAGTACGTGTAGATATCCGATTGCTTTTAAACCCAGGATTGAAACTTGACCAAACTGGCGATTCTACCACTGAGCTATAGGCGGTCGACAGAAGGAGACAGACATTTATCTTATGATGTATCATACGCCAGCAGCCAGAGTGTTCTAATTAATTTATTATTATAATTTTCTCTTGTGTGCTACAAACTAGGAATGCATTTTAAATAAACTGAATTAAAACGTACAGTGAAGTACTGAAGAGAAAGACATATTATAATGATGACATATTGAACAAAATTAGGAATAATATATTTTTCAAGGTGTGATTACTACACACACACACACACACACACACACACACACACACACACACACACACACACACACAATATATATATATATATATATATATATATATATATATATATATATATAATGAGTTGGATGAATTTTCGTAAAAAGTAAATTACGCAAATATAGAAATTACACTAACATTTCATTTTAACAAATATATTTACCACATTTACTAAAAAATATTGGGAAATTCTAAACACTAAGATTACCATCGGCTTCTAACACAGCGTCCAGGGGACTTCAGAATTTCATGAATTTCTTCTCGACGACGTTCTTGTTTAAGTTGGTGAATGCTGACGTAATCCTTTCCTGCATTTCCTATTTACAAGAATATTTGTTCGTCTCTGGCTCATCTGCGCTCTACACATAATCGTCAAAAGTTTTGCATTCTAGGAAGTTAGGTGGCTAGATATAAAAGGAGATACTGTCACAGAAATTGTCTGATACAATGAATACTTGCTTCTGCTTGTATGGCATGCTGCAGACTCCTGCTTCAAGACATATGTACTCTGAGTAACGACTTTTTTACTCACGGCACCAATACATTGTCATGGTTTCAATTTTATGTTCTAAGTTTTCATTAACAAATGCGAAATAGCTGTTTTTATCAGGACAAAATGAGTTAATTTTCTGAGCTGTCGTACCGTGGCAATAACTATCCAGAATAATTCAGGTTTTCTGAATACTATATCCACTTCTCAAATTAATGTCCATACACACTGAAAGGGTCGTATTCGTGTTTCTCACGTGAACAACAAGCAGTATAGCATGTACTTTCTGAATTGTATCATGGATCTCTTTTTCTCATAGATAGTGTACAAATATTCTTATTGCAATGTACATTAAACAAAGTTAAAACAATAAAAACACTTTCACGAAATGAAAAAACAAAAAAAGGCATTTTCTGCATGCATATATTCATGAATAAATCTCGGTCGCGTAATAACTTGTTTACAAATCGAAAATATTCAAAAGTTCAAAAATATATTTTTATTGAACACTTTTAAGTACACCGGTCTAATTTTATTATGACCAAAAACCTAAGTAATTAATCAGTCAGTCAATCAATCAATCAATCAATCAATCAATATATATATATATATATATATATATATATATATATATATATATATATTACGTCTATTGGCTTGTACCTTGAAGGAAACAATGAGAAAAAGGTGCTCACGGAGAGAGATTTAATATATATCTATTATTACATTTCATCTGGTGTGCTTTACCCATCAAATACAAAGAGCAACACTGTAATGCAAAGCACTATGTACGTTTGTAAAGAATCTCACTTACTTATTATATTGTTTTTTTAATAATTGCTCACCTGTCTTTTGAACAAGTGTAATTAATCCCATGTTCCCTTTTTATGATTGAGTTTTGGGTTGTTTCTAATCTTTTTTCTTATTCGCTCGCAGAAGCTTCTAGCGTCTTACAGACTTTATTGGCTTGCTTGGTATATATAAATAAATAAATATGTGTGTGTATGTATGTTTGAGAAAGAGAGAGAGAGAGTGAGAGAGGGACAGACTGATTTCAGATTGTTATAATTTCGGCAATATTATTTTTTGCATTTCTTGAGAATTACTCTGGTCCATTTCTCATTTTAGTAATAGTGTTTATTTTTGTCATATCAGTGTAACCGAAGTGTTAGGTTAGCCTGCAAAAAATTAGCAGAGACATTTATCCACTCCGTTAAGTTTACATAGGTAATAGTTCGGCAAATACAATATTAGACATAACCAGAGCTTGAAAACGGTTAGCACAAGCTATATTATTTTACGCTATCCGTCTCTTCGATTTTGCAATGCTTAAATCTTTAGAAAAAACAAGCACTTTTGTTTCTCTTTTCAACTTCACATTTGTATTTTAAAATTCTAAGTAGACCAATACTCAAGGCTGTAGCTGCAATACTTCATTTCCACCTACCGTTAGATTACATCATCGATTTTTGAGAATTAAAACCTATCGCTACACTAGAGCTATTTCTCTAAGAAAAATGTAGAGATAAACATAGCCTTGCTTCTTACTCGGAATTGATTCACTCACATATCTTATATAATTCACTCGTAAGAAAGAATTTTCTCTGAGATAAATTTCGTTTGCTGGAAATACTACTTCTAAGAAGAGATTGAAATTTTAAATCTTCAAATTAAAAACCAGTCATATTTACTCCATTTACTCTAATAATCTTTACATTCAAGAACCTATTTCTATATTTATATTAAATGTAGCAACCTTCTCTTTTGAGTTCATCTCGAGTCATTTAAATGATAAAATTTATTGCAAAACAAAATTGAGATTACAAAATGCGCATACATGTCTATT
Source organism: Ascarosepion bandense (assembly GCA_037127315.1). Classification (NCBI taxonomy): domain Eukaryota; kingdom Metazoa; phylum Mollusca; class Cephalopoda; order Sepiida; family Sepiidae; genus Ascarosepion; species Ascarosepion bandense. The sequence continues at coordinate 5,632,856 of JBBBDQ010000249.1, forward strand.
TTTACTGTCGTGTATGTATGAGCAAATGATTAATATCAGAATTTACTTTTAATCCCTTCTTGGTCGGACCGTTAATTATTTCGTCATCTTAGGCATATACTTCCTATTTCCAAAACAAAGTATAGTATTTGCAAATGATCCAAAATTACCCATATTACAAGGAATATTCTGAATACTGTTTTCTGATTCTGTAAATTTGATACGTTCTCTATGTAAGTTCGAATAACTTATTGGTATAGCTCCCTGGGAAATGATATTTAAAAACATTTTGCAGATGATTATGACAATAGTATGTACACAGCGTTTAGAGTTTTTGCCTCAGGGAGGTACTGCAAAATGAATAGACCCATTCTGCCAATGTATATATTGGAATATTATTAATATTTAAAGAACTAGTCTCTTCTTTTTATCCAGTGATTATGCAAATTCATCAGTATTCTATTCAGCAGAAAATCGATATTTATTTTTGCTATGTTGGGAATTTTAAGAGAAGAGGTCATCGTTTTCCATTTCTTTCATTTTTTAGTGTAATCTCAAATAAAATCTGCTTTCCTTTTGTGTGCCTCTTTCCTTTGAGGTTTTTTGAAATTTTTTTTCTGCATAAATATTGTTGTTCAGGTTTCCTTCGCTCTCCAATATTGCAAAAGCTCTTATGAATTATTCATTTAGGAGAAAAATATTAATGCCAATGATATTAGCTGTTTCCCTATAAGGAAACATAAGTTATCAATTCACCGAGAATCTAGTGTCATATTATGTTGGAATGTGTGAATCAATAGTTTGTCTTAATTCCGGTAATTTCCTGCCTCTTCTTTTCAAGAATTGGTGAGGACTTCCTACCTACAAATTTAGTTGGAGTTTCATAGAACGGTAACATCTAGATAATGCCATGATTGACTATTGTAGGTATTTTTTGAAATGATGGATAATCTTTATGTCGTAAAATTTTTATTTGATGCAATAAATTGTTTTGATTCCATAGCACCAGTTCACAATAATTAAAGTGTTAATATCCTTGCGAAAAGCTATAGTTTTCAATCAATAAAAAAGAAGATTTTAACCATTGATCACTAGATGAGGCTTCATAGCGCCAACATTTTGATATTTATTAGAGTTTTTGTTACTATTCGATACATATATATCAAATGTGTGTTTTACCCGGCGCAAAAATGTTTCTGCTAAACTATTTTGTTTGTACAAATTTATTTTGACAAAAATAGACTTTTAATAATGAAAAATAATGCATGTTTTGAGTAGGTATGAAACAGAGTATTATCTGATATTATATTACTAGGAAACTCAGATGAGTTCGAATTCCTGTCGAGATAATACATCAAAATTCGTACAAATATTCATGTGAAAGTTAAAAACAAACACATCTTCTCTGTCGCTGAAACAGCTAGACTCAGTAGATTTTTTAGCTGATTTCTGAATATAAACGTATATGAACCTGGAATGAACCAAAATGAAATCAGGTTGCAATATGTGCGATATTATATATATATATATATATATATATATATATATATATATATATATAAGCTTTGAGATTTGAAAAAAAATCACTCGATCGGCGGTTGAGTGTGAGCGAAAATTTATTCGACCCCAAATCATATTACACGACCGACTCCATTTTCTTAATATTTGCCTTTCGAAAACATAGCGTGAATCGCTGACGGAAGACAATATATTTTGATTAAAATTTTGAACGTGTTTTCTTTTAGATATTAACAAAAATGTCATCTTTCCTTTTATCAATAGCATAAACGTTTGGATGATATTTTTTCTTAAGTCTGAGCCATTTTAACATCATGACATACGTTTTTTTTTTTTTTTGCTTTGGCAATTGAGTGGAGGTACATAAATACGTAGTCTCTTTCTTCTGTTTGACTAAACCTCCATCTCATAGTTGATAAAAAATGACAATTCTGATTTTCTCAACGATTTTCTACAAAAAAATTACATACTTGTATAATATTTCTAGCGTATTTCTTTCATTTTTTCGAATGTTCATTTCTACTTTTCGTAGAGATATAGATGTTGAGTCAAAGATAATATTTTTCCAAATGAGTTTCTGGAAATCTTTGAGAGTGTTTAATCTGGATGACAGCAACATTTTGTCTCGCTTTCCATACTGTATTGTATAATACATTATTGATGTCATATTTGGCCCTTAACGACGCAATTATATTACCCTCAAGCGAATCGCAGTATTTTGTTGTTAGTCTAGATAATCCATCGGTATGACTCAATTTTTGGATGTTAGAAACCACCTTTTAAAATTATCGTTTAATCCAGCAATTCTTTACCGCTGCAATCTATTCGTTGTATGTGTGAGAATAATCTTTTTTTTTATCCATGTATGGACAATAACGGACTGTGTTCTGTCTGTAGAAAAAATATCGACTATTTATGAATTCAGGAATTTTTTCATAGCAAACATGATAGTCTCTGGATATTTTTCTACCTGCCTGTGGCTTTTTTATGTTCTATTAATTATCTTGAAGCATGAGCTATTGGTTTAGTTTTTCCGTCATAATATTTGTGCAGTATCACCGTTGCAAAACTCGAATGACTTGCATTCGAAGCAACCATAGTATTTAGAATAGTGTCAAAATTAGCTAGTGAGAGGTTGATAATAAGACTTTTTAAATTTTTTTGAAAGCTCTTTAACATTTATCTGACCAGTTCCAATTAATATCTTTCTTTAGCTGGTTTTAGAAGGCTACCTTTAATTTATATATGTTTTGTATATATATATATATATATATATATATATATATATATATACACAAGGGAGTAATTAGCAAACCTTAAAAATGCTTGTGAGTTTATTACATATGTTAGAGCAGGCATACCTGTTCTTCCGCTCCAAATGGTTATCTACAATTTTCATCGATAATTTTTTTTAGATATTTATTACACGACAAAAACCATTCGGATTTGCCTTCAATGATCTTAAAATTTTATTTTTTAAATGTCTCTAATAATTTTTATTACATCTTCCGACTATTGTTTTCGGAACATACTTTTAATAATTACATCATTTAAATACGCATGTACGTAATTTATCCATAATCTGTTGTAAGATGATTTTTGTTAGAAAGTCGGTTAAATTTGTGTAGTCCTCTATGAGTACTGACGTTTAGTAATTTTGCCCATTCGCAATATTTTATTTTTTTGATATCACACCTAATTTTTCAATTTTTCCGGCTTAAGCAATCTTCATACATAGGTAATGTTTAATTATTTGGCTATTTTCATTCTGCTTCAAGCTATATTCTGTAAATTTTCATTTTCAATTTTAATTTCCATATGTAGCTAGCAAGTTTGGTATATTTTTGTTTTGTGTTAAATTTAAATGTAGATTTATGATTTTCTATCTCCTTTTAAGATACATTTATTAGATCACAGATATGCTTTTCTTTGCCCATAAATGTCATGTAATTCTGCTTTGTAAACAATAACTTCTGTTATAAAAATGTCTTAGGTGGGCATTTGTTTCATCCCTACATTTACAATAATTTTTACTGATGTTATTTAGATCGTTGTCTATTAGGTTTCTAGAGTTTCTTTTTTATATAAGTTTGTGAAGTACTAGTACAGCTATTACTTAATTTAAGATAATTCCTACTAAAAATCCTGTTTAATTTTCAGTTTTTTGTTAATTATTTTATTAATAATATTAAGAATATTTGTCCAATTTTGGATTTTACTTCCAAGATATTCTTCGGTTGCAACAAACTCAGCTTGGGATTCTATTATCATTTGTCGTTTTTTTTTACTGATATATGAAGTCTATGTTAAAATAGCCAAATCATACAACCGTGGAAATGTATGCGGATTGTACAGGTGGAAATGGTAGTTATTATGATCTTTCCAGAATGAAACAATTACTAAATGAATGTTCAGAAATTATATTCAGATCTATCATACGTAGAAATATATACTAGGATCATACAAACATGATTGAAAGTGTTTTAAGTTCCTTGAATAACTCCATCCTAACTTTGATATTATTAAGTTGTTTAAAATTCCAGTCATGTGTTCGTAAATATATACTTGTTCTTAAGTTTTAAAAACGGAAAATCGGTTATTGTACATTGTCTGAAGATACATAAAGATTAAAACCTACATTTGTGAAAATAACTCATTTCCAAGAAAAAGAATACTCAAGTGTTCTACAATATAATGCAGTGAATATATTTTATTACAACTGTGTACAGGACTAATTTCAAACTAACCCAAAACTATATATATAAAATATTATATATAAACATTGTTAAAATATTAGAAAGTTTATGATCAAAGAAGTGATAAATATTGACCGTGATGAAACATTCAGTATGAAAAAATAATGTAAATTGCATGCTCAAGCGAACCGTTTGCATAGATAGATAGATAGATAGATAGATAGATAGATAGATAGATAGATAGATAGATAGATAGATAGATAGAAAGAGAGAAAAATAGGGATATACAGATACGGAGAGAGAAATATAAAATTTGGAAGAGCCATTAAAAATGAATATCACGTAGAATAAATATTATAAAGCCAAGACCTGTCCTTTTGTTACTTTGACATATGCAAAAGAGCCTGAATCGCTTACCTTTTTACTGAGATGATAACAATGCAAGACATCTTATTATTTGCTCTTAATAGATGATATCATTTACACACACACACATATATTGTCATCCGCTGACAGATCCGTTTCGCTGTATCACAGCTCATCAGTACGGTTAATATATATATATATATATATATATATATATTAATATATAGTGAGTATATCTACATAAGTGCGGCAATATGCTTGCTTATTCTGTATTGTTTCTTGTTTAGTTTAAGAGGTTCATAATTAATTTTTTAATGACGTAAAAAGTTTACAATCGTCACCCATCATTTATATTCAATGTTTATCTGAAGGGCTTGACCCATCAATATGAATAATTATGGAAATTTTATAAAAAAAATTATTGATAACATTTACTTTTAAAAATTCATATCCTAACTTAGACTCAAAGGAGAACGTCTGTCTTCTAACATTCAGAAAGTTGGCTAAAAGGGATTTATGTCTACATTTATCAGATGAAGAAATTATATTTACGTAACTTCTATTCTATATAATGTGTCCATCGTTATTATCCCAACCTTTTACTCGTTAATATTATTCAACATGTTTAATCCATTTTTCGTTTCCATTCACACTCAGGACCAACTAGTGAAGCAATTACAGGGACAGCACAATTTTCTTTTCATCACAAATCCATTTTGTCTGACTTTACAAATACAGGACTGTAAAACACACATTCAAATAAAAAACTTTACGCAGAAATTTAAACACAACTTTGTACTCATAACGACACTATTAATGTCATACTTCTCGGTTGGTCTCTGCCAAAAATTGTAAATCTGTATGAAAATTGTAAGCAGTTTTACCTAACTGGCCGTTCCAAATGTGGGCTATGAGATCATTTTCTATATACTATATCTCCTATTTACTAAAATCCAAAACCTTCATTCGTGTCCAGTGTAAACTGGCATCAGATTTCATCCATGCTTATTTTATTGAACATAATCAGTTTCATATATTTTCGCCCCCTAAATGTGTTTTCATGTCTCTGTTTGCCTTCACATGCTTGTTTTTTTTTTAAATTTTGAACTTGTTTTTGAATTCGGACTTTAACTAAATTAAAAATTATTAAAAATAAAATTTCAAATAAGATTAGATCTTCTTTTTCTTCTATGTGCCCTGTCCCTTCACGACGTAGGCGATCATGGTTCTCCATCCGCTGCCTTCCACAGTCTATCTTTTCTTTTATCTGACCAATCAGTATCAGGTTCTCCAGGCTCTCCTTCCTCATTGCGTGTCCCAGGAACTGCAGCTTGCTCTTCCTGATGCTCAATATCAATTTCCTTTTTGTTGACATTCTTCCCAATACCTCATCGTTGCTTGCATGCTCAGTCCAAAATATCCGTAGCATCCTTCTGTAGAACCACATTTCGGCCGCTTCCAGTTTTGCCCTCAAATGATGATGATATTGTCCAGCATTCCCTGCTGTATTGAAGAACTGACACCACGTATCAGTCCAGCACTATTTTCTTTGTTTCTATTGAGATTTTCCTGTGTGTTAGTATTTTGCTCATCTTCTGAAACGCGTCCTTTGCCATGCCAATTCGCCTTCGGATCTCCGTGTCGCACTTTCCATCTCCTATTACAACACTTCCTAGGTACTTAAATTTTTGTACTTGCTTGATTCTGATATTTACCACCTGTATTTGACATTTTGGGTTGTATCTTTTACTGATGACCATGCACTCAATTTTCTTAAAGTTTATTTGTTTTCCCTTTTTGTCACTCTCCACTGCTACTTTCTGTATGAAGTCTTGTAGTTTCCTTTCCGTGTCCGCAATCAGCACTGTATCGTCCGCATACCTTATGTTGTTCAGGTTGTGGCCTCCAATAACAAATCCTGGCGTGTCATCTAGGGTCCTCAAAATATTCTCACTGTATAGTTTGAACAGATCCGGTGAACATACATCCTTGTCTTACGCCTTTTTCTATCTTTGTGTATCTACTGAGATCGTTATCTGTATGCAGTCCGTTTGCTGTCAGTAGAGATTCTTGATTATTCTTATGTCTTTCCCGAAAACGTCGAGGCTGCTGAGCATTTCCATCAATTCTTTGTGTCGTATCTTGTCGAATGCTTTCGCGTAATCAATGAAGCATAGGTATAAGTATGTCTTCATTTGTAATGCCTTTTCAGAGAGCATCCTAATCATGAATATGGCGTTCCTTGTTCCAGTGTATTTGACGAATCCGCACTGTTCCTGGCCTATCTCTGGACTGATTCTGCTTCTCGCTCTATTCATTAGGATTCTGACAATCAGTTTTGTAATGTGACTCATTAAGCTGAAAGTTCTGTGCAGTTCGCAGTCGTTTGCATCCGGTTTCTTGGGCATTGCTATAAATATCGACTTGCATAGGTGGTCTGGAATTGTTCCGCTGCTATAAATTTCGTTTATTATGTCGGTAATCTTTTCTATGCCATATTCTTCTAAGGCAGTGAGCAGCTTTATCACTATGCCGTCTGGGCCTGGTGCTTTGTTTCTGTTCAATTGGGCCATTTTAGCTTCCACTTCGAATTTTAGTATTTCCGGTCTATCCATCCCCTTGTGTATTCTCGGTTGTTCTCTCTTGTCGCAAAAAAGAACCTTTACATATTCTTCCCATCGCTGGAGTATTTCCTCTTTCTCTAATATGATTGTTCCTTCCTTGGATTTTATGCATCCTGTTGAGGAGCAGGTTTTTTGTCCTGTCAGGTCTCTTATCTCTTTATGCATCTCTGCTTTGTTGGTCTTGCTCAGTCTCTCTATTTCTGCGCATTTGTTGTTGAGCCATTCCTCTTTGGCTTGTTCCTTATGTCCCTGTGAAGTTTCTTGTACTCTGATCCGTGTCTTGGCGTTATTTTTCGTCTCCTTTGCATCATGTGGAGGATCTCTTCGGTCATCCACTCGTTTTTTCAACTGCGTCTGATTTCCTTTGGGGCTATGTTGTTCGCTGAGGTTACCATCGCTTCTATTAGAGAATCCCATTTTGAGAGGCCTTTTCCAATTTGTTTTTCATATTTATTTCTCACGCTGTTATTGTATTCTTTCTGCAGGGTGAGGTCGTCCACTAGCATGTCATATTGCAGCCTTGGTGATGTGCTGGGCTTCTTCAGTTTTCGAAGTTTCACTTTTAGTTTGCAGATAACTGGGACGTGGTCGCTTCCGCAGTCGGCACCTGGGTATGTTTTGCATTGAACCACTGCGTTCCTGAATCTCTTGTTTATAGTTATCTAGTCTATTTGGTTCTTCGTGTCGCCTCCTGGGATTCTCCATGTCCATAAACTCCGTGGGTGTTATTGGAACCAGGTGTTAGTAATAACCTGGTCATTGGCTGAGCACCATTGGATCCATTTCTCTCCTCGTTCGTTGCGCTCTCCTAGTCCGAAGTTGCTGTTCGTGTCCCCTTTTCTATCTTTACCTACCTTGGCATTTAAGTCCCCCATTATAATCCTAATTTCTTGGTTTTGCACTGAGCCTTGGCACTGTCCAGTATTGAATAGAAAGATTATATTTCGCCCTCCGAACTTTGATTATCGACGCATAAACTAATATAATAGCTATATTGAAGAGCCTTCCTCGCAGTTTAACCAAAAGGACTCTCTCTGATAGTTGCCAGTATCCAAGTACACATCTCTTCACTTGTTTGTTTAGTATTAAACCGACCCCTTTTTTGTTTTTTTTTACCTCCTGCATATATTATCATTGAAATCTCCTTTACTAGGCCATCTTGTTTCACATATGCCTAGGATGTTGACATTCAGTCTATTCATTTCCTGCTTGACATTTTCTAGTTGTCCACAGTTGGGTGTCCTGACGTTCCATGTTCCAATAGTAATTTTTTTTTTTTTTTTTTTGCGCACAGTCGCAGGCTAATTGTCCAGAGACACCTGTTGCGCATGTCGTTCTTTCCCGGGCGAGGGACAAATTGTGGAGTAAAATGTCCCCTTTACGCCGCTGGTGCTAACAGTCGCCGGATGACTGTCAGGTGGCACTTGTTGCCCATACTGGTCCTTACCAAACGAGGAGTGGTTTCCTTGGGAAGAAACCCCCTTCACGCTGTTGGCTTTAATATATTTTTTGTAACTAACCATGATTGAGCGGGGGTAGATAGTGGAGTGGTAGCCCGTTGCCTTCTCCACGATGGTTTATTGATACATCACCTCTAGTTAACTGGGCGTTGACTCTTTGAGATTTCTTCCGCCCTTTGTAGTTCTACATTTTTTTTTAACTACGGGGATGCTAAAGTCCCATTTATATATACATATACACAATATTTATTTTAAAAAATTTACTAAGTTTTAACTTAAAGTCGAAACGGCATTTAGACAACCGGACAGTTTAGTATATTTTAGTGAAAGAATAACACATATACGGTAGAATAAATTAATAGCAAATCTGAACTTACCACTTGCAGATAGCTTATGGAAAAAGTTGAAATTTCTATATATTTTTGAATTTTCAATTTTTCAGAATAATTTCGGCGTGATCTCTTGCCTGTTAATAAGCCCAGTGTTTTGAAAGTGGCGGAGAGACAGAGAGACAGAGAGAGAGGGGGGAGATGTAGTGAGATGCCCAGTACCAACATAGGTCATAGGGGATAAAAAAGCTGATTTCAAACAGTAACGGTCTACGATTTTTTTTTTTTTTGGAAGGTTCTACTAGCAGAAAAAAATCTCTATAGACTCTCCTAATGTCCGGTTCACACACCACCCAATTCTAGTGAACAGGAATAGAGGCCCATCACTTGATTCCTGTTTTTGAGGTGATCCTCCGCTCTCCTCTTCTCATCCGACCTCACTTTTGCTGATTTTGCTATTTTTCTGCTATGTACGGGCTCGGTGGCAACGTCTCATTATAGTGAGGTTATCCGTTTGGCAGTTTTCTGGTTGCTGCGTTCGACTGGTAATTAGCAACTGTAACACTTGCGTAGCCTTGAAAGCTGCTGCTCTGATTCTAACAGTTTCATGTGATGAATGGATATGTGTCCCTGCAAGCGCTTCCGGTGTGCAACCTGGAGGCGACATTTTTCTGCAGTCCACGCCAGCTTCCTACCAGAGCCAGTCTCAGTTAATGAGTGCATGCTACCATTACTCGAGGAGTCTCTTCTATAACAATAGACATAAACAACCTTATATCAATAAACACATCTAAACCAGGCAATGTAAAATCACATAAACCTCTCAACATTTCCTTCACCAACATCCCTGATATTCGTACCAATTTTGGTAGCGTTGATTTTTTTCTCCATGAAAACTACACTGACATCCTATGCTCTGTGAGAATAATTTCAAGCCCTCAATTGCATCCTCTGAACTCTCAATTTTGGGCTAAATTCCCTTTTAAGGATGAATGATTTGTACATATGAATGGTCTGGGGAATTACATGAGAGAACACCTCCCTCTAGCTAGTGTCATCTCTCAAATCGCTGGACCATGTATACATGTGTCTCCGTCTTTCAATTTTCATCTTGGTTAACTCTATCTTCTTCCTGTATTGCTCTCCTTCCTCCCTTGACGGCTCCCTGCCTGGAGCAGTTTGACAATATAGAAACCGCTACATTATTTTAACGCATTTGGTAATTTGTTTTTGTTCAGACATCTTAACGCCCACCATGTAAAGTGGCTAGGAAACTCTACTACTGATTCTGATACCATTTATGCCATGGACTTTGATAGTTGCTAATATCTTACGCAAGTGGTGGATTTCTCCACGTGCTTGCCCAGTATCACATCAGGACACACTTCTCAACTAAATCTATTATTTACCACTCTCCCTGACTCCAGTGAAGCTGCGTAGAATTGCTCTCTCGATAACTCTGACATGCTGTAATGTTTATTAATATCTCTATCAATTATCCCTTCCCGCCGGGTGCCTCCTTCAAACAGAATTTTCTACTGTTACCGAAGACCAAACTGGAATGTTTTCCGCGATTTTCTATGCCAATTTCCTTTGAAAAAAGTTTTAATCTCCTAGTTTAGGACTGTGCAACTGATGTCTCTTCCTTTGTGAAAGATGTCATTGATGCTTTCATACTAAGCTGGAATTTCTGACCCAAACATAAATTCGTCCCACTGTTTCACTCCTGCCTGCTCGGCCGCCATTACCCATAGTCATCACTACCGTCGGCTATTTCGGAGCTACGTTTCAGACCACAGTAGGTGCTTATTTGCCTCTGCTCGTAATGAGTGTAAAATGATCTTATATATAAAGTTTTTGCTTTCTCAGACAATGAGGGAGCGCATATCTGCACGCAAGTTTACCTCCAAAACTGTTAGCGGTTCTGCATACTCTCCATCACTCCCTTAATCAATAAATGTGAGGTTCTCAAGGCATCTGAGGACAAAACCGATTGCTTTGCTCGCAGATGTTCTTCCAATTCTACATTTGACACGTCTAGATTATCTTCACACGAGATCCCCCTTAGAACTGAGGCTCAACTGAGACATGTTCACATAACATCCTCTTTGCTATCTAAGACAATCTACAAAATTAAAATTATCAAGCGAGCAGATGGTACGGAATCCCGGTCATTTTCTTAAAGAAATATGCCACTAAAAGCTCCTCTCTCCTCTCTAAACTGTATAATTACTGTTTCTTTGTTTCCTATTTTGCTGCCTGCTGGAAATCCTTTTTTGTGTTTATTGTATTTAAAACCACAGGCGAACAATCGGACGCATCAATCTCCTACCAATTTCCGAAAACGTATTCGAGGTTATTATGAATGCTTCGTTCAGCATCTTATCGCCTATAAATAATTATCAGACATACAATATTGATACCGCTGTGATAGGTTCACTCCCGATATTCTAACGACCATCACTGGGTATATTTACCAGGCTCTCGGTAGTTCCGACGAAGCTCGAGCTATGACCGGATAGCTCCAAATCGTTTGATAATGTCTTGCACGCCGGCCTGCTGCGCAAGCTACGGAGTTATGGTATTACTGGAAGATTGCGTGGTTTGATCCAGTCTTTGAATTTTAATCGAATAATGAAGGACGTCTTCATGACTCCTCATCGTACCACACAAGTTCTGGCGTCATCCCAGGCTCTATCTTAGGCCCGACGCTCTTTCCGATCTACATTAATAATATTTCTTATTACATTAAATTTCCTTACATGCCAATAAACTTGACAAAATATATGGATGTATCTCTTCTACCGACATCCCCCCCCATGTCAGCGGCACCAATATTGTCCAATGCAAGGCAGAGATTAATACAGCTTCGCCGGCAGAGATTTTTTTAATCATCTCATCCCAAGCAACCACTGCCACTGTTGTGCAGGGGCTTACATAGAAGAAAGTAATGAAAAAGGGAGGTTAGTTATAGGAAATCTCAGGAAGAGGGTAATAGACGAATGAGAATACCGAGGATGGGAGTCGGAGTAGACTAAAAAGAGCTTGAGAGAATGGATGCGAGTTAGTAAGGCAGGAGAAGTCTATTGACCTTAAATTCCCGGAGATTGTACCTGTTGAGGAAGCAAGTATATGGAAGTGAATTCCAAAGACGAGAGATTCGATAAAAGAAGCTGTAAAATAGAAATTACGGTTACATTTTATCGGTTTTACTGTAAAAGTGTGGGACCTAGTTGCTAATCTAGTAGCTCGTGTAAACTCATATTAGGGGTCACCAATGATCTAAGCTTATTGGAGCAGAAGCCGTGAAAGTATTTAAAGTACATGCACAGGGAAGCCACGTCACGCCGGTGAGGTAGCGGCTGCCGCCTAGCTGTCAAGTCGGTATCGATTATATTACAGATTCACCGTTGGATTCTCTCAATACCCCGGGTTGAATAGCAGGGGCACCCGATTAGATGTTGCAGCAGTATTCAATATACGGGAGGATGGTAGACGGGAGAAAACTTCCTGGACTGCACAGAGAACCAAACTTTTTAGCAGCAGATTTTGCAATGGACTCGATGTAGTCATTCCACTTGAGGTCCGCTAAAAGTGTGATGCCAAGGAGGCGTAGTGTTATACTCTCAGGGAGGCAAGCCTGTTCCAGGCTAATGGGGGGTAGGAGCGATTGTCTATGATGGTTTGTAGAAAGCAGCTTTGTTTTGGTAGCATAAACATTTACGAGCCATTTCTTACCACAGTCCACCACGGACTGGAGGTCCTTCTATACTCTGCCAGCATGGTTTGCTTTGTCAACCTCAGTATATTTTTGCTCGAGGCGAGAGTAAACGGTGGTATCGTCAGCGTACATGACTACTTGGGATATTATTACATCGGGGAAATCGTTAATGTAGATCAGAAAGAGCGTAGGATTTAGAATAGTGCCTGGAGGGACACCACGTTCAAATGGTATTTTTGGGATATATGTTCATTTAATACTACCTTCATTGTGCGCTTAGAGAGGAATGACTAGATTAGGTCAAACAACTGTCGACTCATACCATACCTCCGCAGGTTGTGTATAAGGCCAGCATTTCAAACTCTGTCAAACGCTTTGAAAATATCAAGAGCAACAGTTCGAGCTTCGCCATTCTTGTCGAGAGCCTCGTATATATATATACTCAGTGATGGTCATATAAATGTTTAATTTAAAATTGATTATTGTAATGTAAAATAGTTAATAGCATAATTCGTCTCTCTCCTCCCCCTTAGCCCACGTGCTATCGCAAAATCAGCATTTGCCAGAATTAGCTAAATGAAACAGAAAACCTTGAGGAAGGACAAATTTTCAAAGAAATACCTACTGTTTACTGGATATGTGATGCTTTCGCTTTTGCTAGTTAGGGGTAACTAGGGGAATTGCCTTTTTTGTACAGAACTGCTTCTTTGAATTATATTAAGTTTATACTTAATATTTGTTCTCTCTTCAAACCCTCTTTTCTTTCTTTATATACGGGATGTTAGCACCCCGGTAGGATGAAAAAAAATAACCTTTAAAGGGCGGAGGATCTCTTGATGAATCAACGGTCAGCTAACTAGAGGTGGTGTCTCAATAAATCAACGTGGAGAAGGCAACAGGATACCACTACACTATCTATCCTGCATAAAATCATGGCTGTACAACGAATACATATTAAACCTAACGGCGTGAAGGAAATTGGTTACAAAGAGAGCAATTCCTCGCCCGTTAAGGATTGATATGGGCAACAGGTGTAACCTGACCGTCACCCGGAGATTGTTAGCAAACAGGGGCATAAAGGGGACAGTTTTACCCAAAATATATCTTTCGCCCGGAAAGGAACGACATGAGCAACAGGTATCTCTGGACCGTTACCCTACGATTGTGAGCCACAAAGAAAGGATTACCTTGGGGACATGGAACGTCAGGACGTTGAACAGCTGCAGACAAATAGAGAATGTCAAGCAGGAAATGAACAGAGCAAAAATCAATATTCGGTGAATATACGAAACCAGATGGCCAAATAATGGAGACTTCAGCAGCGACACCCATGGGATAATATAGGACGGAGGCAAAATTAGTGAAAAAGTAGTCCGCTTAATACTGGACAAAGGAATGAAGAAATGTGTTTTGGGATACTGCGAGTTCTCCGAAAGAGTTCTCCTGGTCAAACTGAAAGGGAGACTGTTCCACAAAGCGATTGTATTCATCTATGCACCAACAACACAAAGCACCGAGGAAGAAATAGAATCGTTTTACTCCACTCTAGAGAAGGCCGAGACTCAAAGTAAAATCCAAGAAATCAGGGTTGTCATGGGATATTTGAATGCCAAAGTAGGCTAGGAGTAGGAAGGTATGACAACTGGCAAATTTGGTTTAGGGATCCGCAACGAACGAGGAGAGAAATGGGTTCAATTGTGCATAGCAAATGACCAGTAAAAACTAACATCTGGTTTCAAGTATACACACGAAATCTATGGACATGGAGAAGCACAGGAGGTGACACGAAAAACCAGATAGACTATATAACTATAAACGGCAGATTCAGAAATGCAAAGGTTCAAAGCAAAGCTGACTGTGAAAGCGACCACGTACCAGTAATCTGCAAAATAAAAGTGAAAATCCGGATATTGAAGAAGCCTAATGCAGCACCAAAACTGGTATACAACGCACTCGTTAATGACCTCAACCTACAGAAAGAATATACTAACAGTGTGAAAACTAAATACGAAGAACAAATGGAGAAAGGACACTCGAAATGGGGTTGCGCTAAAGTAAGGAATAGTGACATCAGCAAACAAAATTGCACAAAAGGGAATTACACGTAGAAAGAAAAACGAGTAAATGACTGAAGAGATACTGGACATGACGCAAACGAGGCAGAAAATTATACCAAGACATTGAATGGAGTATAGGGAATTACACAGGGACACAAGAAGAAAATTTAGACAGGCTAAAAAGGAATGGCCCAATGGCAAATGTGAATAAGTAGAGAGAGTGAGCAAGAATAATAAAGCTGACATGCATAAGGAAATAAAAGAACTGACAGGACAAAAATCTGATCTTCAACAGGATGTATAAAATCTAAGAATGGAACAATCATTTTGGAGAAATATTAAATGCTCCAACGATGGGAAGAATTTATATAAGATATTTCCACGAGAAGAGAGAGCAATCAATCATACGCAAATATTAAAGTCTGAAGTGGAATCTGCAGTAGACAAACGGAATCGAAACAAAGACTCGATACCAGACGGCATAGTCATAGAGCTGCTGATAGCCCGGGACGAATTTGGTATAGAGAAAATTACTGACATAATAAATGAATTTTTTAATAATGGGGTAATAACAGATGATCTCCGCAAGTCAATCTTCATATAACTACCTAAGAAGTGAGAAGAAAACGAGTGAGAACTTCATAGAAACATCAGTTTAATGAGCCATATAACAAAACTGATTGTCCGAATCCTGATGAATAGAGCGAGAGCAGAATCAGGCCAGACATAGGACAGGAGCAGTGTGGTTTTATTAAAGACACAGGAAGAAGGAATACCATATTTATAATTAGGATGCTCTCCGCATAGGCAATACAAATGAAGAAGGACTTATAAATGTGCTTCGTTGATTATGCGAAGGCGTTTGACAAAGTACGCCAGAAAGAATTGATGGAGATGCTCGGCAGCCTGGACATATTTGGGAAAGACTAGAGAGTAATAAAGAATTTTTACTGGCAGCGAACCGGTTGCATACGGACAAGTTAAAATTGGAAGGGCGTAAGACAAGGATAGGTCTTTTCACGGGATCTGTTCAACTTGTACAGCGATAATATTTTGAGCACCACAAATGTTATGCCTGGATTCGTAATTGGAGGCCACAATTTAAACAACCTAAGATACGCAGATGATACAGTGCTCTGATAGCAGACAGAAAGGAAACTACAAGACCTCCGACAGAAGATAGCTGAAGAAATTAACAAAAAGGACAAGAAAACCGAATACATGGTTATCATTAAAAAGGGCAGCCTAATATGCCAACTACAGGTGGGGGATAATCAGGCAGGTAAAATAATTTAAATACCGGGGAAGTGTTAAAACGGAATACTGAAAGTGCGACACAGAGATCCGTATGTGAATCGGCATGCCGAAGGAAGCGTTCCAGATGTTGAGTAAAGTATTAAGAAACAGGAAATTTTCGCTCGATACAAGGAAGAGAGTACTGGATTGCTATGTGTTGCCAGTTCTTCATTATGGCAGTGTATGCTAGACAATATCATGAAAGATAAAGGAAAAACTGGAAGCAACTGTAATATTGCTCTACAGAAGGATGCTGCGAATATCAATGATCGAGCATGTGAGCAATGATGAAATCATAGAAATGATTCAAACAAAATTGGAAACTAATTCTAAGCACCCGAAAGAGAGAGTTGATGTTCTTGGGACATGCAACGAGGAAGAAGAGCTTGGAGAGACGGAAACTAACAGGCCAGATAGAGGGGAAAAGAGACAGGAGAAAGCAACGGATAATATTTGAAGGACATAATCAGGTGGTTGACGGAACGAGAGTAGCATGGTGTAACAGGGGAAGGCGTGCTCAGAGCCACCAGGAATAGGGAAACCTGGAAAACCATGATCGCCTACGTCCTGAAGAGACATGAGACATAGAAGGAGAAGATGGACGTTATCACATCAGCAGTAGAGCTGGTGAAGCAGAAACCATACTGTTTGTCCGAGAAGAGACTGTGGGAGAGCCTTTAACGAGTTTAAAATAATGTAACCTGAAATGCAACCATTCTTCTCTTTTAACACAAGATCGGTGCAATGCACAGACGATAAAACCAAAAAGCTTACCTTTTCAGAATAGCGGCCGCTTATGTTCTCAGAAAAATAGTTTTAAAATATTTTATATGGGCTTTATTAAATGACTCTTTTAAATATCCAAATATTTTCTCAGAAACGATACATCATACAATATTTATAAATATGTCGGAAATCTTATTACACTCACGAAATTTCCTTATACGTTGCTTCTCATTTTTAATTCAATAGGTTAAATTATGATATCAATGGTTTATTTGTGGAAATATCATCGACTGAAAACATACTAATATTTGAATAGACCACTTAGCATATTTTAGGGTCAACGATTTTCTTTTCGTAACCAACGAAAAGCAAAAATTGATACTGCCGAAAGGCTAATTTCCTCGACAATTTAATCATCTTTTCATTATTACATACTAACATAATAAGAGCCTTTATTCTCTTTTTCCGTAATTTTGATCAAATCTCTTTTAAAATTGATTCCATTATCTGTCAATTATCGTTTACATCAAATAAAATATCTATAGACATCGAGAAAGAAAACAGCAAATAGATTTACATAGCTACGTGTATGTTTTAATGTTTTGAGTTTTTTTTCAAATAGTATTCTAGGTTACACTTGTCGGTTAAACTGCATTTTGTGTAGAATACTATGAAAGTCGGCGATCAAATTTGAAATGAAATAAATGTTGATAAATGATATTCTGAATAATTTAACTTTTTATGGAAATATGTCAGTGTGATCAACTATTTCAATTTTGGTAAATATTAAACTTTGTGAATAATTAAGGAATTTGTAGAATAAAAACTAATAGAAAATCTATTAAGCAAATCATAACGAATTGCTTTACGATCACAACTAAAAATAGTGGTTGGAGATATTTCGTAAGCTGAACTAAGAAAAAAGGAGTATAATATGGTTCTGTTTAGTTTTCCTTAGTTTTTTGAATGACTCTTAGATGATAGTGGGTCGGATATATCCAAAATACAATGAAATTATTACTCATATTTAATTTTCATCTGAAAGTAGTTTCAGACGGTTGTTCAATAAATGCAGCCATTGGAAAGTAGCATTATCAATGTATGTTTTCAATTCTATTAACGTTTTTTAAGGATTTATCCGAGTAAACAAGTGCTTGAAGAAATATAAGCATCCAGTGCACTGATTTTGATAGGGTTCTTTATAACAAGAGTAAAAACATTGAAAGCGACAAGCGACAAGCGACATGTTCCAGTGGAAGTCTATTATCGCCTACGTCATGAAAAGTCACGGCATGGAAATAAGAAATTTCTCAAGGTATGTGAAAGTTTAAACAATCTCTAGCTTATTCATTTTTTGCAAGTATTGTGGAATAATTATAAGACACACTACGTCGAGGAGTTAGCATATATTTTGTATTCCTTTGGAAGCCTTTGGTCAAAGACATATCGTTCCATCATGAGTTGTAAATCTTCCTCAGTGTGCGCTACAGTAACCTCATTATCAACATACAGCAAATCTTGATGAAAGTGCTGAACGTTCTTAGAAATAATATTGGGCCATATGAGACTTGAACACTCGTACTGATTTTCCCACTCTCAAAAATACTACAGCTTCACACTTGCAGATAAAGGGCCCATCAAAATAAATTTAGAAATGTATTAATGTAAGAATGTTACCTTCTTCAAGCGATTGTATCCTGCAATCCCATTTGTAAATGTGTTCTCGAATATAAGACTAAAATTTTGATCAGTCATATTTCATTAAATTGACCAACTATTAAATTGACGCAACCATGCTTTCCAATAAACGTTCACAATACATCAACACTTACGGTGTAAAATGCATTGGAAACTTCTACTAAAAACCTAAAACAATTGTTTTCTGTTTTCAATATGTGCCGACTGTTGCTGCAAAACTGATAAATACATATGGATAGTATACTTGTCATGGATTAAACCATTTTGCGTTTCTGGTATGAGTAAAGGGCATTATTTTGTTTAATAATTGCTCAACGTGTTCCTCGTAAAACCTTACCATCTAATTAAATAAGGAGAAGTCACAAACATATTGAATCCTTGCATTGACTATTACAGCATTGAATCCTTGCCCTTAAATATTACAACCAAGATTCTGAGAGTTCATGACTGTGGCAGGTGAGTTCCTTCCTAGAACGGAATGACCAAATAAAAGATATTTGAAACAATGCAGTATAAACAAAGAAGTAAAGTTCGGCGTTCTGATGCCGATTGGTTTGACATAGATATTTGAGTTTTGGAGAGTGTACAAAAAATGTCCGTTTGATTTTATATGTATCTGCCATTCTGCCAGTGTGTCCGGTATAGCGTTGTTTTGGACTAAATATTCGATCAATTTGATTTGTGCCAAAAAATGCAAAAGGGAACTTTGACGGATTGGATAATTTTTGATTGAGTGATAATCACAACAGCTGAGACTTTTTTTTTTTTATTCGTTACCAATTCATCCTCTGGTCAAAATCTATGTCTGAACAACTAAATGAACACCTGACTTTCAGTCAAAACTTAGTAGGTTTGTTTTCTCTAATATTTTTAACATATTTAACATATTTAATTATTTGCTTAATATATTTTATATTCATTTTATTCTTATTTAATTTTAGTAGCTTGACACTACTATCACCCGTTCATATAAGTCATCATTTTTTGTTTTATCAACAGTAGAAGCTCATCTTTTCTTTCCTGAACTTACGGCCTATCACGTTGAATACACCGGTTCTCGCTCGATCACCGAAGTTAAGCAACGTTGAGCCTGGTCAGTACTTAGATGGGTGACCGCTTGGGAATACCAGGTGCTGTAAGCGTATAGTGACGGATGTGCGTTGTGGTACAGTGGATATCGGCTCAGAAAGAAAAAATGGTGAGCCGAGTTCGAATTCCAGTTAAAAACTCTCCATTCGCTTAAGCTCTCGTACCCTTGGGAAAGGTATTAATCCGTCCCTTCTCTCCAGTTATGGGTTAAATAACAAGGGCAAGACTTGGGGAACCTGCTCTTAAAAACAAATCCCAATGAATCTTGATTCTCGAAACGAAAAATTTTGTAAAAATTAAATAACCTTACCCCAGATCATTGATTATGACCTTAAAATGATCCCATAAGGATTGATAGGTCGTTAAACCTCGAAACAAACAAAAATCTTTCCTATATACAAAGTAGATTCCTTTATCTCCTGCTCAAGCCTCAATATCGGTGCTTTTGCAAGTTTCCTGTGATGCGCGTAGATCGTGGCAACGTCTCTTTATACAAAATGTACCGGGTTGGTAGTTTTATGTTTCCTACTTCTAACTCACAGTTGTTTGCCCTAACATCTGCGTAGCATCTTGAGTGGCTGCTCTGGAGAACAGTTGATTAATCTCGATATTCTTGTTATGCCATGCCGCGCATGAATGGGAGTCACTGCATGCGTCTTTAGTGGGCAACACTGAGGCAACACTATGCTTTAATCTACGCCATTTCACGCCCTACACAAGTCTCCAGAGAAGACCGTCTGCTACCAATAACCGAAGACTCTTTTTAACAAAATTCATCCAAATCATAAAAAAGTCCAAAACAAATTTACAGAGATAAACCAAAGATTATCTAAACAACTGAACAATCCTTAAATATCAGTGGCATACGCACTAATTGTCTCATCAGGAAATCCTTCCTTTAAGAAAGGTTCACAAACACCGTAGCTATCTGTAAAATTAAACTGAAAACTTCAAAATCCAGAAGCACAGCGTTACGGTTTATGTGAGCAAACATCTTCCTCTAGCGCGGAGGGATTCTCTTGAATCACCCAACTAACTGTATATGTGTATGCGTATTTCACTACTAAACTAGCTAAGCTATCTCTTAGCTATAATCTAAAATAGTGTGCTAAACAACAGCAACCCCTCGATCCCTGCACTACACATAATAACTTTGAGGACAGCATATCCATAGAGGACAAAGCTGAATGTTTACTCATAAATTCACTACTAGCTCCGCCCCTGACACATCTGGAATACCCAAACCCTATTTGTAGAAAAGACGCAACATTTTGTCGGTGAAAAACTGACTGAACGTGAGCAGATCAGTGAACAATATTTAGAGCACAAACGAATGATAAATTTATAAATGTGAAATATGCATTCTGGTGAGAACAAACTTCCTGGCCTATGATTGTCTCTCGACCTTCTTATCAGTAGATGTAGCTATTGATTTAATGTAGTTGTTTTATTTGATGTTGATTGAAAGCGTTTAGCGAATCAGTTCTGCCACCGGTGTGCTGGGGGCAACATAATATGAGACTGAAGGTAGAGAGCAAACAGAAAACGGAACCGGTTAAAAAGAGTGTCAGGCATGTTTAATAGAAGGAAGGGAATACAATAATTAACAGATGAGTGACAATAGTGAAAATGGAGGAGACCAAGATAAAGGAAGTGTTGGGAAATGATATGATAAGGTTGGATATCAAGTGAATAAGTGTCAGCAATAAGAGTTGCCATATGGGATTATTTTGATAGGATGTTGAAATATTGACAGTTACCAATTTGCTAAATGGAAATATTGCATGAAAACAGAGGAAAAATTTGATTTTGCTTTTCACTATTTAATGCTTCATCAGATCTAAAAGAAAGATTAGAAAACATGTTTATTTGTATTTGTGTTTGTTTAAATATGTAGAAAGAACTTATTACTTTTTTATGCTGTCGTTACTTACGAAAAAAATTAAAATATATGACCTGGAGCTATTTTGATAAAGAAAAGGTGACAATATCTATGATCCTAAAAGAAATGAGAAAAATTTCAATCATTCGAATTCAAATAAGAAAAGTATTAATCACTTTTTCAGGCGTCACTCTTTTTCATTCATTTTTATTAACGAACTCCAGATGTTGAGTAAAGTGTTAAGAAACAGGAAATTTTCGCTCGATACAAGGAAGAGAGTACTGGATTGCTATGTGTTGCCAGTTCTTCATTATGGCAGTGTATGCTAGACAATATCATGAAAGATAAAGGAAAAACTGGAAGCAACTGAAATGTTGCTCTACAGAAGGATGCTACAAATATCAATGATCGAGCATGTGAGCAATGATGAAATCATAGAAATGATTCAAACAGAATTGGAAACTAATTCTGAGCACCAGAAAGAGAGAGCTGATGTTCTTGGGACATGCAACGAGGAAGGAGAGCTTGGAGAGACTGAAACTAACAGGCCAGAGAGAGGGAAAAAAGGACAGGATAACATTTGAAGGACCTAATCAGGTGGATGACGGATCGAGAGTAGCATGGTGTAACAGGGGAAGGAGTGCTCAGAGCCACCAGGAATAGGGAAACGTGGAAAGCCATGATCGCCTAAGTCCTGAAGAGATATGGCACATACAAGGAGAAGATGGACGTTATCACATCAGCAGAAAACCTGGTGAAGCGGAAACCATGCTGCTTGTCCGAGAAGAGTCTGTGGGAGAGCCTTTAACGAGTTTAAAATAATGTAACCTAAAATGCAACCATTCTTCTCTTTTAACACAAGATCGATGCAATGCACAGACGATGAAACCAAAAAGCTTACCTTTTCAGAATAGCGGCCGCTTATGTTCTCAGAAAAATAGTTTAAAAATATTTTATATGGGCTTTATTAAATGACTCTTTTAAATATCCAAATATTTTCTCAGAAACGATACATCATACAATATTTATAAATATGTCGGAAATCTTATTACACTCACGAAATTTCCTTATACGTTGCTTCTCCTTTTTAATTCAATAGGTTAAATTATGATATCAATGGTTTATTTGTGGAAATATCATCGACTGAAAACATACTAATATTTGAATAGACCACTTAGCATATTTTAGGGTCAACGATTTTCTTTTCGTAACCAACGAAAAGCAAAAATTGATACTGCCGAAAGGCTAATTTCCTCGACAATTTAATCATCTTTTCATTATTACATACTAACATAATAAGAGCCTTTATTCTCTTTTTCCGTAATTTTGATCAAATCTCTTTTAAAATTGATTCCATTATCTGTCAATTATCGTTTACATCAAATAGAATATCTATAGACATCGAGAAAGAAAACAGCAAATAGATTTACATAGCTACGTGTATGTTTTAATGTTTTTTGTTTTTTTTCAAATAGTATTCTAGGTTACACTTCTCGGTTAAATTGCATTCTGTGTAGAATACTATGAAAGTCGGCGATCAAATTTGAAATGAAATAAATGTTGATAAATGATATTCTGAATAATTTAACTTTTTATGGAAATATGTGAGTGTGATCAACTATTTCAATTTTGGAAAATATTAAACTTTGTTAATCATTAAGGAATTTGTATAATAAATAGATTAAACCATATCACCTATTATATAATGTAAGATTAATTTTATTACACAACCTTTTCATTTTTATAATAATAATGATAACTGATTGTTTTCAGTAAAATACTACCAACGCTAGGTTTAGCCTACTTCCATGTATAAAGCATTTGATTTAAGGGTCACATTTTATACCAGGTCTAAAAAACTGCGCTCTTTATTTTAGGGGAATAGTGTGAACATTTTGACTTGTACTCTGGCATATATAATATTCAACATGCTTTATATCTTCAAGGATTCCCTTCCCAATTGGTGCTATGATACTAAAAAAACCTTCTTGTGTCTGGCAAATTTAAAATTTAACATTTAAAGTACATATGAAATTATATTTTGATCATCTTAACCATGATTAATTGCGTCTAGCAAACATTTATATGAAACGTGTTCTACATAGATATGCAACAAAAAGCAGTTTGTAAATATGGGGGACCTTACTGGTAAAACTTTCCGAAAAAGAAACCAAAGTTACAGTTTCCGGAAGTATACAAAGCAGGCAACTGTGTATGCAAGATCAACAAAAATTTTACAGAATATGTTGAGAAACAAGGCTTTTGGATGAGTTTGCACTCCTCTACTGTTATAAATATCATATTAAGTGACAGGCGTGATTAACATATGCATTTATATACTGGCTGGATCTAATGATATTTAAAGAGCTCTCTCAAAAATCAAGCGAATTTTGTAACTGTGATCGAGCTTAATCTTCGTAATCGAGTACATTCTAGAATATAACCGTTCTAGATCGTATAGACACACAATCCTCAAGAATACATTAGATGCCCCAAGGTGTATAATTTTAACATTATTTTGTTCACATAATGTACGTGACGAATTTGGCTTAACGTGTGTTTACATTATCAAGGTTAGCTACAGATTAGGTCTATGACACTTGTTTTATTACACCAGAAATAAAACTGGTAGTGCTCTGAGCACGGAATTATGTAGATATTGTCGGTATATATGAACCTGGGTACATATTAAGATTCATGTAATTTCACTGAATGTAATTAAGTATTACTACATTAACATTTATGATTTACTGAAAAATGTTCTCATCATACAACTTAAAGAGTTAAATTTAACAGGTAATCTCCATGACAAAGTGGAAAAAAGTTTTGCTAAGAACAAGGTATTTTCCTTCTAAATAGAAGGCGTTCAACGAGAGTTATAAAAGTCAAAGATTCTTATGTAAAAATTTCAAAGGAATTTCTAAGAATGCTGCTAACAATATCTTTTTTCTAAAATGTGTACGACATATATATATATATATATATATATATATATATATGAATGAAAGGATGTATTTATACATACCTATACACAATCCCGCACATAAACAGACGCACTTATAAAGTTTTTTCCAACATATTAGTCAATTTCCCCTTGAGCTATCTTCATAGAAAATGATATATTATGACACAATCCGTCGACGAAAAAATAATAAACACTTGACAATACCTATTAATTTTTCATAAAGATAAATGTAGACGGTAACTTTCATTCGATCAGATAATGATCACAACAAAATTTGTTAGCTTATTAAATATTTCTATGTGAAGAAATTATAAATACGATGTCGAGTTGTTTTGAATATAGCATATTTCTTTCAAGGAGGAATTCTGCCAAAATTATATGAATAAATATACGCATTAAAAAGAGAAATAACGTCATAATAAATAATAAATAAAGAAGGAACTAAAAAAATAACTAAATGAATCATACAGATTCTGTCTGAAAAATAATGGTAGAGAGAAATGTTTACCTACATGTTATACATACACTAAATAATATACACTGCGTGCCAAATTATTATCGAGATAACTTTTTTCTAATATTTCAAGAATCGTCTAATAAATTCACACAGTTTTTACACAATCTTGGCAACACTGACCTGCGCAGTGACTGAAATCTTTGTACTGACTCGCGCAATGTAAACAAACTGGCGTCATAATTGTTATCAGCACGGCGATTTGAGCGTGCCAAATTATTATAAAGGTTTAGGAAAATTCCGAGAACGGTTCCTGAGCGGCCAATCACGGGGGCGAGTGGTCATAGGCCAGGCGTCTAACTCGTGTCTGTTCATGCCAACGTGTGTTACCCGAACTCATCGATACTTAGCCTACAACAAACGACATTACCGGGTGCCACGTATTCGGCTGCTGAGCGTCCGACCACGACGGCAAGTGGTCGTCGGCTAGACGTCTAACTTGCGTCTGATTACGCGAGCGTGTGGTACCCGATCTCATCGACACTTAGCATTATAACGAACGAAATTGCCCTTGTGATATGTAACCGGCTGCTGAACGTCCAACCACGGCGCGCGTGTGGTCGTCGGCTAGGCGTCTAACTCGCGTCTGCTCACGCTAACGTGTGGTACCCGATCTCATCGACACTTAGCCTACAACGAACGACATTGCCGGGTGCCAGATATCCAGCTTCTGAGCGTCCAACCACGGCGGCGAGATGTCTGCTAGGCGAACCGTTGCTCCAATCCCAAGTTTCCTCTCATACTGGACGGGATTGCCGTTGCCACGGCTGACGTAACACGTATCTATCGGTCGGATAAAACTGTCTTACTCCGGTCTAAACCCATCTCACGTTCCCTCTCAGTGGATGAACAATCAAACACTTAGTGAATTCTGCTTCGCAATGATAGGAAGAGCAGACATGGAAGGATGAATAAACCGACGTCGCTACGAAAGATTGGATGCTACAAGCCAGTTATCCCTGTGGTAAATTTTATGACACCTCTCGGCGGAACAGAGCTCTCCACTCGGAATGGATCGATGGGCCACGATTTCGCGGTCCGTCTTCGTACGGAAAATCAAGATCGAGTGAGCTTTTGACCTTTTACTCTATGCGAGGTTTCCGTCCTCACTGAGCTCGCCTTGGGATACCTGTTTTAACGTTTGACAAACGTACACACCCAATCAAGCTCTTCGCCCGGCATGGTCTCCGGCTAAAGGTCGAGAGCGGGCCACAGTCGGTCGGGGTCCCGTCCTCTTGGCAAGAGGGCCGCCGAGCAACCAGTCTCTTTTTTCTCCGGGTGAGTGAGGAAACGACGGATGTGGCGGTATTTTTGGTTTGACGAAGACCGGAAAAACCGGACAGCAAAGCGCGCCAGCCACCGAATACGTGGAGGCCGGCAGCCACAGGGGCAGCAGCGAACAAGCGATCAAAAACACGTGCACCCAACAGCCACCACCACCACCGACACCGAAA
Source organism: Ascarosepion bandense (assembly GCA_037127315.1). Lineage (NCBI taxonomy): Eukaryota > Metazoa > Mollusca > Cephalopoda > Sepiida > Sepiidae > Ascarosepion > Ascarosepion bandense. The sequence goes on from JBBBDQ010000249.1 coordinate 5,659,230, forward strand.
ATCACCCTCCGGCCAACATCGAAGCGCTGACATTCCCGACAACGGACAGGTTCCGATCGACGCGCTCCCGCCGCCAGCAACGACGTGTCTTACATCTATGCTGCAGCTCCCGTGTCCCCTCACAGAATCGGACGAGAGTCAAGCTTAACAGGATCTTCTTTCGACTACGATCGTTCCAAACCCGTTCCTTTGGCTGTGATTTCGCTAGATTGTAGATAGAGACACTGGGAATCTCGTTGATCCGTTCATGCGCGTCACTAATACGATAAGGCATTTGGCTAACTCACCACTACTAACCCGCTGGTTTAGTGCGCTTTAATGCCGGTGTACCCTTCTAGTCGTCGGTCATCTGTGAGCAGTAGTGTGACATTCTCTTTTACCTATATATAGTTAGGTGAGTTAGTCCCGCGCATGTCGAGGCCTACCCCGCTGCATCACCGGTTCAATCTGCCATCGTGAAGAATTAGAAATTTCCCCATGATGACGCAACTGGGTAACCCCAGTGGTCCAGTCCAATATGCTTGAAGCTTTTGAGCTATGTCTCTCAGGATCATTCGGGCAATAGGAGCGAGATGCAACAATCGTAGTAGATTATTACGCAAACAATTCTAGGAAGATATATCAGCCAGAGCTCCGCGCCAATTGAAAGTGAGAGCGACCACTTTGATGTCCTTATCGGACCTGCTCCACTCACGCAATGCGTCAAGGACATAAGGTTGGTTGTACTTAGCCAGTTTTTCCCTGTTGCAGGTATAGCGCTTACCTACAACAGAGTAGTAGCGGATCTGACGCCCAATAAAACTGTGTCCTTTTAGACTACGGTAGTGATATCGGGCTTCCGTAGGCAGCGTACAGTTTCGAAACTGTGCACGTGATTGATCGTGAATCCCTGCTTTGCTATGGTCCTTTCCACATAATTAACCACATTGTCGTTTCTCTTCGCCCGAAGGCCTTGAAGAATTGGACAAGCTTGGACAGTGTGTGGCAAGCTCATACGTTAATTCTTAACAGGTGGCACGTGTTCGTATCCCTGAAGACATCTAGTTCCCCACCTCTTGTGAAGCTTTTCAACCAGAGACTCCCGGGAGCATGTAGGAGACAAAGCGTAGCGGTAGCTCATCAGTTTGGCTACGTCAGGAAGAGCGGCGATGGTGATGCTCTCCTCATCGGAGTCGGACATCAGGGGGAGCCGACTGTTTTTCAGTGTGGTTACAGTATACTCAAGTGTGCTGACGCCTAACCTGCCATAATTATTTGGACAATGAATGGCGGAGTTAGGGCAGTCCGCTGGTAACCTTAGCTATTTTCAGATGGATGGCTTTATCACCCCGAACTAGTTCTTTCTTACAAAACCGTCCAAACGTAATCTGATGACTTCAAGATATTCAATTTCTGTTGTGGCTTGAGGTAAGCCCAACTGATCCTCTGAAGTAACGTAGGCAAACTCAAGGGCGTATGGACCACCTGCCTGTGGTTAAACCATCCTCCCAAGTAAGGGAATTGGGTGGTGGCAGTCACCATCGAGATAGTGACGCCATTGACACTGAGCGAGACGTCAGTGTCAACATAACTTTCTCTTCTTATTGCCGAGGATTGACAACACATTACACTTAGCAATACTCAGATGAACACTTAGCCGACCAAGGCCGACTGTTTGACGATCCAGCCTTCTCCTCATTTCCTCGACAGAGCTGGCGAACAGAATCAGATCGTCGGCATATGCTATCTGATTCAGTTCCAGACCAACAATTGACACATTAAATTCTACAATTTCTTCCAAGATGGCATCAAGGACCAGATTAAAGAACAGGGGAGATAATGGATCCCTCTGCTTAACACCCCTACACCTACTATGGATCAAGTCCCCAACAATTAACAGCCTCCCGCATTTGAATGTGGCCCGAATGTACCTCAGTAAAAGAGGAGGAAACAACTCTCCTCTCGAGCGCCCCGAGAAAGGCTTTACAAATATCCACTGATGCGACTACTAAATTCTCGTACTTCGTGCGGGCAAGCGAGAGAGCTGTTTGAGGATATTGGAAGCTATCCCTTCAAGACATAGTTGATAGTTCGGGATCGAAGCCTCCAGTCGTTGAGCCAGTATCCGATGGAACACTCTCACGAAATAATTTCCAATGGCGATGGTGCGTTATTCCAGTTGATCACCGGGCACGTCCACTTTTTTGATGAACGTAACCCGGGATGAGAAGTTATTGCCAGACTTGCCCCATTAAGGTGGCAGGCTTTCATCAGCGTCAGATTGAAAAGGAAGGTGGTCACCTACACGGGGATATCCCGAGAATATCATAGGCAGAGGTCGTCCGGTCCGGGAGAGGAAACTTTCAATGGTGTGAATACGGCCACTGTAATCGGTGTAACAGCTTCTCGGAGGGTGGCGTCACTTGGTTTTGTCTCAGGTTGAACCGAACATTGACGCTCAAACACTAGTTTCCACGCACGCAGAAAGTCCTCGTCATTATGTGACACTATCTCCCACGGTGATGCTTTTCCATCTTCCGCGGGGATACATTTCTTTGGTTGGTTTAAAACAACGGAGAGAGAAATTGGTGATATTATTAATGTTTTATTGCGACACGCGATGTGAGCTTAGAGAAAATATGAATAATTTTAGTACCATCAAGTGCTTCTAAAAACACGGGAGGATAAAATAAAGTTATTTTGGATAAATATACAATTCTTGTCTGTCATGATGTATATATATATATATATATATATATATATATATATATATATATATATATATATATATATATATAAAGGTATGTAAAACAAGGATTTATTTTCTCAAGAAATCTGTTCTATATGTTCTGAAGCTCAGCATTTATGTTGCCTAAATATCTACTTCATTTTTTAGGTTATTCCTAACCCTATGAATTGACCAATATTACACAAATTTGAGTAAAACTTTCTGTGTTTTTAATGATCTTTTTTCTGATTTGGAATTTAAAATATAGTGGTCGATGTGAAACTCAATCTAGAGACAAAAAGAACATCGTAAAAAAACTTACATTATATGCAAAAGGTGTGAGAAATACCAACGGCTTCACAGAAATAAATTTCCAGATGAAAAAAATGTTTGAGCCATCACTCTTCGGAAATTATGATTTGGACTATGTACATATAATAATATATATATCTATGAATATATATTCATACATATCTAGTACATTATAGAAAATAAGATATTTGTTTATTACAATTGCATTAAATTCTTAACGAAAAATTTAGATATATTCAATAATGAAATTAGTGCTGCAAAGAATATTCACACATCTTTGGGGATTGAATATTATTTATACTCAAATAAGACAACAATCGAAAGCACAGGATTAAAAACTGCAGCAATGGTTAAATTTAAATAAAATTAATGTTCTAGAGTGGCCAAATAAGTCAACATAGTCAAATAGTAAATTTGTGAAAAAAATTATGTTTAGTGTACACGCAAGAGATCAAAAAATATTGAGGACTGAAGAAAGTATATAAAGTAGAAAAGGTTAAAACAGCCAAAATATTTATGCAAGAATCTCGATGAACACTTCAGAATAAGATAGGACGGTAAAAGCAGAACAGATTATAAGTTACTAATTGTGTTAAATACTTTTGCACAAAATCAAAATAGCAACCTGGTAATAAAATTACATGAAAAAAAGGTTTTCTGAATATTACACAGTTGAATTGGACAATGTTCATTGAAATATATGTAGTAAGGTTAATTAGAATTGCATGATCTATTGCTAAATTTATGAAAAATCTGATGTAGCATATACTTTCATTACTATACAAGTAAATTATATATATATATATATATATATATATATATATATATATTGCATGTATTACATGTTCCTTAGATATTGTCTCACAGTTGTCCATATATGGTAAATATGAACATGGAAACAATTGTTCTTTCATGAAGGTCTTTGAAGGTGAGCATTAATACTATGGTTGTTATATTGTTGTCTCAATTTTTTGTAATGTGAGATTGCAAAATGTAAATTTTAATTCTCAAACCACTGACGCGCATTCATAATTACTTTATATTTTATTCTTTAATATTTTATTTATTTTCGTTACAATTAGTTATATTTATTTTGTTGTTTATTTTTTTTCTATTTAATATGTTAATTCCATTTCATCAAATCTGTTATATGTGGCTATTTACGAAAATCAAAATTTATAATAAAGAATTATCATCAAGTTATTTTTAGATAAAATATCTAAAGAGCTGTTGAAGTCAGTATTATTAACTGATAATTCATTAGTTTACCTAGCTATATTAATTACGTTGCTGTGATTTTAAATGTTACTCTATTTTAACTACGCATTAATTAATGATATATCTAATAATGTCATATCTCTAACAATATTTTTAATTAAAAAATCGGCTACCGAATTTGATATAAATCAGGAAGATTTCCTGGAATATATTAAAAGCAAAATTGATAGGGGAAGTCAACGGGTTATCTACATGATTAGCATGTGTTAAAAAGATGGTGGAACGGTCTGTGTAAGATGTTGATGAAGGGGAAACTCTGATTATAACATAAAACATTCAGGTGTTTTTTTAATATGATCTGCTATGTGTTCTGCGGACACCAAACTTAAATAAATTCAGACTTAAAGCCTGTTTTCTTTTTTACAATATCGTTGATCTGTTTTTCATTGCAGTTTTATCAGTGCATCTATAATTAGAACCAGATCTTTTCAATTTGAATATTTTTATCTGAAGAAAATTGAAAAATAATAATAATAATAACAGAAAAAAATGATATCAATTTTTACAAGAGATTGAAATAATGGCATCGAAAATGATATTGAAAGATATATCTCGGAGATTATTGTTACTTTAAGAAAATACTCTGAACCGATTCATATGTTAAGTGTTTATTAACAAGGAAATTATTTATAAAATCGTTTTTTGAAATTTATTATTACATCTTTTATTGTTATTATAATGGTTACTGTTGAACAGACACATTTTCCGGGTTCTAACTAGAGACAAAATGATAGAAAAGGATTTATGACTTATTCTACTGATCAATTTTGCAAAAAGTAACAAATCTTAAGATTTCACACGATTTACATAACTATGTTCTTTGCAATGTGTGATGTTTAGGCTTGCGTACTTTTTAAAAAATATTTTTTAAGCCCAGGACACCAGGGATATCTTCAATGATTCTATCTGAAAATTTTTCACTATCACCGAGGGTTACAATTACAACTGAAATTATTGACGTTCTTATGCGCAACACTTTTGAGATTCAATTTAAAGATCATTGTATTTTGATAGTTCTTTGATGTATTCAAAGATATCTTAGATCTTCAGGGACAGCAATGTCAATGAAAACGCACATCATTTTTTTGTCTTTAATCACGATGTTTAGGCGGTTTGTATTGATTGTTCAATCTGCGTATTGTAGAGTCTCATAAATTTGTTACAGATCATATTTCTGTAACCTGTCTGGGTAATCTTCATATCATTTCTAGAGTTTCTTTCCTGTGAAAAATGCATATTTTTCAGTGTAGATGTTGGTCCACTTTATCATATTTGTAATCAGTTAGTGCTAAGATTGTAAAACCTGATACATGATAGACAAATGTTTCTGATTATTTATCACAAAATTCACATTTGTTGTCTGCTGGATTTTCAGTATATCTGCCTGGCACATTCTAGAAAGGAACCATTTACCCTGTGCAGTAAGATTAAATGTTTATCATAGTTTGCTGCTCGGAATTTCTTAAGAATAACAAGGTTTGTATAATTTAACATTAAAACTTGTAAAAAGACAATGTATCTATTCACTTATTTACTAAATTCATTTTCTTGTGTAGTGATAAATATTACTACTAAACATAAATCAAATGATAAAAACACAGAGAAAGGGAGGCAAATATAAAAGGCGGCATAGCAAATTGAAGAAATATATCAAGCACCATTTCAAGTAATTCCTTATATCTTTGTCGAAAACTGAAATATTTCAAGAAATATTTCTGTCTGGCAGAAACATCTTATGACACAGGAAGTCATTAGGAGTTCGCAGGTGACAGAACTATATGGAAAAGTTTCATGTACGGAGCTCAGTAATGCGTCGATAAGTTGTGAGTTGGTACTTAGCTATCACATCTATGTCTAGTACAAGAAATCGAGGTTAGGATGAGGATATATAATAATAATAATAATAATAATAATAATAATAATAATAATAATAATAATAATAAAGACTTTAAATATATACAAGATATCGCCCGTCATCATCAATTTCATCAAACAGTGCATGTCTATATGGAAAACAACCCTTTACCTCAATCATATAAATGGAACCTATAAGTCTGATGAAAGAAACATGAAAAGAGGTATATTTCAAGGTGATTCTTTATCTCCCTTACTATTCTGCATATCATTAATAGCACTAACCAGTCAACTTAATAAGACAGAATGTGGGTATAAAATAGGACAAAAGAAAATAAGCCATCTATTTTACATGGATGACTTAAAGTTATATGCTAAGAATGTTAATGAGCTGCAAGGTCTTCTGCAAACTGTAAAATGCTTCAGCGAAGACATTGGAATGAAATTTAATTTGAATAAATGTGCTAAAGCTACAGTTTTACGTGGATCAATACAAGAAACATCCTCAATTAGCCTAGACCCTGCTGTAACAATAAAGAATTGAAACCAGAAGAAGCTTATAAATACCTAGGTGTAAATGAGAGCGAAAACATTCACCATAAAAAAAATGAAAGAAATAGTGCGTAAAGAGTACTATAGACGGCTATGAATGATATTAAAAACTGAATTAAATTCACAGAATAGAGTTATGGCCATTAATAGCTTTGCAATCCCAGTTGTCCAATGTAGCTTTAACATCTTAAACTGGACTCTAAACGACATCAGGCGAATGGATGCTAAAACAAGAAAGCTTCTTTCTAAGCATAAGATGCATCATCTAAAGGCTGATGTAGACCGTCTATACATACCCCGTAAAGAATGTGGAAGAGGTCTTATTCAGCTGGAATTGTCATACAAGACAACAACTATTGGCTTACGAACATACATAGAAACAACCAAAGATTGCATGATACAATTAGTAAGGCAACATGAAGAAAGAAAGAAAAAATATTCAATAATACAAGAAGGCAGTAAATACAAACAACTTTTACAGTTAGTAGATTCTATAGAAAAGCAAAACAGAAGCCAAGAACCAACTATTGCGGCAAAAAATATGAAAATGAAAGCCAAAGATAAAGCTCTTGAACAGATGAAACAGCGCTGGCAAGACAAACCTCTGCATGGCCAATATCCAGTACGTGCCAATAAATCCAATGTTGACAAAGTTAATACTCATCGATGGTTACGTGCATCTGGATTAAAGTCTGAAACTGAAGGCTTTATTCTTGCAGCACAAGACCAAAGTCTTTTCACGAGAAACTTTCAGGCAAATATTATGCATAATAATATGGATCCAAAATGCAGGTTTTGTGATAAACACCAAGAAACAATACACCACCTAATCTCAGGCCGTTCTGTGCTTGCCCCAAATGAATATAAAAATCGCCACGATAGAGTTGGGCAATATTTACATTGGGCAATGTGCAAACATTATAGAAAAGCTGTAAACAAACACTGGTATGATCATCACCCAGCACCGGTTACAGAAATAGAAGATGTAACCATTCTATGGGATTACACCATCTACACAGACAGAAAAATTGAAGCAAACAGGCCAGACATTATTGTTAAAAACCAGAAGGAGAAAACCTGTCTATTAATTGATATGGCTTGTCCAGCGGATTGTAACATAGCAATCAAGGAATTTGAAAAACTGTCAAAATATAAAGACCTGGAAATTGAAATAGAAAAAATGTGGAAATTGAAAACAAGAGTTGTGCCAGTGATAGTAGGTGCACTTGGAATGATAAAAAATGGAACAAAACAACACATTGAAAGAATCCCTGGAAACCCCAGCTTAAGAGATATACAAAAAATTGTCTTATTAAGTACAGCCCACACACTAAGGAAAACTTTATATATGTAATGCTGGAGATGATAGGGAAGATAGAAAAACATGAAATAAAGCCATAACAACACGCCACTACCTGCCTTAGGTCTCCCCGCAGACTTGGTTGGTAGTGAGACCAAAGCAAAAATCGAAATATGATGAAAAATGACATAATAATAATAATAATAATATCACGAAGATAAGAAAACAAACTTTGATGTAGTATTATATGCAGAGACTAAATATATTAGAGAAAACAAAACTTTGTCACATAAGCAAATATATACATTGTTTAGATTTTTACTGATGAGTCTATACTAGCCAAATTTCCCCCATATAATGATTATACTTAATTGCATGATTAACTAATTTAATAACGGATCTGCAATTCAGCAGGGAAAAATAACATTTTTTTTTCATTCCGAAATAAATAGAGGTTAGACAGAAATAAAATATTTTGTAATCAGGAGGCAATAAAATAATTGCAGTTTGTTTAATTGTTTCCGTATTATTTTTTTTAACTTAACATCTCTGTAATTTGAGTTGCTTTCATTAGAATCATCCACACGGAAAAAAGTGTCTATACTAAAAAAAAAAAAATGAAATACCACAAAACCGTTATGTATGAATAAATTGCATAGGTGTTTTTTAGATTACTAAATAATAATCAACATGATGAACTAAATAGTTTTTCACTCTATATCTTTGCAGTGTGTTGCATAATATGAATATTGCATTTTCGTATAATGCCTCAAATAAATACATGTTCTTGCATAGATTTTTGTCTACTCTCTAAATTTGATAACTTATTCCTATTAAATAACTCTGTTCTTTGTTTCACATTCACCTACAGTAATATTATTCGTTTATAAAATTGGTCTGGTCATTTCATTTCTATTATCTATTCACCTCATACAAAAATGTCACTCGTTCCATCGTCCAATTTATGAATATCATAACGGGCTCTCCTAAGTGTTCATCCAATCATTATCATTACATTCAAGAAATACTATGTACGTTGCCCCGAAGAAAAAGGATTATTCACGAGAAAACAAATATTTAAATATTCTGAGAATATACAATATTTTACTAAATTACAGTTCTTGTGTGAAACGTATAACGGCATACATTGGGAAAATATGTACAGGAAAGTGCCAAATATTTATCTGAATTGAGCAGTTTACTTGTCAAGAATTTTATAAGATCTGCTAGAGCTTGTTCATTAAGCAAATGCCGCGTCTTCACTAATCATGCAATTAGTGGAGGATGAAATTGTTTGTGGTAGTTGGGGATTGTATGAAAATATATATATTGCAGTAGAAAAGACGGGTCATAATGTTTAGGAAATATTTACAACATAATTTTAGAACAGGCATGAAATATTTGTCGAATTTGGTAGCGTCGTTTATCAAAGTATGGTTAGATCAGAATGAAAGAGAGTGTAAAATATGCCGATATAAACTTTACGGAGAAATTTACAAAAAAATGTAAGATGATTTTCACGCGCATTACAATTATTATTATTATTGCTATGCCATTTTTCATCATATTTCGATTTCAGCTATGGTCGCACTACCAAGCAAGTCTGCGAGAAAACCTAAGGCAGATCGTGGCGCGCTGTTATGGCCCCATTTCATGTTTTTTCCATCTTCCCCATCATCCCTAGCGTTACATAGACAAAGTTACCCTTAGTGTAGGGTTGTATTTAAATACAACTTTTGAATATCTCTTAAGTTGGTGATTCCAGGGATTCTCTCAATGTGTTGATAGAGGGGGGGATTCAATTTTAATCACATTTGATACACTCATAGACAAAGACATAAGAAACGATATTCAGAAGCTTGAAGGCTGCAGTTCTTACAATAGTGCAGAATATATATATATATATATATATATATATATATATATATATATATATATATTTAAGTCAATATTTTTGTGTGTGTGTCTGTTTATCTGCCTGTATGTCTGTATTTTTTCATCCTTTTTACTTTAGTTTTTGTTTCGGGTTTGGCTCTAAGCAGGTATAATTGTAGTTCTTAGTCTCAGCTATGATACCATTTACTCAGAGGACATATTTAACCTTCAATATTCAGTTTACGACAATAAAAACTTATTTGTTATCGATACCAGGACATCAAAATTTAACTTACCTCCATTCACTTTTATTTCAGTCTCCTGTCTCGCATTAAATGGAAACAACTATTGCTTTTTAGTCTTTTGTCTTTCGTGCCAACGTCTAAAGAGTCTCAGCTTCAGGACCATGGATTAGTTTTAAAGCTTTCATTACACCCTAGCAACGCCTGGCTATAATGCTAGGCTATATATATATATATATATATATATATATATATATATATTCTATTTCATCAATTGCCAATAAAATAACATTACCTTTACTTAATAGTATATGACGCTTGGCATGTCAGTGCATCAACAGGTTGGGTAACATAAAAGCTTTTTTAAAATATAAAATCAAGAAGTGATATACCTATATATTGACAGTGAAACGAATAACCCAAATATTGAATTAGTTTAAAATTTCCAGTCTAACCCGATTGATGTAAAAATGACGAATGCTAGATACACATCAACCAAAATGTCGTGTGAACAACTAATGATATGAAGTAGAGATTTTTAATAATAATGGTAACTCCTCTCTTCATATATTCAGGCAAGATCATTCTGTAAAATCAACTTGCTCACTGAAACAGCATATGTTATCTATCTAATATATGGATAATTGCATTCGTCACAATTTTTATTAGTTTCTTTATAATGACAGTGTGCTGAACAAAATGTTTTGGAAATGGATTGTGAATATTCATTTGACCCGTAATAACATATACTAAACTTCATGCATAATATATATATATATATATATATATATATATATATATATATAAATTTAAAAACGAATTATATTATTTTAAAAGATATTTTTTTAAGCATGTGTATAATTCAGGGCCTCTAGTGCATATTACATTTGAAATATATTGTTTGCATTTTCATACGAACAATGATTGTATGGAATTTGAACCATGAGATGTATGATCAAAATTTGAAATCATTCCATATTATTCTCAATTTTTAATATATTTCACTGAACGTGAACCCAGAGAGTTCTTAAAATTGTACAAGTATTTTATCTTTTGGCCTATGTCTAGCTTTTTACTCCCATTTTGATGAGACATACCATTACCAGAATAATGCGACTTTTCCGTCTGTTTTTACTCCTTCTCTGAGTCATTCACACAATTAGGGATTTGCTAGAGGCTCAAAGTGATCGTTATGCCGTGCTTTATCCAATGCTTACCTTATTCTATAAAACAATTATGCATCCGTTTAATCACATACTCCTCTCTCCGAAAGAAATAAAATCATAAATATCGCATGTCTCCATTCGGTTTCTTTCTCAAAAGATATTCGTACTAGTCTAGTCTTCTTTCTTATTTTCTTCGCGCACTATTCACTATATTTGGTATCCTATTACGGCGTTTACAGATGAAGCCCGTATTAATTTAGACCACCTTTTTAGACGTATGTATCTAGGAGGGTCTTCTCGTATGCCTTACATGAACTTTTGAACCGGAATATAGATTAATTCCCCGATTCCTGTATATAATTGTATTTCCACTTTTTCCAAAACTCTGTTCATTCTTTTACACTCTCAGAAGTTTCTTGCGACAAACAGCTATTATCGAATAGCATGGGATCGATTGAAAAAATGAACTCTCGGTATTATAGTCTATTTCGTTTATTGAATTTCATGAAGTTTCACATCTGAACTTTTCGAAAGAGGGAAATGTTTCAATCACAATAGTTTATGGTCCGGTTACATTGTTCCATTCATTTATTCCGGTGCAGATTTTAATTTAGACTCCAATAATTTGAGTTTGTTAATATGTTTACGTATTGAATAATGTTCCTCATCGACATGAAACTATTCTCTAATGTTTTCTTTCCATCTTTATAATTCTTTGCTACCAATATGAGTGTTACGTATATTTTAATTTAGACTCCAATAATTTGAGTTGTTAATAGTTTTACGTATTGAATAATCTTCCTCATCGACATGAAACTATTCTCTAAAGTTTTCTTTCCATCTTTATAATTCTTTGCTACCAATGTGAGTGTTACGTATATGATAGCTGCTGATGAGCACATTTTTGTCTATCCATATTTGTTCAACCTTTGTGCATAGATGCTTTTTTCATTACGCTCATTCTTTCTACTTTCACAAATTTTGATTAGCATACCTCAAATTATTCTGCATACAGTTTTTTTTATTTACGTGTTTTATTTTTGTGTGCGTATATTTGATTCTAATTGACGTATTTAATATTCTATAATCTATACCATAATATTTTCTATAAGCTGCACTATTTGATTATCTCAAAATTTTCATTAAACTATCCTTCTTTTGTGTGCATACATTTGATTGTAAATGATGTGTATAATATTCTGTAATATGAAACCTTATAGTTTTTATAGGCTGCATTATTTTAATTTCTCAAAATGATTGTTAGCCCAACAACTTTTGATGGCTTGAATTGGATAATTATTAGTGTTCTTAATATTTTATAATCTGCACTAATTTATATTCTGTAACCTGAATTATTTTATTTTTCAAACATTTCTTTAAGACACCATTCTTTTTGTGCATACATTTAATTCTAATTGATGTTTGATATTCTGCAATATTGAACATTTTTCCTATAACGTGTAGTATTTATTTTATCAAAGTATTTATTACAATCATCCACTATTGTATGCAGAAACATGATTCTATTTGATATTTTCAAATATTCTATCATCTGTACCATTCTAGGTTCTATAAGAGGCACTGTTGTATTTTCTCAAAATTTTGATGATCCTGTTTTACATTTGTATGCATATATCTGATACTAATTGTAAAACATAATATTATATAACCTGCAAGATTCTATTATCTGTAATCTGCATTATGGTGTTTTCTCAAATTTCTATTAATCTGTCTATCTTTAAAGTATATATTTGATTTAATTGATGTGTTTAATATACTGTAATCTATAACATTTTATTTTCCTATAACTTGCATTAATGTTTTTTCTTTAAATTTTCTTTAATCTATTTTATATTTTTATGCATATACATTGTTCGAATTAATGTATTTAAGATTCTATAAACTTTATTATTTTATTTTCATTAACCTACACCTATGGATTTTCTCCATTGTTTTTCTTAAGCTATCCCACTACGGTGTGCATACATTTGATTCTCATTCATGTATGTAATATTCATTAATCTGAAAAATTATATATACTATAACCTGCACTGTTGTTTGTTTCTTTGTTCCAGCTTGACGGCCTATCAACATCTAAATGGTGATTTATGGCCGGAGACGTATTTTTGTTTTTAATCAATTTTTTGCATTCAAAAAGTTTAGTTGGTAACATTTATCAATCAAAAAAACTTTTGTTGTTAAGATTTTGCATTCAAAAACAGTTTTGTTGGTAATTGTTTTCATTCAAAAAATGTTTTGCGGTAATATTTTCCATTCAAAAATGTGTTGTTGGGAATATTTTTCCTTAAAAAAAAGTTGTTGGTAAAAACATTCATAGCATTTTTTCACCGATTTGGGAGACAACTACTTACACATAGCTGGTACTATAACAGGTGCTACCACACCGGGTCAGGGTGGACCTGGAAACAAAAGCAATTAAGAGGTGGTTCCATGCTCCTTAAAACCTCCGAATCAGAGGCTTTGCTGCCGGATGCAGTTTACGGTCATACCCAGGACTATGCACTGTTATATTTTCGCAAACGTTTCATTAAACTATCCAAATCTTTATGCATATATGCGTTTTTTACTTATGTGTTTAATATCTATAATCTGCATTATTATATATTATATAACATGCACTATTGTATTTATAGTAAATGTTTCAGTAACATATCATTCTTTTGTTGCATATATTTGATTCTATTTTATGCGTTTAATATTCTATAATTTGTATCATTCTATTTTTCAGAATCTGGTGCAAATTAATTGAAATAAATTCTACAGTTTCGTTTCTTTCACTATAGGTCATTTTTAGTCACACTGGTATGACAGTGCATAATCGATTTCAACTTTTACCTCAAATTTGGAAATTTGCAGTAGTGTTACAGACAGATATTTATTAATGTTGCTTTAAGTTTTTCTATTGTCACTCATGTCATCATGGTTAAGAATAAATTGCATTCATCAGTTCAAAACGTAAAATAATCTGAAGTCGTAAGAAGAAAACAATGTAAAATATGACATATACGTGATCAGGTAAAGTGTAAAAGATTCTAGGATGACATTATTCGCTTTCTTTCCATTAATTTGCACAATGGTGTATAATCATTCTCATAATTTCTTCTCAAAAAATATATTAACCTAACAAAATCTTGATGGAATACATTTTTATAACCATTTTATATTCTATAAGCAGTACTATTCTGTTTACTATAACCATTACAAAACTATTTCCTCAAATCTCTCAGAACCCTAACAATATTTAATCTGTATATATGTGATTCTAATTTATGTATTCCATAATATATAAAAGGCACTATTTACTATAAACTTTCTCCTTCTGTTTTAACAAATTTTCATTTTCCTGTTCGTCTTTAGATTGTATATATTTGTTTCTAGTTTATGTGTTTAGTGTTATGTAACCTGTACCATTCAATTTAATTTATGCTTTTCACAAAATCTCAATAAACTATCCATTTTTACTCTGCATATATTTGCTTGTAACTTATATGCTTAATATTCTATAAATGCTACCATTCTATTTTCTGTATCCTGCACTATTGTAATTTCTTAAACTATTAATTATCCTATTCCTCATTAGTGTGCATATAGTTGTTTTTTAATTGATATGTTCAATATATATCATGAACTGATGTATTATATTTTCTACAGCATGAATTCTTAATATATTTTCAATATATTTTCTATTTTAGAGTAAAGACAACTTAAGTTTTCAAGTTAAGTTACATTAGTAATTCAACAGATAGATTAAATTAATAAAGTAGTACAATTTTTAAAAGCAAACATGTACAAATCTATCTGCAATATCCAACTAGGTTTCTGTTTTCTTACCGTGAACATATTTATAATGACACTGCACGTAAATGTATTGTTCTCATAGATTTTATCTTATGGCATTAGAATTGTTATCTTTCTATATTTACCACCAAATATTTTATGAGGCAAAAATCTAATGAAAACAAAGACCATATCAAAGAGCAATGACGTTAATGCGAGACCATTTCTTGAAGGAAGTCATCGACAGCTGGAAGCCATGATTTAAAGTCTGACATATATCTACCGGATTTCTGTCGTGGGCCTTATCATTGAATTGGCGTGCAGGGTCTCGTCAGTCCATCTAATGAGACATACTCTAACTAATTGCCATCTCCTGTCTCGAACGTTTGTTATAGGGCTGTGAGTGATGGGAAGAGTGGTTATCATACAATTGGTCACAACGGCTGTCCTCCGACCTATAAATTACAGAAGATAATGTCCCCGGACGGCAAACTAACGAGACTTGGCGAGATAAAAGATTATTCTGGCCACTGATCAATCCGACATTGAAACTGGCAGGCAACTTCACGAGAAAGTTTTATTTTTGCTCCTTTGACTTTGCGTTTTAGCTTTTGTTTATTCGAACAGAAGTTTATCAAATGTTGGCACCACTGAGGCGAGACGGTATGATACTTGTCATCTGTCCTCATTTTATTCTCCAGTATATATATATATATATATATATATATATATATATATATATATATGTGTGTGTGTGTGTGTGTGTGTGTGTGTCTGTGTGTGTGTGAGAGTGAAAGAAAGAAAGTGTGTGTGTGTGTGTGTGTGTGTGAGAGAGAAAGAAAGAAAGTGTGTGTGTGTGTGTGTGTGTGAGAGAGAGAGAGAGTGTGTGTGTGTGTGTGTGTGTGTGCTTCTATGTGTGTGTATATGCAGTGATTAAATTTGTTTCCTACTCAAAAGTACGCGTTATATCGGTGTAAGCTCTAAACATATTATACTTCTAATTATTAAGAATACTACTGATTCTTTTACAAAAATACCTCGGTTATATCGTGTAGATGAATTCAAATATTACGTTCGTGCAAAATACAACATTGGATAAAACGATACATCGCCTCCTAAGAACGATGTTTAATATATAGTTGAATAATCCGTGGTGATTTAATTTGTATCTGAAATATTTAACGTAAACTTATCAATCCATGGAGGGACATGCGAATTCGGAGAAAGAGTTCGGTGAAACATGTTCGAAATATGTTCGAGTTAGATACGTTCTCTCTCTATGCCTAAGTATATTCTTGTAAATGTCATGAATCCACCGCTTCATTGACTATTGATTGAATAAATACTAGAACTGAGTATATTGGCAACCAGGCTAGATAAAAGAAAGATCAAAAACGATAAGATTCTTCAGATTGTTTTTACTTGAGATACGCCCAAGCTTCTCTGGCTGTAGTATACGCTGTAAGAAAACAATATATACCGAAAAATGTGATTTGTCTTAAATTATTTTCCTTTAATGATATGGCTACGATTCATAATCTGTCGATGTCTGACACCGTATTAAAACATCTTTCTGCAAATACTTTCACGGATTCTGCTTCGAAGAAGTTAGCTCACTGGTGTCCTCTTTATATGAATTTACTCGAACCACAAAATTAGCAACTAGGTTCCACCATTTTACTGTGAAACCAATAAATGTAAACGCAAAGTCTACTCCATCAAATCGTTTCTCGCAATTCCCGCCTGTGGAATTTCCTTTCCGTCTAATTCATCGTCAGCTAAAATATCCAAGAATTTAAATGTAAAGTCTCCTATCTCACAAACCTGCATCCTCTCTCTCTCATGCTTTTTTCTCCGCCTACTCCACTCTCATCAGTATTTCATCTTTCTTCTACCCACTTCCAGTCACCCCTTATAACATGTCAATCTTTCTCATAACATTCCTCATATGTAACCACCTGCACAACCGTGGCAGTAAAATGCCTTGTTTAGAGCAATATGATTACAAAAAATGTGTACATCTGAACCATGTATAAATATATTCAAGCAGAGGTTAATTAAGAGTTTAATAAATACATTATACAACGTTTAATATAAGAAAATGCATAGAAATTATAGGAACATTATAGTATGTTCTATGGTAAAAAATATAATTTTGTTAAACATTTTAAATTAGTAAACGCATTGAAATATATATGACATGCATTTGGTATATTCAGTGACAAATAAATTTAGCTTGAGTTCGTTTCTTTCAATTTGCTTATAATTAAATACATCATCATTCATTCAGTTAGTACATCTTGCGCAGCTGTGGCCATCAATACTCTCCATTGCACTTTTGTAATTTATGATATAATTCAAGCCATAATTGTGCAGTGGCTTACCAGTTCCATTGTAATTGAAACGTTGAGGTTACTCTGTCCCAAGACTCAGAAATTAAAAAAAAGACTTACCAGTTAGCGGGTAGTTTGAATTCAGTATTTCTTTTCTCCAATACTGGCGATGATATATGATGGTCGTGCTCTGCGCAGACTATATGACCCAACCCATTGATCGTACCAACAAGATCTAAATAAATACCGGGTTTTATATTTGGGGATAGCTTGGTTGCAATTTTTGTTGGGAAATTATCGGTGTTTAGCCTTCTAGGCTCCAGTCTGAGTGTTCTTTAGGATTTACTTCAATAGATTTTTCCGTGTTTAGATATTATAATTCAACGGGGTTGTAAATTAGAGTTTTCTGGATGGATTGATTTTCTAGGCTTTCGATCGACATCTTTACGAATTAACAAATTCAACAGAAAGAAAAAATATCAATAATACATCATAATGCATTACAAAATAAATTCCAATGATAAATTTGAGGAAGAAAAGCCTATAATAGTTTTCCACTAGTAACATTTCAGAACGTGATTTCCTTTCACACATGACTGAAATCTATTATATATATGCGTATACTAGAACATAAAAATATCAGCGGCATTTTCTAAACGATTTGCGTAAGGATTGTGAATTTTTAAAATTTTTATGTTTCAATTGTAAATGGAATAAAAAGAATGCATTTCATTTTTCATTATTTCTCTTTTATTTACGGAAAATACAAAATATCTCTTTACAAACATTCAAAAGATAAATGCGGTAGAGTGACGTGGTAAGAGAGAGAACATGATGATCAAGTCGAAACTAATAAAACATAATTTATGTAATACGTAACAGCACAACAGAGATAATCTACATATCATGTCGAAGCAGTGCATTAAAAATCACTTGGATAACACGATTTATGCACAGTCTGGAGACCTTCTGAGAACAGTTTATTAGATCACATTTATATCATAGATATTCTGTTAGAATGTAACAAAAATATTTTTAAAAATAAATGATTACAGACGATTAATAGTGGATCGTTTGTAACAAAGCAGATGGACAATTCAGAGTACATACAAATATGATACTCCGTTAAACCCTTTTAAACGATCTACTTCCTAATTAGATAATAATAAATATTTGAGGGAATGGAAGAGCAATATTTATTAAAAACGTCTTAAATAAAATCAAAGGTTTATTTATTTCATTTTAGTATAATCCAAATTTCGAAATATAAACACGTTTGAAATTGAACAAAGAGAAGTATGCAGGTTCCATCATAAAAATCAGTGCTCACGTTTCTCCAGATAAGTAGAAATAAGGGATACTTTTTTTGGATATCCCACTTTGAACATCGTACTAACAGAAAATCAAACATTCGGATTACTACTTATTTTGACCTTTACATAATTCCTTCAATGGAAAGAAATTCGATTCTCTGGGAGCCTGTAAAAATCACTTACAGAAGTTCATCACACAAAAGGATTGCACATTCTCATAAGCCTGAAGCGAAGATGCTTCAGATAGTGTAAAATAAAGTAGAACAAAGTGACAGATATGTGCCTGAATAAGTTTATACACACAACCGGTAATTATTGTATCCGCCGGCCACAAACAGAAAAACACTGTTAAAACATTTTTTTAGATGTCACGTTATTTGCCGAATCACAGACATACACATACAATGTATCATTTTCTCTGAAGAAATGAAGAGAAATATCAAATTATACGGGAAAATAAGTAGAAGCAATATATATATATATAGGATTTGGACATTATAAACATCTCATTTTAAATTTCTTAAATTTGCTAATAAAATCATTAAAAACTAATTGATCATATGGTGTGTTCAATGATAAATTATTTCTTGTTATAATTCAGATTCAAACAATAATTTTAATGCATTACTACATAAAAAACAATCTATCAAGAAAAATCACATTTCGCAGAAGATTTCTTTCATAGAAAATGGCTCCCCAACGGAAAAGTACAAATACATGTGTTTAGTTTTGCTTAATAATTCGCTACCTGACATAATAAAAGTCCTACAGTACAGAGAGACTAAAACTAAATATTTCTTTGTGTTTGGATTATTATATTCATTTTAATTTTGACTAGCTTAAGTTTTTTGTTACAACTTCAAAACTACGTTTACAAGAGGTGTATTTGAGACATTTTGCGGTTTAATCTCTGATAATCTTGCAGCATATAAGAGAAGTTACTAACTATAGAAACAATTACTGCGATTGACATTTGTATTTCTTTCTATGTATTTGCGCCTTTGGCTACGCAAAAATATCAAAGGCAAACATTCATTATCCGTTGTGAGCGCACCTGGATATAATATATACATTCTCATTTACCTGTAAACATTCAATTGCTTCAGTTGTCTTAAACAATAGATTGCTGGGACATTTGAACTAATATGATGAATATTTATCAGCGTACTAAAATTTCAAATTTTGTAAAAGAACATTTTTCTGCACTTGTATATAAAATATACCAAATTAAATACTTAAACTCGCATTGATAATATATTTTAGATGACTAAGCACGTTGGCGCACCCATACACAAACACACACACACACACACACACACACACACACACACACATATATATATATATATATATATATATATATATATCCTAGGTGAATAGCACGTTTGGAGTTTCATGCATTAGGAAATATTATAAACTAATCGAACTCCATATCACAATCTTAAAATCGCAACTAACATTATCATTCAAGTGATCACTTTCCTTAATGTAACCTTCACCTAATTAATGGCCTGTTCAAACCATTCACTGAAGAGTTTTCCAACTAAAAATACGCTCACAAACATTCTAACCACAAATATTCTCTACTAGACAATAATCAATTCAATTTTGACTATTTTTATCACTAGTAATAACTTAGAGATTGATAACAGCAAAATTATGTATATTAAGGCCTTTGCCAAAATAAACAATATGTAAGTATAGAATTCACTGATAAAAGCAAAGAAGGTAAATATATAGCAAAATCATGTAAATGTAACATCATATGGCTTAACCACATTTTAGTCATAATGTCGAAACAATGATCGGACAATTTTTCATAAATTTAATTCACAAAACTTTCAACCAATTAACTAAAATAAATTTCCCCTACAAAAACGATGATAATGTTTGTTTTAAAGTCGTCAAGAACTTTGATATTTATCTCTTGCTACAAAAATATTAGATATTAAATAAAAACATGTCCAAGAGGTAAAAACATAGTAGCTACAAAATTATTAACATTAAAACTGCAAACATAAATTGTAATTACCAAATGCATAATTTACAAATCTATGATCATTTCTGACGGCGTTTTTAAATAGTAATTTAGCTCAACTAAACAACCATGAAAATTCCTTGTCTACAAACATATTTTGAATTTAAATAATAATATATACAGGAATAGCATTGCCTTCTCCAAATAACTTTGCCAATTAAAAAACAGTTAAAGGAAAATTATTACTTGGTACATCATCACAAATGCAATATCCCATAATTGCAATCGAAATACATGTAATCTTTGACTTTTACAGAAAACGTGCCATGTTAAAATACCCAGATAGTTATGATTTATAAGCAATTAAGTAAATTAATGACCACATGCTAGCATAGAAACAAATATCGATTATACATTAGACACTGACAAATTAAATCAGTTTTCACTTCTTTGTTAATAGTTATTTATTTTTCTTATATTTTATTCAAAATCGTTTTTACTCGCTTTCTGTCTCTGTCTCTCTCTCTCTGTCTCTCTCTCTCTTTATATATATATATATACATATATATATATATATATATATATATATATATATATGCTTCTTCATATGTATATGAATATACATATATATGTATTATTCTTATCTTGAGAGGAATCTACATTCTGTGTTGAATCGGGTTAAGAAGTGGCTTTTCAATTTCAATGCGTCTAAGACCAAGCTACTGTCTGTTAATCATCACAGGCAATCATCTTCTGCCTCCCATAAGCATGGACCAAGTGACTCTCCACGAGAGCAATACATTGCGCCTCCTCTTCTGATCTCAAGTGGAACCATTTATTGAGTCAATAGCTAAATTAACTGCTAGAAAGTTTGGTTCTCTATGACGGGCTAGGATGTTTTTCCCGCTTGAAACCATCCTGCATATATACAAATCAACCATTCGTCCGTGCATGGAGTACTGCTGCCATATATGGTCAGGTGCCCCCGCTATTCATCTCGATGTTCTTGACAGGGTAAAATGGAGAATCAGTAATGTGATAGGTACTGACTTGGCGGCTCGACTACAGTCACTTTCCCACCGACAAGATGTGGCTTCCCTTTTGTCTGTTCTATAAATACTTCCATGGTTTCTGTTCCGACAAACTTAAGTCACTGTCAACCAGACTGGCAACTGGGTCTCACCAATTCACAGTGAGATCAACTAAATGCAGACGACAATTCTACTCTTGTAGCTTATTTTCTTGCAGTTCACGCCTGTGGAACTCGCTCCCTTATTCTTGCTTTCCTGACAGCTACAACCTCCAGGAAGTTAAATGCAAGGTCAATACTCATCTCTTAACCAATTGACCCTAGTTCTTTTTTCACCACCTTGTATATCCTTTCCTTTCTCTCCACCTTTGCAACTGTCTTCACCTCTGTATTCCCTTCTTTCTCTTGCTCGTTTCTAACTGGTTTGTCCTTCTCTTCACTGTCTTCTATATAGTGCTTTTAATCATATGTAGCCCCCTGCACATCATTGGCGTTACCAATTTACTCGGGTGATATGATTAAAAAAAAAGGATTTTTCCAATGCCTTTGTTCACAGAAAATAAATTAACCATTAATTTATATACAAAAGTTAGCCCAAATATATATATATAATCAAATCAAGTTTTATGTTTAATAGATTAAAAAGTGACAACTCAGATTTATAGTTTTAACATGCTTTTAACGACAAGCTTTGTTTTAATAAAGCTTGTACCGAAATTTAAATAAAAATCGGACAGTTGATATTATATAACTGATAAATGCTTAGTGCATGAAACACAGACATGTGCTATATACGCAGCGTAATATGTAACTTTATTAATAGTTATATAATATTATATTGAACACTGTTTTATTAACACCAGATAAACATTTATATATAGCTGTTTACCTGCCTGGATAAACACTTATATATATTGCCATTAACGTTCAGAGATTATATCTCAGCTACTAATTATAAACCCACTACTTCTATTGCTTTTACTACAGCCACGCTCTCTCCTATACTTGCCCGCCGCATTTCTGATTATAGTTCAATTAAAGAACATTTCTTAGAAAACATAGTCATCAATGACATTAGCGATTCTAGTCGATAACATAGTAATACTCACACATACACACAGTAACAAGAACCTTCAGATATTGTAGGTCATCAACATTGAATCAAAGCAACCCACACTCAATAAAATCATATATCAATCTCGTCAAAACACATTACACAGTAATTAGACATATGGTGCTGTTGTTAAAATTTCGGTCACTCACGTAGAGTAACGTAATAAAAAAGCATTACAAATTTATGACTTGCGTCTTCTATTCGGTTAGTGCTATCATCGCATAGCAATGTTTTATGTTAATGTCCTTGCAGTTTTATGTTAACGTCCCTGCAAACACACTGAGCATGTCTCATGTGAATCGGAATCTTAGATCCAGCGTAATAAAAATTCCCACAATTTCAGAAAATTCTTGTCTTCATCTTCACCTGAAATTATGTAAAAAGTACAACGTTTAGAACGGCACATATTTAAACAAAATAGATATTCATCGTCTGTTATATTTACCAATATATGTTTAGAAAAATATTTGCTGTCTAGATGCACTATATATATATATATATATATATATATATATATATATATACATATAAATATTTTTTTTTTCATGCGCAGACAGATCTGTTTCGAGTTATCACAGCTCATCAGTACAGTTAGATATCCGATTGGTTTTAACCCAGAATTTAAAACTAACTGAATTAGCGTCAGTTGGCGATTCTACCGCTGAGCTATGGGCGATCGGTAGAGGAGGCAAACTTTTAGCGTAAGATATATCATACGTGAGTAACCAGAGTGATCTAATTCATTTCTGAATGAGCGACATATATATACATACATACATATATATATATATATAATTTCTATTATATGTGCTTCATATAATCGTTATATTGTAATTTAATTAGAATGCTTGTTGCTTCACGTATAAAATTTAGCATCTACAGAATTAAAAATATTACGAAACCTCAAAGTTTGCATGATATGAATATATGAATCAAGTCATAAAAGGCTAGTATCACATTTTAAATATAAAATGACATTGCAATCTAATTGTAAAAAAACCCTGCCAGAATGCCATTTGAAATGACTTTACAGTTTTGTTTGTATATACTTGTAGTTTAGTTTCCCTTAATGTAACATGTCTGGCAATTTAAAATCATAAATGAATTCAATATCTAACACTCAAGGCTATCAGTGAAAACAACCCCAGTATGCTTTCCTAATTAGCACACAAGTGAACGAGAAATCTGATTTTGTTGATGTGTTATCTACTTTGAACAACTGAAAACTCATTTCTGTGTCTTGACTGATTTTTTTTAATCATTTCACCCCAAGCAAGGCATTGCACTGCCACTATTGCGCATGGAGCTACAAAGGGGAAGGTAAAGAGAAAGAGTGGTTAGATATAGGAAATATAGGAAATGTCAGAAGGATGGTGATAGATGGGTAGGGGTACCGAGGCTGAGGGTTGGGTAGATGGGAAAAGTGTTTGAAAAAATGGATGCAAGTTAGTTTGTTAGGAGGTGTCTGTTGACCTTACATTTAAACTCCTGGAGATTGTAGCCGTCGGGGAAGCAATCATGTAGAAGGGAATTCCACAGTCTGGAAGTGCTAGAAAAGAAACTGTTGGAGTAGAAATTGCGGTTGCATTTTATCGGTTTCACTGTAACAGGGTGCGATCTCCTTGCTAATCTAGTATCTCGTGCAAATTCGTACCTAGGGGGCCCCAGTGATATAAGTTCATCGGAGGAGAAGCCGTGAAAATATTTATAGAAGAGACACAGGGAAGCCACGTCGTGCCGCTGAGAGAAAGACTGCAGCCGGTCTGTCAAGTCGGTATTGATGACATTACAGACTCTCCGTTGTACTTTGTCAAGATGCCCGAGGAGAATAGCAGGGGCACCCGACCAGATGTGGCAGCAGTATTCAATGTACGGGCGAATGGTAGATTTATATATATGCAGGATAGATGCAGACGGAAAAAACTACCGGGCCCTGCACACAGAACCGACTTTCATAGCAGTGGAGTTAGCAATTGATTCGATATTGTCATTCCACTTGAGGTCCTCTGAAAGTGTGAGACCAAAGAGGCGTAGTGTTTTACTCCCTGGAAGGCAAGCCTGTTCCATGCTAATGGGAGGTAGGTGCGATTGTCTATGATGGTTAATTGATAGCATTAAAGTTTACGAGCCATTTCTTACCCCAGTCCACTACGGATTGGAGGTACTTTTCAAGCTCGGCTGCAAGGTTAGCTTGTCGCCCACACCAGATTTTTGTTCAAGGCGAGAGTAAACTGTGGTGTCATCGGCGTACACACCTACTTGGGATCTTATGGTATCGGGGAGATCATTAATATAGATCAGAAAGAGCGTAGGATCTAGGATAGAGCCTTGAGGGACACCCGCGTTCGTATGGTAGTTCTGGAAGGCATGTCTGTTTAATACCACCTTCAATGTGCAGTTACAGAGGAAAGACTGGATTAGTTCAAACAAATGTCTGGTTATACCATAGCTCCGCAGATTTCTCGAATACGAAGACCGGTTTGACGAAATGAATACTATATAGAATGTACCGAAGTGTCTATTCAAATAAGTGTATCAGCTAAAAATTAAGTTTGGTGGCATAAGGATTATAGGTCTGATTAAAATAATTGTATTCATTCTTTAATATATATCTTTAATATATTCTATGTAAATTTACACACTGTAATACCCTTAATTATCCATTACCTTTTCCTGTCTATAATTTGATAGAATTATCAAACACAGGCTATGATATTAATCTAATCCACTCATGCGACATCAGATAGTCATTTTGCAAGATAGATTGTCTAACTTTCGCGACCTCACATACTAGTCAAACAAAACAGAAGAAAAAATTGCCCCCTGCTGTCATTAAACGTATAAACCCCAATTTAAAAAAAATTCTTTCGCAATTATGTTAACATCCAGCAAGCAAAGACCAACTGACAGAACTGCAAAGTCAAATCAACACGTCACACAAAAAAATTTGTAGAAATCTTAAGATTTTGAGAAAAAGCGAATATTATTCGAGATAATGGTTGAAAAAACACTGAATCTTAATGAAGAAAATGTACATTCTGGTAGGATTCAATTGGTTGTCCATCTGGCCACGAAGAACTATTTTTTAAATTCGAGTAATTTTACTCTACAACTACGAAGAGCGTCACAACAAATACTTATTCTATTGTGTTTTAAAGATTATTTAGAGTTTTACGCTTTCTATAAATACATATCTTCTAAATTTTGTATCCGTTATTTAAATAAAGTAATTACTAAGGAAATAATAGAGTTATTTTTTAATCCGACGAAATGTTCATTCTTTCAAAACGTATTTATCTATTTGTTTAAATCTAACACAGCTTTACTGTTATACTCTTTGTAGGCGAATGGTAATAGATTTCAGGATCAGCCAGTGGCCCTTTGCTTTTTCAAAAGAAAACCATAATACTGAGAGAGAGAGAGAGAGAGAGAGAGAGAGAGAGAGAGAGAGAGAGAGAGAGAGAGAGTGTGAGAGAGAGTGAGAGAAAGGAAAATCTCACTGGAAACAAAGAAAAGCGTTTTAGACTGCAATTTGATATCTGTCTTATTTTATGTCAGAGAAAATTGGACAATCTCTTCAAAGAGAAAAGAGGCATAAGGCAGAAAATATTTGGTCGTACATGTCGATGATGGGGATAACATGGACCGAACACATGAACAACAATGAAGTGTTGGAGAGGAAGTAAACCCGAAGGAATAACACATACTTAACATGAGGACGAGACAACTGCGTTTCCTGAGACAAATAATGAGGAAGGAGGGGTTGAAGAATCTAACATTAACAAGAGGATATAGAAAGACAGAGAGACAAGAGAACTCGGCATTAGATTGGTTTGAGCAAATGGATGACGGGACGAGGTTTGAGAGTGATAACCAGAGGAAAGATATGAGTAGCGGCAAGTGACAGGGTCAAGCAGAAGTGCATGATCGGCTACGTTCCAAAGAGTCACGTCATAAGAAGAAGAAGGGTAAGTGAAAGTATCTCTTTGAGAACAGAATGCCTCACAGAAACGGTTAGAATTTAAGTAGTCATAGATGAATAAACTGCTATAATGTTGGCTTCCATGCAAAAATTAGACGCTGAATACTTCAGGTTAGCCTTGACAATATTAGTCTAAAATGAAAGAACTTGTAAGAATTGTTTTTTAAATACCCAGAAGTTTTGTTTTAGGTATGATATTTCTGTTGTATTTTATTTATCTTTAGAAAGCAAAGATATTGTCGATTAACATTTCCGATGTTGGTGGAAATAGTAGTTTTCGAAATTGAAATATGTTTAAACCAAGCTATGTATTTGCGATTCCAAACATATTACAGAGTATACTAGATTCTCTAAAAGTCCTTTAGAATACCTCCGAAAGGTATTTACGCTGTAGGGAAAAATTAAAAAAATGTTGTTGTTTATTGAATGCCGTTAGCTAATGACAAGTTAATTAATGTCTCACCCATGTTAGTACATTAAGACTGACAAAAACTTGTACTATCTTGTGTATAATATTTTACCCCTGCTCTCTTCGGACAGAAAACGGAAAACATTTGTAATACTTCACCTTGATGTTTCCGGCCTCACGGCAGCCCCTCCGTCATGTCATGAAATATGAAGTTTTGGTGAAATAAACACTAATAGACAGTGATTGCATGGTTTGGCATTTCTGATATGTGTACGCGTATATGAGCACATTTCTGTTCTATGTGTCGTCTGCATTCACGATGTTGATGATTATCTCTTCAAACCTTCCTGCGATTGTAGATCTTAATAAGTTTTGTATTATTTTTCATACACTTACTGAATCTCCTGAATCACGCGATACTTTCTTTAGTCCTTTTTTTTACCTCAGTCTGACCTATGAGTAACAGAATATTCAAGCAATACCTTTTATTACGTGCGCCAGAAACCTCAACTGTCTCTTCCCAAAATCGTACTAAGTATAATTTTCATTTTTGTTTTCATTTTTTCCAAATCTGTGTTGATTCTCACATGTGCAGCCGATGATATCCTAAGCATCGTTCTGTCGATTCTATTCATTTTTTCTTCATGTGTCTTCTTTCAATGTGGAGAAGCAAGTAATTGCTAGATAATGAAGTCCATCACTTACCAACTCTATTTACGGCCTTCTGCCATATATAGCATTGATATTTCTATGTTTATCATTGAAGATGTATGTATAAATTTCTTTTAACATTTAGAACAAACGTAATGAATGGTGAACAGCTGAAAAATTACATTAACAAACGATATTATACATAGAAAAAATAATTTTCTTTAAGTGTCGGACCTAATTACAAATCTTCTCAAATATATAGGTAATACGAAGTAATTTTTTTCTCGTAAGATACGGGTGGAATATTATGAAATATTTCAAATAGCACTATGTAGACTAGAACAGGAGAGTAGGTAAACTGATATCCACGTGAAAATTGCAAATAGTGACGCAGGCTCAAATTCCGCTCCATTCTGTCTCATTAACGTTTGCAAAATTACCAACACAAAAGATATCTGTCCGTCGCTTTTTCTCCTATATGCTATGAATTAAATAGAAAATTATACTAAAGTCTTTAACTTTGGGTAGAAACCAGTCTAGAAATGAATTCCAAATAGTAGAGATAGCAACAAAATAGCAATCTATAATATTTCTTATGATGTCAATTACAATTTTGCGATAACAAATAAACGTAATATGTAGAGGATTACGATCATTTATTTGCATCAGAATGGGCATAAAAACATTTAAATCTCCTTAACTATTTAATCTGAATTTCGAGAAATACTGTGATGTACATAAAATTTACTGTAATCTACGGAAACTGAAGAAGCCAAACATAGCAGATAAATTTTAATCAAATTGACCCGCACTTAAAAGAAAAAATATATGAATAAGGTTAATAGAAGAAACAAGGGAAAATTAGAAACGGAAACTCGAAATACGTCTCGATAAGTGAAGCTTTTAGTGACATCAAAAAAAGATATAATACCAAATAAAATTACTCTTAGAAGTAAAAAGAAGAGTGGATTAAAGACGGGATTCTCCACATGAGGCAAAGGATAAGGAAAACAATGCTAACACAAGAGACCTATACAGAAAACAATAGAAAGAAAATTACAAACAGATGCAAAAGAAAACAAAGAAAATAAAATAAAAACTGTACCGAAATAGAGAGATTGAATGTAATAGATAAAGATGATATGCATAAATAAAATAAATGAAGAAGAAAAAATACAGGCAATTCAAGAGGATGCATAAAATCCAAGAACAAAACGCTCCTATTAGAGAAAGAAAGTACGCATCGGCGATGGGACTAATATGTTGAAGTTCACTTCCACGACAAAAGAGGACAACCGGCAATACAAAGAAATGTCGACAGATAGTAATTGTTAAAAACTGAAGTGCACTGGCAAAAGTGAACAGAAACATATCGTCAGGAACAGATCGAATTGTAATAAAGTTGCTAGCAGTGTTACATAATTTCGGCATAGATAAGATTACCAGAAAAATCTACATAAGTCGTGATATCACAGATAACATAAGCAAATAGATTTTTAAAGCAGCGTCTGAAAAAAAATGTGAGCTCCACGGATCAATCAGCTTAATTAGCCAATAACAAAACTCATCATTCGTATTCTGATGAATAGAGAGAACATCAATATCAGGCGAGAGGAAATACAAAAACAGTGAGCGTTTGTAATAGACACTAGAAAACGGAAAGTGATACTTATGTTTAAAATCATTCCAGAAAGTCTAATACAAATTTAGAACAAACTTTAGATTTGTTGTATAAACAACGCAAAAGTCTTCGACAAAGTTTGCCACGAAGAGCTGCACAACAACTTTGATACATTGACGAAATACAACAGAATAATCAAAAAATATTGACTGGCAACAAACCAACCGAATACATGAAATGAAATCAGCAGATATAAAAACAGAATGGATGTATGATAAGGATATGAGTTTGCACTGTATTTATTCAACATATACATCGAAGCAATTATTGAAGAAGTAGAAACCATGGCATAATACATTTGTGGTCGCAATCTGAAAATTTTAAGAGATGCAGATGACACTGTGGTGATAGCATAGACGAATAAAGGAAACTATATATCCTCTTACAGAATGTGGCAAAGGAAAGCCAGAAGAAAAGATTAAACATAACCGGCAAGAAGACTGAATGCATGGTCATCAGCAAAATGCTTGCTTTTCAAGGATACTTAAATCGAGCAGGTAAAAAAATTTAAATATGTTGGAAAGTTTCCAACAGATGACGGAAAGTGTGAAAATAAGATCCGTAAGCATATTGTAAAAGAAAATGAGGCCTTCCAAAAGCTAAACAAAATATTAAGAGACAAGAAAAAAATTGTTAGAAACAAAGAAAAAGAACTGAACTGTCACGTGAAAATTCTATGACAGCGAATGCTAGACAATCTCCTTAAAATTGAAGAAGCAACGAAGATACTTTGGGCAAACGGGAAGAAGGAAGATTAGAAAGAGTCAGTTGAAATTTATGGGAAGAAGATACGCTTTTTGAATATGGTATATGAAAGAAAAAAGTAAAGAGGGACAGAGAAAAGCAATACGTTAACTTATTTTTTGTGTTTGAGTAAATAGATATCAAAACAGGGCGTTGAATAAATAACACAACAAAACAACTAATAAAAAGACATTGTGGAGGATCCTGATCGTCTGTATCCTGAAAGATAAACAATACAGCACTTTGCTTTGTTCAGAATTTTTGCATCAATATTTTTAAAGAAAGTCATAATGGTGACTCTGTTTAAAAAACATTATCCATAACCGAACACAATGTTCTTTATTCAATTTAACAACAATCAGATTAAGCGGGAATTTTTAGTCATTCGCTTGTAAATTCTATTAAATTATGATTGATATTAGGCGTCGCACGTTTCATGTCATTTGTTTTTGTCTTTTTTGTATGTTTTTTGTTTGTTTTTATTGTTTTTGTTCTGCTTTGATACAAAGTATTTTCATTATCTGGGATAACTGCCACTGCTGGAAAATTATTTCAACAAAATATAAGTCCAATAGATTAAAACAATCACTTTCTGAGTCAAATTATAAGTGTGTATTTTCTTTCCATTTTTATTTACTCTCCCTCGTTATTCATATGTTCAGTCCATGATATCTGCATTATGTTTGTTTATCTTGAATCAAGTCTTTTCTTCATCTCTGATGTGATTATCCGATATTCACATGCATAGAAAAGGAATTTATATTACATGACAGCTTTGTACACTTTTCATATTTTTAAGTACTTTTTCTTAGTAATTTAGGAAAGTATCTTTTATGATTCCACTTCGACTTCATATAACGCTGACACAATTACCTCTAATCGATCACTTACTAGATATTTAATTGACTTATTTCGACATCTTCATTTCGTAATTTACATCATCGGCTAGTACTCCTGCTGTCAAAGGCACATTATGTCTTTCGATAACTGATTATTATAGATTGTTGTTTGCTTTTTTACAGCTTTATGTAGTTGTACATGTAGTTTACTTCCGACGTCTGCTATCAACGCAGTCGTATGTGGATATCTGTTGTTATTAACTGCTGTATCACTGAGGTGGACACGAAACACAGAGTAAGTGTTCTGTGGTATTATTCAGCACAATATCTGGTGATAAACTGACATACAGAGAAAAGTACAACCATTGCAATGTCAAACAAAACAGAACTTCCAACAAAGAGAGGAAGATTTTATATCGCAAAATCGACAAAGCAATCACTCCGAATATTACTCAAATGGCACAGGAAAAATACGCCTTGAATACTACTATTTCGCACGATTGGCCATTCGATCATTGAGAGTGCTGCAGATGTGGCAGCCAGTGGACAACCTTAACCAAACTAGAGTTCTGATTTCTCGCATATGCGTCTAGCTCTAAAAGTTGATTAACCCTGTTGAGATACATATTTGTTTTACCCCTCTTTCTCTTTAAGTGCATTTACGATAATCACTATCTAATCGTATGCAGGCGGTTTGATTCGAGTATATATACCATGATATTCTTATATATTTAAAAATACATCAAACGGTAGTTAATGTGTGGCGTGCATTATCGAACTCGTTTTCAAAATCTCTAATATACAATTATGCAACTGCTTCGGTTGAACTTAAAGTAAATTCAATATTTGTTTCACATTTGACCCCGTTCAAACTTACCCATCAATAAAAAATAGTTTTTCATTCCTTTTTTTCATGAGAAGCAAATGTGTGTCGCGAGAAAATGATAAACAAAAATAGCCTAATATCCATAATGAAAAAATAAATAATGTATTAAACAAACATAACAATGATTTATATAAAATTTATGAAAAATAATTA
The DNA here is from genome assembly GCA_037127315.1 of Ascarosepion bandense. NCBI lineage: Eukaryota > Metazoa > Mollusca > Cephalopoda > Sepiida > Sepiidae > Ascarosepion > Ascarosepion bandense. Next base: position 5,691,427 of record JBBBDQ010000249.1, read on the forward strand.
AATGATTAATAATTTAAAGTAATATATTGTTTTAAAAATATTATTCAAATAGTCTTATATACTACTCACGATTATTTCTACACTGTCATGTAATTGCTGCATTCGAGATAATGTATTTGTTACCTCAATAACAAATAATGTATTTAGTTATTGATAATATATTTGTTACCCCGATAACTAATAAATAAATATGAATACCACTCTAGACGATTCTGAAACAGAAACATTATTTTCTAGTGTTTATTTAACCAAACAACATGATGTTCTTTTAAAAATTTTATTGATCATTAACATAAGCAATATACTTTTTCTTCACGGGGCTACATTTAAATCTTATTACCTGATGCGTCTGCAAAGTTTGAAATGGCGTGTGTACTGTACAATATTTTTAATCTCTGTTCCAAAGTAAGGCAAATTCTCCCAACTCAAACTCGACTTTGTGTAACATCACATCAAATTACTTTTACATTAGACTGTCAACTAGGTCCTACCCTTTTACAGTGCAACCAATAAAATGCAACCGCAACTTCTATTCCAACAATTTCTTTTGCTGCACTTCCCGTCTCTGGAGTTCTCTTCTGTATATTTGCTTCGCTGACAGCTACATTCTCCAAGTATTTAACTATAAGAATATTGCCATCTCCTATCTCTCTGACTGACATCTTTTCCCCGTCCACTCTACTCTCATCAGATCTCTTCACATCCTGATCTTACCCATTCACTGACACTCCCTGTAACTAATTTCTCTTTCTCATTACACTCCTCCTATGTATACTCCTGCAGACCAATGGCAGTAAAACTACCTTGCTGTGGGTGAAATGATTATATAAAGAAATAATATTCATAAAACGCGCATTTTATAATAATCTACAAATATTACCCTCAGTTTAGGGGGTCGTTTATAGAGATACTAAATTTCTTACCGCGGAGGCCTAGATATAAATGCTACTGGCTGAATTATTCCAATAGAGAAATGTTGATGGAAAATTTATCCTTTCGTATTGATTCTCCTTATACGAGGTCCACTAAAATTTCAATTAAGCCGTGGGCAATATTTTATTCAAATAGGCCTGCAGAGTAATACATTAATTACACACCGCATTTTTATGCCAGCTTTTAAAACTGTTCAATATTTAATTCTAACATACACATTATGGTTGAGATCCATGTATCTGATTGTTCAGATAAATATTCCCAAAATCTGCTTTTCGACCCTTTTAGTTAATAATTGTTATACTTCGGTCGTGGAATCATTTCGTTATTTCATTTTACAAATTTTCATTTATAAGTCTTGAGAAAAAAAGCCGAAATGATTTTCGTTGCTGCTTTAGTGGAATTAAGCTAAAAATCAGACAATTATAAAATCTTAAATAATTAGTTGAAAGAAAGTTCAAATTTGACCAACTATCTCTGTAAAAAAATCAATTGGATTAAATACAATTTACAAACTGAAAGTAATTACTCCATTAGTAATATTTGAAAATTACTCCATTTTCAAATATGCATTACTCATCAAGACTTGCATGTAATAGTTCTGTAGTAAATATACAAAACCCTATAATTATTTTTGGGTAGAATAATTTCCAGAGAGAATTATATCATCAGATTTTGAATTTAATGGTATAACGCAATCGTGAGTTCAGTCTCACTGGGTAGTAATACTCAAGAAATATAAGACAATATGTAGTTCTCACAGTAAAGCATGATATCAGAATGATAAAAATCTAAACCAGAATATAAAAAGAGAAAAAAATCAAACTAAAACAAAATTTATTTCTATATTCTCTGTCAGAAATCCGGACAAACAGAAATATAATAACAGCAAATTAGATTGGGAGATTTAATCTGTTATACAACTGGCAATGAAAATCACACAACTTTGTGTAATACATCAAATAAATGCAACATCTACTATTGTTTATTATTAAAATATATTCACTTTAAAATGTCTACATGCGAATACATTAATTTGTTTCCAGTTTTAAACATAGAAACATATCAAATGAAAATCTGAAACAATATGTAGAAAGCGGTTTGGCAAATTAGGATATCCGTAATTATGAATATCTACAACTAAATTTTCTTAATTATTTTTAATGAACTTGCTTGCGATTGTTTTCTCTACGGAGTTAAATTCAAATATTTCCTCTTACTAGTATTTGCACGCAATATTAGAGAACACAATCTCATTTAAATTGCATTGTTCATTCAGAAGATTTTCGAATGTAGTTCTTATATTCTTTTACCTTGTTGATGAAGGTAATTTTTCCCTTCTTCACCAAGGATTGACCATCAACATTAGATATCATACTCACTGCTACACCATAAATAAAAATGTCTACTGTGTATTTATTTTCCCAAAACATTTTTTGAAACGAGGCGTATTCTTATTTAAAGTAAAAGTGATCTTTTGCATTCCATTGTTTTAAACATTTTAGAATCGTTATCAGAAATAAATAATTTTGGAAAGATGAATAAAACAAAAGTGAATCTCAGACTTTGGAAATTTATGAAGTGTTAAATAAAATGAGGTTAACGGCAAAAAGCACACGTGGCACAGTGATTAAAATATTTGCATTTTAATCATGAAATCCAGGTACGTTTATAGAAAAAGTTGGTGTCATCGGCTCGGAGAGGCTATCGCAGTTTTCGAGATCCTGAAAAACCTTCCATGTGTTGATGCAAGCCTTATGTATGAAACTGAGCCGCCGATGTTTGGAGACCGGCGATCGTTGTGCTTGAGTATTAACAAATGTTAATCAGTGATTAAACGTACAGTAATTTTTAAAGAATTTAACATTATAGTTGTTTTTTTTTATTCCAGAAATGATGAATTAAGATCCGCATAGAATAGTTACAGGTTGCATTAAAAAGTGGGATATTTCAGATTAGGAAAAAATGAATTTGGATATTAGCAATTGTCTGCAACAGGAATTAGTTAGCCACCATAGCAGTAAAAGAGAGTGACCAACAAATATATATATATATAACCAAAATAATCATGATGAATTTTGTAAGGAAATATGTAGGATTTAAATGCACGATACATAAAACATAGGGGAAGACACCGATTGATCCGATTCGTCTTGAACCCCGACACAGTTTAATTGAAGCCAAACCAAAATTTATAAATATATAATTCTCCGATTTTTTATAAATAAATTGATTTGAATTGATTTAAATGTAAAATACTTGGCGGTCGAATTGTTAATCTGCATCAGATCAAATGATGCTTGCCCCTATGTGGGTACGGCATATAGATTCAAATCCTGCCAAATAACATATTTAACTAACAAATATTCTCATAATTATTCAATTTCATTAATTCCAGGAATTTTCCATAATATATATATATATATATATATATATATATATATATATATATATATATATATAATGTGATTATGTGTCTGTGTCTGTGTCTGTGTGAGCATATGCAAGTATATTATAGATCATAAAGTCAATAATAACTACAGAGGAAGTTAATGCCCCAGATGTTCACTTGCAGGCGTGATCAGAACAAACGTTAATTATAGTGTTGATATAAATTAGTGAATAATGGTCAAAGAGATAATTAGTTCGGCCGAGTGTTGTTTCATTTTCTTATACTAAACATATTATGTTAAGCACTCAAAATCTTTTACAATCTCTTTCAAGCACACACCCACACACACGTAAAAATATATACTGAAATACATATGCATATATTCGTCCTTTATCAAATGTATATTTAATTCAAGTAATGGCATTTATTTATTAAAAATCTATAAAATCTACACACACACGCACATATATATATATATAGAGAGAGAGAGAGAGAGAGATAGAGACAGACAGACAGAGGAACTGACAGATAGACAGAGAGACAGAGACATAAAAGAGAAATGTTCAGATAGATAGATAGATAGATATTAAAAAGCATATATATATATATATATATATATATATATATATATATATATCAATATATATATAATATAGATAGATAGATATATAAGAAAAAGACATATATATATATATATATATATATATATATATAAATTAAAAATGATTAATTCTATGATATTGGATGATCATTTTGATATGAAAATCTCCACGGAAAAATCCTTTCTTTGCTCTGTAATATTTTATTACATGTAGCTCTCTTCCTGTATCATTTTTTAATATTAAAATATAATTTTTAATATTAATTAGGATCGGGTTTTTGGAATTTACCTTCCTGCTTTTTCTGCTTGGATTAAAGTATCTGAATTAAAATTATAATATATATATATATATATATATATATATATATATATATATATATATATAAAGATATAGAGATATTGAAAAACAGCTAGGTAGATATATAAGGAGAGTATTTATAAAATATATAGAGATAGAAAGAGAAAAAATGACAGAGAGTTATATAGTGAAATAAAGACAAATAGATAGATAGATAGATAGATAGATAGATAGATAGATACATACATACATACATACATACATACATACATACGTACGTACATACATACATGGCTATATTGCCACATTTTAGATGCGAGCACCATCCACAGGCTGCGCCTTACTTGTCATTGTTTCCGTCTCGTTTTCCTGTCTAATTGCATAAACTTACTTTTGAGACCTGCATTCGATTTCTTATTTGTCAGTCATATATAACATAAAAAATTTTCATCTTTGATTTTGTTGTCTTCATCTGCATGTCCTTTAAATATCCTCTGTACTACAATTTTACTTCTTCCACCAGATGATGTGCACAACATGTTCCAAAATGACATAACTTTTGTTGTTAGTAAAATGAGCAGGTTGACATGGTTAGATTGCTTCTCATTGTTATGATGATATATCAGATGCTTGCATAACAAGTCCTCAACAGCAATATTCGGTGATGCACATCTTTTTTCTCTGAGCCGCCGATAGGCGATCATGACCTTTTACATCTCTCTATGCCTTGTAGCTCTTAAACTATCTTCTCCAGTTATCGCACTCAACCACTGCTTATTATCCATCTGCTGAAGTTCATGTAATATGACAATTGCTTTTCTTTATCTCACCTTCCTTCTATTTTATATTTTAATTTATACTGAGACACGGAAAGTTGTATGTTTAGTAATTTAAAGTTCTTTTGATTATTTGTCTCGTAATCAAACAATGTTCAATAACTTTGTTCAAAATGATTTATATTTGAATTAAAAAATTCAATAGTTTGCCTATTAAATGGTTAATATGGAGGGTGAATATAGAAAATATAACCTATTGCTATGTTTAATTTAAATGATCAAAATGAAAATCAATTTTGATAATTTGAAATATGTCTTAGATTTTAGATAATGTGCGCTATTTAGACGAAAAAATAGTGTTTGCAATTTTGGCGCGGTTGGACTGCACTTTTCAGGCAAGTTTTATATATTTTAGTTACGAAAACATGATTTTAGAGATATATGTACACCTGCTCATTTACAACGCAAAAAACACTTTATTTCAAGCCAGTCTTAAAAAAATTTGACATGATAAAATATTTTTTTTATATTTTTTCTAGTTCAAAGTACACTTCTTTTACAATTCCAGAAATCAATTAGAAAACATTATGTATATCATAATACCAAATAAAGTAAATTATATATACATGTAAGTTAATCAACGTGCTTATATGATCATGTTTATTCTAAGTTGAACATTTTGTAATGTATACATATGACAGTAATTTCATTATGTTTAGTTAATTGATCTTTATTTTTGGAACATTTAATGATGCATAGATATTTCTCTCAAAACAAGAAGTATTATTTTTATAAATGTTTATTTCTTGCTAGCGATTTATATATTTCTTATAATAACCAAAATAATTTCATATGCATGTATGATTTTTGTAATATTCTATATTAATGAAAGAAAGATGCTGAAAAAACTTTCGGTTTAACGATTTTTTATTATTAATAAGCTAGTATTAATAGTAAATAGATAAACAACAGTTACTTTAAGGTATTTATTTTAATGTGGACCCTCTATAGGTTTTCTAGAATTATGTCATATTTTGTTTAAATCATTGATTTCAGTTTTAGAATTGTTCTAATTATTGTTTAGATATATGTTTTCTATTTCAAACGTTGTTAATATAATTTCTTATATATTTGTTCTAGGTTTTTTATATATTTTTCTAGATTTTGTATATTTTTATTCAAAATCACAATTAAACGTATATTGTTTAGACAATTGTTCTCTATGAAAGCGAGTAGCTTTTGGCTTATCTTATTCGTGACCATTTGATTGAGAGGAGTTTGTATCAAATAATTTTTCTGTTTCTATATAATCTTCTGGGTAGATATCCTTTTCTACATTTTAATATCAGGTAATTTATATCAACAATTATTTAAAGCATCATGATAAAAATTAATTCGTTTATTAAATACATCTTTATTTGGGATACTTTTAATAATTCTTCATTCAATGGAAGAGGGTATATTATTCATAATGGTGGGTGGATGTTTTGACTTTGGTAATATATTTAAACGGTTTTGTATTTGTTTTTTTAATGGTTGGTATGTATTCTTTACTACATCTAATGTCACATAGACGAGATTTAGTTTATTATATTTGTTTTTACACTAACTTTTTAAATTTAGGTGATCACAGTCTATATATATATATATATATATATATATATATATTAACTTTCTAATTTTATCATTTTATCATTTTTTAAAATTTGTTGAATTTCTCACAACCATAAATTTCTCAAACCACTATCATCTCCAATTATACCATTATAGTCCGTATGGTTATACAGAATAAATAATTCAACAACTTTCAATACCACGCGGTGTCCAGTGATAATTGTAAAGCAAGATTTAATTATAACTTTATTCGGCTCTGCAAACTATGTTGCATTGAGCACTTACTTTAAAAAAATTAAATGCCGGAGAACTACGCATTCTAAATCTATTAATTCTTTTCATTTGGAAATATATATATATATATATATATATATATATATATATATATATATATATATATATATATATATATGAAATATTTTCTTGGCGCTTACAGCAGTGTTCCTCCGGGAGGAAGCCACAAAAATGGATTCGAAATAGTAGTCTTTGTTTTACCAATATATTTCTGCTAAACTTAAAATAGATCCGATGTCTCCATTTAACACATATATTTATGGAAATTATGCAAAATTTATTTTAAAATAATAAAAAGCAATTCCTTCTCAACAAATTGCCTTTGGCTTCAGCCACGTCTTCTTGACAGTTTTGGAAGATCCTGCATCTTTTCTGGATAATCCCCTTTTATATGCTGGTGAATGCTGCTATAATCGCTGCCCTCAGACCATTTCTGCTGTTACAAGTAGTTTTCATTTTCTCTCGATATACTGATCTGAACACATAATAATCAAATTGGTTGCAATCTGAAGAGTTAGGTAGACAGATGTAGTTAGGTAGACAGATGTAGTTAGGTAGACAGATGTAGTTAGGTAGACAGATGTATGAACTGATGCTTTTATCTCAGAATTATTTTGGAATTGTACAATGTTTGTTTCCAAAAATATCTTTCTGTAGCCAGCCTCTACTTTTCCTAGGGCAGCACAACCTCAACAGAGCAAGATAAATGCCTCCGTCTCGAATCTGAAGCCGTGTGGGGAAGATGAATGGCATAACCTAGCTATCACTAGTGATCGTTTCAAAAACTTTCGTAATCGTTGTTAGTCGTATCCAGGTCTTTCAAAATGTGATCGTAGCATCTTTTAATCGAGTAACTAGATTCAAATGTTATTGTTATTTCTTGCTTTAAATTGTGAAATCACACTCCATAAATTACCCAATAAAATAATACATTTCATCAACAGCTTATTAAAATTATGAAAAGAAAAAATAGAATAATATATTCGGTGTTATAATATTATCAAATAAATTGAGAAATCCGTTTCCATAGAACATCTGTAGAACAATCACTTTACATGTGAAGACACTTTCAAAAATTCCTTACAAGTCATGTTGGCAATCTTGCATTGTCCCAACGGAAATTATTTTGTAATTGCCTAACAGGATTTCTATGAATTCAGATTCTGGTAAAGATATTAAACTTGCAATGAATACTGATTAATCAGGATTGCTTTATTACTCGATTATGAAACATGATCGCAAATCCAAATCGCTTCACTCGTAGAAAGATTAGTATGAGTGTTTTGTAACTTATTGAATCGTTGTAAATATTAAAATAAAATTATAAACAACTTCATCGAAATACGTTAGCATGATTGTAGCACTTTTTACAATGTAATTTAATTAGAAATTAAATTTATCAGCAGATTATGCAGAAAAATGCATAGAAAGAGAATTGCTGAAAACATGTTGACGAGAACAGGAAGGGAACGCAATAATAATTCGGAGAACATTTTATTTGGTCTAATTTGTTATACTGACTCAAAAAGAGAACCCCTAGAAGGTAGTCCTACAATGTGTTGTCAAAGATGAAAACTTATATCTGAAAAGAATTGTAGTTATTCCATTATTATATTTTAATATTAGCAAAAACAATTAAGTAATAAGCAATTATTTAATAACTACAAACTATGTAGAACTTGGAATGATAAATAACAATTTACGTACTCAAAAATATGATGTCAAAAGGCTATGTTGAATACATTGCTAGTTCGGCTGCTAAAAATATTGGTTCACTGTCTCGTTCGTGTGAGACTATTTTCTCTCCATAATCTATATGATATATCTAGAGGGTCTGAATGTCAACCAATTCAGTATATCTTTTCAGAATTGCTGGCCGAAGGAATTGCCACATCGTACTCATTGATATGGTGGTTAGACATTTCTTTTTTAATTTAAGGGCAGTAGTAGACAGGCATAGAGATTTCATCAAGTTACAGTTGGTTTGACTAGATCAAACTATAAATTTTATGCGAATAGTTTCATTTTACAAGTTTTTTTCCTTTGTGAAGCTTTCTACCGGTTCTATGCTTACCAGCCAACTTTAATCCGCAAACATTTTAAAGCAGTGTCAATAGATATCTACGTTCACTTTATTATATTTTACACTTGCTTCATAATTCTTCATTGAATTGGTTTAATAGTTACGTCCTGTAAATTCTTAGTAGTAAATACAAATTATTAAATAGTTTTAAGATTGTAATAATTTATTTTACATAAGACTGATTTACTATACAAAACTTATTAATTAACCCATAGTGAAGAAGAATAATTAGTTTCATAACTTCCCCAACATTAGTAGTACTTAAGTGACTATAATGAATCTGACTGGAAGTGGAACGTGGTTCATCAATCTTAAATTCCGGGCAGTTTTCTATTAGATGAACATCCAATTTTACACAATTTAGTATTCATAAGCGGTAGGCGATCTAGCCTTACATAAGGCTTGAGATTGGGTTATATACTGCCTCTGCAAGATCTGAGCAAACAACTAGTAATATGTATATAAAAATATAATCTTCAAAATGTTCAAGTGTTTTTTCTCCTCATTGCCAGTAGATGTATTGATGTATTGATGTATGTACATACGATCATAGGCGGTAACAAAGTCACACTTTTCAAATTGACATCTTTTATATGACCCTCGATTACCACCATGCGAGTCTCTGCTCGAATTCAACGTCACAGATGTAACTTGTAAATTTCAAATATAATATGTCCGAACACAGAAAACTGCATTATCAGCAGTATATATATATGATTCAAAGTCTGATCGACAAAACCAAAAAAAAAGCAAAAAAAAACAAAAAACATCTGGACCTGATTCTATCCGTTGACGATGGGCATGTAGGAATACAATCCTAACCTATATTACAGCATATCCGTAAGTAATCATTGATTTTTCAGATTGCTTTCTATAACTGAATCTTGAAAAGTCGGCCTGTACCGCCCTACATTCACTTCAAGAATCACTTGATTCTACTGGACCAGCCAATACTATTTTCAGTAACGGTCTTTCTGTAGTGGGAATTTTCTATTATTCAATGGACACTATCCGAAGTTGCTCGGCATGGATCGTACTGACTGGGCTGGGATAGTAGGACATCATTCCGATGAAGGCCCTCAATTGCCTAACAGTGGCTGAAGTCGAAACGGATTTTATAGTTATGACTTTATTTAAATATGGCTGTATTCCTTATTCATTAATTTTGAAGCCCAAATATTCAGTCTTTATTTTTAAATCCCACATAACTGTTTTCAATTTGAGATTGCGCTTACGCAGATTACCCAAGTCCATGACTATATCATTTATGTGATCATCTACCGTATACGAAATTATTAAAATATCATTCAATAATGGGAAGTGATCGAAAAAGTTTCTTCGCTTTGTAACGACTTCACTCTCCTCGACAAACCTCAAGTATGCGCTCTTTGTCAAACGGATTACACTATTGAATGTGTTCGTCACCGAACAAACCATCTTTTTCAAGGCCACGTTCAAACTTTGCACGAAATCGGAAAAAAATATGCTATTTCATTTCAAGTATATATTTTCCTTTTTATTTCTTTTTAAGTAGCAACTTTTATATACCAAACATGAGCACAGTATGAACGAGATAAAATCAAACGTCATCTACTTTTCCTTGATGTCGTCTTTTATACCATTATCGTTTAGTGCTTTCGTAGATAGTAATCAGTTTAGTTATCAATCTTTTTATTTTTCCAAAACACCGCTGCGGAATCTGGGGAGACAACGAGGAACACGTATATATACAATATAATCTTAATAAGATTAATAATAATATTTTCATTCTTCGTTCGTGACGCTTGTGTAGAGGAGTAGGTTAGTCGAGGATAGTAGCGCTCAAGAAAGCTGTCGGGAGTTGGAAGCCAGTTGGAGTTCTTTTTTTTTTTTTGTTCAGCCACTGTACTAGACTTTACAATCTTAAAATTCCAAGTATTTCTCTTTGGGGTTGTTGCTTTATTGACGTCGTCTGCAGTCAAATATATCCGTACACTGCACTTGACCTTTGTTGACCTTAACCTCGGCCGGACGTAGATGTCAATTAAGTCTGCAATTCAAGGTATATATATTACTTTTGCTTAAATTTGTTGTTCGACAAATTAAGTCTCTACTTGATATACATTGTAATTACACTGGAAATAATCTTCCATTTTTTTACTATTTAATGTATATATGCTTTTCAAAAGCAAAACTGATATCTGCTGGCACTGTCAATCGAAATATTATTAAAGAAAATGGTCATCACGAATGGTTTACAACCTGCATTTCCATTCTTGTGAGAAGCATCATCGCTCAGCTGTAAGAGGCCTCACAGAAAACGAAATCTAATCTACCGTCTTAAACAATTTTGCATTAAGAATTTTTCAGTGCACTTAATTTCTAAGCATAATCAAAATTTTACTAATTATTTTACATTCGGTATTATTTTTATCATTAATTGATTTCCATAAATAAAATAAGAAATGTATGTCCGAAGAGATTGGTACATTTTCTTTACTAAGATTTTCGATTGCAAAGAATGTTAGATATCCACTTCACTATATAAAAGCATTTATATAGAGACAAACACGTGAAATCATTAAATATAAAGTTTATATTAAAAAGAAAACATGTTGAATGACAAAATTAATGAAGGTCTTTAAAATACAGAACGTTATACTGCTCAATGTAAGCATTATGAATGAAAAATCTTGATTCATGCAGACGTCAAATAAACATTAATAAGTCCGTAAGATTCGTGGTAATCCCGAACAATTTACTGAACGCTCGATACATTTAGAGAGGCAAACATTTGAGTTGATGCAAAATGGTATACAATTAGTGACCAGTAAAACAGAATACTGCTGTTTGCATTTACTTGCCTGTGTTAACTCTCTGCTTAACATTCAGGAATCGTTTGCAGATTGTGATCTGTGCTTAAGTGGTTGGCATTATTTCAAATTCTTCTCACGTGTATATTTGACAAATGGACTTCGTTTGTTGGTGCATTTCAGTACACTGCGAGATTTTTTTTTGTATATTTTGCGTAAAAATATATATGCCTTTAACCTGTATCCTATGGCTGGGAGAAAACATGTTTTGCATGCAATTTACAGAATTAAGTATGAACAAGTAAAGATGTCTTTACGTATAGAGTAATAGTAGAGTAACATCTTTGGCATAGTTACATATGTCTGAAACTACTGAATATCGGAGCGTTTTCAGATATTTATTCTATTATCAAGGGCGTTTATTATCTTATTGCAATTAAATGTGTGATTTCATTTTTTGTATGTGTTTTAAGAATTAATTTTTCCAAGGATGGTCAGCAAAACGTACTGACATGCAGACTAAAAACTGAAAGCACTGAGGAAAAAATAAAATCATTCTACTCCATACAGCACAATGCTAAAGATCAGTGCAAAAGCAAAAAAATTAGGATCATAATGGGTGACTTGAATGCCATGGTAGCTACAGAGAGGGAAGGAGAAACAAGCGGCAATTTCGAATTAGGAGATCGCAACCAACGAGGAAGAAATGTGCCCAATAGTGCACGGCAAATGACCATGTAATAACTGCCACCTAGTTTCAAGAACACCCACAACGTCTATGAACATGGAAAAGCCCAAGAGACGACACGAAAATTCAAATAGACTACATAACTATCAACAAGATATTCAGAAACGCAGTGATTCAATGCATAACCTATCCTGGTGTCGACTGCAGATGAGACCATGTCCTAGCCATCTGCAAACTAAGGATAAAACTCCGGAGAATAAAGAAGCCTAACACAGCACCAGAACTGAAATACAACACACTCATGAGTGACCTCAACCTGCAGAAAGAATACTCTACCAGCGAGTAAAAGAAATACGAAAACAAATTTGAGAAAGACACTAGAAATGGGACTCACTAAAGGAAGAGATGGTGACATCTGAAAACAATATTGCCCCAAAAGAAATCAGAGGCAGAAGGAAAAACGAGTGGATGACTGAAGAGATTCTTGACATGATGCAAAGGAGACAAAAAATAACGCCAAGACATAGAAGAGAGTATAGTAAACTACACCGGAAAATAATAAACAAATGCTTACATGCTAAAGAGGAATGGCTCAACTAAAGAATGCGCAGAGATAGAGAGACTAAGCAGGACCAATAAAGCAGAAATGCATAAAGGGATAAGAGAAATGACAGGACAAAAAAATGTTCCTCAACAGGATGCTTAAAATCCAAGTATGGAACGATAATATTGGAGAAAGTGGAAATACTCCAGCGATAGAAAGCGTATATAAAGGATCTTTTCTGCGTCAGGAGAGAGCAACCGAGAAGACAAAAATATGAGGAAGGACCGGAGATATTAATGTCCGAAGTGGAATCTGCAATGGCCAAACTAAAGTGAAACGCCTGGTCCAGGCGGCATTGTAATACAGCTGGTGATAGCCATGGAAGAATTCGGCATTGAAAAAATTACAGAAATAATAAAAAATATTATAATAGTGGAATAATACCAGAAGACTTATGCAACTGCCGAAGAAGCCAGGTGCAAACGAGTGAGAACTACACAGAATTATCAGCTTAATGAGTCACATTACAAAACTGATTATTATAATTCTGGGGAATAGAGTGAAAACAGAATCAGGTGAGAAATAGGACAGGAACAGTGCGGGTTCTTCAAAGACACTGGTACAAAGAACGTTATATCTATGATTAGGATTCTTTCCGAAATGGCAATACAAATGAAGAAGTACTTGAAGACGTAATTGTACATATTGTCTTTTGGATTATGCGACGGCATTTGAAAAAACTTCCAAACAAAGAATTGATGGAGATTTTTGGCAGCCTTGAGATTTATTGGAAAAGACATCAGAGAAATCAAGAATATCTACTGGCAGCAAACTACATGCATACAGACAGGTAACGATTTCAGCAGATTTAAAAAGATAGAAAGGGACGCAGGGCAAGGATGTGTCTTTTCACCGGATCTGTTCAACTTGTACACCAAGAATATTTTGAGGAACCTGTGCTATGCCAGGATTTATTATCGGAGGCTACAATTTGAACAACATAAGGTATGCAGATGATACAGTGCTGATTGCAGAGAAGGAAAAAACTACAAGTCCTCCTACAGAAGGCAGCTGAGGAGAGTGACAAAAATACTACAAATAAACTGCAAGAGAGATGAATCTATGGCCATCATTAAAAAAGCAACCCAACATGCCAAATACCGGTGGGAGGGATACTAGAATCAAGCTAGTACAAAACTTTAAATACCTAGGAAGAATTGTAACAGGAGATGGGATGTGCGACACAGAAACCGAAGGCGAGTTGACAAGGAGAACGAGTAAGTACTAAGACACAGAAAAATTTCGTTAGAAAAAAAGAAGAAAGTGCTAGAATGCTATGCGACATTAGTTCTTCAATACGGCTGTGAATGCTGGACAATATAATCGAAAATGAATAAAAAACTTGAAGTAGCGGAAATCTGGTTCTACAGAAGGATGCTGCGAATATCATGGAACGAGCATGTGAGCAATAATGAGGTTTTGGAAAGTATGGCAATATAAAGAATATTAATAGGAACAGACAACTGGAGTTCCTGGGACGTGCAATGAGGAAATAGGACTTGGAGAACCTGATACTGACAGGCCAGGTAGAAGGAAATATAGATAGAAGAAAGCAGCGGATAACATATTTGAAGGGCCTGAGCAGGTGGATAACGGAACGGGGTTTGCTTGGTGTAATAGGATAAAAATATTAACAGCAACCAGGGAGAGGGAGACGTGGAAAGCTATGATCACCCACGTCCTGAAAAGACGGCACATAGAAGAAGATGCAGAACTTGTTTGATAGTTTTATATCTTTTGTGTCTAGAAAAGAAAGCATATGTACGAACCAAAATTTAATTAAATAAATCGGTAATAGCAGTAATACCTTTCTCATATTTAACGAATATATATTCATTTACTAAGAAAATGTTGATGCCGACATTAGAATTTGAACAATGATCCCCATAGAATAAAAATAATCCACCTTGTTTTTGTATAATTAGATTAAACGTCTTGGTGGGATCATGTGGTGCCGAAAAATAAAATATATATGTGTAAATTATAAGCAGACGATACAGAAAAGGAAGAGACATGACAGTATTTTTCAGAGGCCTTACTTCTAGTTTATGTAACAGTAATATATATATATATATATATATATATATATATATATATATATATATATGTATATATATATATATATATATGTTTTAATCGTATCACCCCGAGCAAGGCGGTAACCCCACTGATGTGCAGGGGGCTACGTAATAGTGAAAAGATTGGAAAAGAGAAAGCCGGAAACCACATCCTAAACAGGGAACAAGGGATGAGCCTTTTAACCTTTCAATAGACGTGGGTGGAGTGTGTACCGGGCGAGAGATAGATTTATCTACTCCAATTGAAAAGAAAAAAAAAGTGAGAAGATTGGTAAAGAGAAAGCCGAAAACCAGATCCTAAACAGGGAACAAAGGTTGAGCCTCTTAACCTGTTCAATAGACGTGGGTGGAGTGTGAAACGGGCGATAGATAGATCTATCTACTCCAATTGGATCCATCGACTGCAATTATATATATATAACAATATCACCAGTCGACTACTTTCGCCGCCTCTCATCAGAACTGTAAACGGGGAAAAACTATTATGAAAATATATGTGTTATGAGTTAAAATGGGTTAAATAAATGAACAGAAGAGGATATTTTTTTTTTATTTTTACTCAAAATTATTATATCTGAAGAGGATAGAAGCTCATCAGAGCAAGTCAAAGCAAACACTCCATTTGTTTCCAAAGAGTGAATTGATAAACAGCCTCTCCGACACCTTCAGATGGAACAATGCCTGTGATATTGTCAAAAGAGAAAACTACTCCACACTAAAATCCACAGCATAACTCTGATCATTTACAAAAAAATACCTTTCCGTCCATTCATTTTATTGAGAACAAATTTTTCAAATTTTCTTTTCAAAATTTTTTATCCTTTACTGTTCTGATGAGAAGGGACGAAATCGGTCGACTGTTTAAGATTTAAAATTTGGTATAAAAAAGGTTCATGGTATATAATGTTTTAATTGTTTTTATCTTTGTGTGCACGTACTTTTGAGGTGATACCAACCAAACAAAAGCGATGGAACAGATGTTTGCAGCCTCACAACCAAAAAGCAAATGACCAAAAGTCGTCGGTGCGCATCCGGGTTTGCGCAGATTTTCCGGTTGGAAAATAAAAATTAATTAAATATTAAGATTTAATATTTAGCATGGCCGAATATAGTAAAACCTCTATTTATCTTTTATTAGTAAATTATTAGCTTTAAAAATAAATGTATTTTAGTCTTATTCCATAATAGCCACTCCTCAGCTCTTTAATTACTGTAATATACTGTTGCCAACCTACACTTGCAACGAAGAGTTGTTCGAAAGTATCTCATAAAAGAAATGCATTCGACGTACTTAACTTTCGATTTATATTCTTCTTCGAATGTCCCTTGTCCCTTCAGGACGTAGTCGATTATATTTTTCTATGTTTCCCTATCCCGGGTGGCTCTGAGCACGCCTTCTCCTGTTACACCATGCAATCCTCGTTCCGTCATCCACCTGATTAGGTCCTTCAGATATGTTATCCGCTGCTTTCTCCTGCTATTTATATTATGTCGTACTATATCCTTGTGTGCGTCCGTGCGTGCGTGCACGCATGTTCAGTAATGAATTACTTATCACCAGCAGTAATGTTCTTACGGTTACCTACAATTAAATAGGAAATGTATTTACCTAAAAAAGAAAAAAATAGATCCAATACTACTTCAGATTTTCGGGGTTTATCAACCAAAATCTTTGCAAAATAAAAGCATATAATTTGGCGAGAAATATCGGAAGCTCAAAGCTCGCAGTTACGAACAGGATTGGTCGACGTCAAACAACCATTTAAATTTGCTGGTAATACACGAGGACAAAACTAGTGATAACTTTGTTTTATAAAAGCCATCCAAACAAAAATGACATCATTCTGCACGTCGGAATATAAAACGACGGAACATTGACAAATATTTTACGAAAGGTAAACACAAGTCAAAACAATATATTACATTATTAACGGTTATTAAATTAATTCTTAAAGACGGTATATTTTCTACCAAAACCCCCAAAGAAATGTTTATGTAAAACATTCCCAAATTAACCTGCAGAAAACCACCAAACATAAATAGCGTTTAGTGCTACAACTACTATTACACACGCGCACAAACTAAGATACAAAAACGGAAATGCGTAAACACGCACGCAAAAGCAATTATGCGCCATCATCCGAATCCCTCATAGATCCACTAGAATTATGACACAATAGAATCCTACAAAGGAATGTATAAGTTAAAAGCTCGTGAAATTTGTTTAAACAATAAAAATAAAAACAATCTATAAAATTGAAAAAACAAACTTTCTTTTATTATATATCTCATTTACTGATAAAGCCATAATAAAAGTAACATATATTAGATTTATAAACGTTTCCTATTTGAACTTTATCCTTTCATATTGTCGATTTTAGATAAATGTTTGATTTTCATTTCATCCCACATCACACACACACACACACACACACACACACACACACACACACACACACACACACACACACACACATATATATATATATATATATTAAACAAGTTGTGTTAAACGATAGAGACTACATAGTTTTATATATTTTCTTTTGAACTTGTTTAATATTTTCTGATTAGAATTTATATTTCCGGATTATATGTGTATAAAAATTGTCTAAATGTTGTCCTAATACTACGAACGTCATCGATCATCAGCAGGGACTATATTACAGTTTACATTTGTCTGTATGTGCTTGTTTGTCTGTGTGTCTGTGTGCGCAGTTCTATATATAATACACTCATAGCACTTTTTTATGGAAAATTAATTTACAGCAAAACCAAGTATAACTGGATATTTCTTTTTCAGTGATCCCTTACCAATTCAAACAAATGTTATCCGATATTTTTCGGTGTTTCTTAATATAAATTCTTTCAAGCGAAAGACGGAATATGTAGCCATTCAAGAATATACATACACCTGCAGAATATTTATCTTTTAATCAAAACATTATGAATATTTTGTAAACATTCAGGTAATATTTTTTCTCATAGCATATTAAAAAAAGGTTCATGGTATATATGGTTTTAATTGTTTTTCTCTTTGTGTGCACGCACTTTTGTGGTGATACCGACCGAACACAAACAATTGAAAGGACGTTTGCACCCTCAAAACCAAAAAGCAAATGACCAAAAGTCGTCGGTGCGTATTCGGGTTCGCACAGATGTTTCGGTTGAAAAATAAAAATTAATTAAATATCAAATTTCAAATACGTGAGCCGACGCGAATTTTATTTATCGGCCAATGGGAAGCCCAAAATCAAATACGGATATGAATTCATAAATGAACACCTGCGATCCAAAAATTAGAAGTAAAAAGCCGACACAGCAAACATCGTCAGACAGACCAACGCAGGCCGACACACATGGACTGACTAGAGAAAGAGAGGAGTGTAATCAATATCCCCTTGACCTAAGTCAAGCGTCTACTATGTTCGCCTCCCTTATCTCTCTCGTCTTATCTTTCGCTATCTCAAAACTACTTACTGCCTTAAGCGACTACATCAATGACATTCCTCATTTACACGCTCCCCAAATTCCTAAGCATTGATTCTCTTTCAGCTTATTATTTGGCATGAACATTTTAAGCACCGTTGGACCTATATTCAAGTATTACTTAAATTGTAAGAACATTAATTGACATGTATATATATGTAAAATGTTATTTTTATACTCAGATTGCTTTTCTTGATTTTATAATCATTTTATGACTTATAGTGGGCTATCTACCACAAGGCCAAATTTCGTTAACCTGCAACAGTATACAATTACACTTCACTAGAACGGACTCCAACTACAACTATAAAAGGAATAGATAAGCAACCCACTATAATTTCAATGTATTCATAGTAAATGTTGTAAGTTCTTTAAATATGTAAAATATCAAAAGGCGCAAATTTGTGTCTACTCTCATTGAATCTAGGAAAATAACAACTGAGATGTTAAAATTGTGGAGCCGGAAATATTACTCATCTTCTGTATGAATTCTTTGAAGTGCCAAATATTAATGGCAATTCACAAAGAATTCATATGTTCTTGAGAGTTATTATTCACAATTATTAATGGCAATTCACAAAGAATACATGTTAATGGCAATTGACAATGGATTCCTATGTTAAACATAAAACAGCCCTTTTTTAAAAATATTATATATTTTTGATGCTACGTAAATCTAAACTTATGGAAATCTTATTTTTCAAATTTCTCAACTCTACATAGTACAACATAAGAAAGACTCTTAAAACTTGACAAAATGTGTTTATTTCCATCAACACAAAAACAACAAGTAGTTACAAACACGAAGTTGATAAAAAACATATTCTTAGCAACATTATGCAACATAGTGTATATGTCGTAAATAAAGTGTATATGTCGTAAATTTACAGAAATTATAATTAGATCAAGCAATTTGCAATTTATAACTATTGCTTTCTTCGAGAGATTGATTAAAATACAGCTTTATTTCATGTAAGCGTTATTAACGAGACAAAGCAGTTATCTATTCTCTCAAACGATGATTAAAGATAACCTGAACAAGAGTGGCTTATATAACCGACCACCGTTTAGAAAACCATGAGAGAACACACAATTGATAAAGAATAGCGTTTTCACAGCAACATGCGGAAGAAACTTACACGATGATTAATGATTTTGAGATATGGCCATCGAAAATATGAATCCGTAAAGCTAGCTTCTGATATCAAACAACAAATTTTGCCGACGGAATTCAGAGGCGTATAAGATTTTGCATGAAAAATTAAAAGTTGTGATAAAAATATCAGAATTTGAGCGTGTATAACGTCTAATGATACATTCCTTCCGCCTTTCCTTACATTTCATGCGATAGAAGAATAAACTTTTCACAACTTGAAAAAGAAATAATCGCATATCTATCACTCAAACCTCTTGGGAGGAAGAGTAGTGTTTTACAGCAATGCAAAAAGTTAGAGTTAAAAATAGAAGAATATTTGAAGAAGCAAAATATATATTATGAAACAGAAAGTAGAATAAAGATGATCGGATATTTGAAGAGACTTATAGTGACAGAGGAGAAAGAATTGAATTCTACAAGCTGTGATAAAATAATAGGCTGACGTCTGCTGAAAAGATCTCGATCCTGTTTATATTTCAAAGTATGGGAAATAATTCTTATTCCGTTCGTTCATTTGTAGGAATCGGAAGTCATGCAAACACTTTTAAAATCCGCCACACGAAATATTAGTTGTATATAAAGTTTTCCATATAAATGTACTGATTTTTTTTAATGGAAATCTAATAAAATTTTGATAAATTCGTTTAACGATGTTGAATTTGATATAAATAATATCCGATGATATCAGTATTGATTGTGCATATTTACACTCAAAAACTAAATCATTAAATGTTTTGTTTAGATAATATTTTGTAAAATAAATATGGTACAAGCGTGATCTTTCTTAATCTGATTATGTGAACATTGTTCGGAAACAATTATTCGAAAAAACATTTATTCGAATTGCAAATTTTTTTAATTAAAATTTATCGCAAGGACAATTATATTAAATGATAATTATGCGCGTTGCAAAATAAATATTGCAATAAAAATGTAAAAATTAAAAAAGAAAGCAGAAGGCTGATAATTATTCGAAATACAAATACCGTTAATGAAGCAATTTGGTAAAACGAAATCATTATCACCTAAAGTTGTATGATACTGCACGCTACAAGTAATCTACTAAAGAGTACTCGTTAAAGGATGTCAGTAAATTTTTTAGCGTTTCATTTACGTTGTCTTATTTTTTAACGCTCTTATGTTTGATAATAATGATGTCATGTTTTCAATATGATTTTCTTGTAAATCATTTTTTCTTTAAAAGTATCTAAGAATATCCAAATTGTAGGATGATGGTATTACACATGCTTTTATACATGCTTTTTTTTATTCCTACGCTATCTTTCAAGGGCCTTATTAATTCTACGTAAATCATCATTGAGCCTGTCAATGCAATATTCATAGGTGTTTTAAACATAGGTATCTTGAATAATTATTATTTATTATCATTGACTTTTCTATTAATATCTATTAAAATAATTTAGCATTCGAATAAATATTTTACGTGTTCGAACATTATTTCCGAACAACTTTTTTCATACGCTTAATATAATATTTTATATTGGTTGTTTAACACACTGCCTATTTTCTCCTTTGATCCCCGAAGTTAAGCGGATAATGGGGCATTCATAACATATGTGGAAAACTCTCTATATACACACACAAAATCAACTGAAATATAGCTGTTCCAATGTAATATGGCTGCTTCACAAGCGTGTTGCTCAAAGAAAAAACGAATAACGGTGATTCCATTTCTTTGGTTAGAAGGTATGACATGGGCTTGAATTTGTAGAATACTTTTAGCACAAGACAGTGCACTACCGCGTATAAGTGTGTATGAGTTCAGGCATAAGATTGAAAACCGGCCGGACGAGTGTGATGCGCAAAGAAAATGCCAGGAGTCCGCCAACAACCAATCCTAACGAGAAGATTCAAGAAGCTCAAAAAATGATAATGGTGAACCGGTGAGATGTATTCAGTAAATTACTATGGGGTCTAAAGACTCGGATTACGTATAACGCATCGGTTATATTTCTGAATTAATAGCATCTTGAAAACTGCCGATTTCAATATTTTGTAACGAATGTAGAGTTATTTTTTACTTATCCTTGTACGTACTGTCTTTAATTAAGAAACAAGAATAAACACAGATAAGGGATATGTGAATAGCATAAAAATTAACAACATTGACATCTGTATTACTGTAAGGTGTTTAAAATTTAACCGAAACCATTGCATTAACTTACACATTATTCCGTTTCAAAAAGAATTTAACAGTCAATTCACATCGCATATTTGTGTTATTCAGAAGACTGAAATTTATTACCATGATTAAGAGCCATTCAAAGAGAAGGGAGAAACAAAATACCAACGATCGAAAATTCAGCTGTAAAACATTCGATTTTTTATGCATTCATGGAAATTAAAATATAATGACGGAAAGCATATTTTAAAGACTCATGTTTAAGTAAGACATAAAATAACATGGAATTAAACAAAATCTGTTTCGAGGTTTATATATATATATATATATATATATATATATATATATATATAAAGACACGAGATGGGTTGAAACAAAATATCTACTTTTCTAGTGATATTATAACATGCTTATGTTATAAATTTAAAATATTATATATATATATATATATATATATATATATATATATATATATATATATATATCACTATTTATACACAGTATTTTTTATTAAAGCTAAACTTTTTCAGAAGAAGCTGACATAAGATACTTGATACAATTAAAAAATGCCAAACTACTGTTCAGTTAGATATCAAAATGAAGGGGTCCTAACTAATTATGTTAACATGGTTTCTATGAATAAAGATTCCTCAGACACTAAAATTTATATTGCATATACAAACGTCTTATTCTGGAGTTAGAACAGATGTAGAATGAATTAAGAGATGGTAGAAAAATGCACGTAATTTCAACCGGGTGTATACAAATACAAAATATATATTCTTATATGTGTACATCTTTATATCACTTCAGTCATCTTTGTTTTAGTCCTGAATCGACATGTTTGCTAATTTTCAAATTTGGCAAAACTATTAACCGCATAATACCTTACCATTACGAAAGTATCGCTTGAGACCATAGTCGCCTCTCTCTCTCTCTCTCTCTCTGTATACACACATATATATATATATATATATATATATATATATATATATATATATATATATATATATTAAAGCGCAGGCAATTTTTAGGAACTAATTTTTCATTCGTTTATCCAACATATTTATTCCATAAGCGTGTTTTTAATAGACGCCCATATTTGAGTAGATACACTTGTTCATCATCAGTTAAACAGTATGTTTATATACACCCACATATAAAATTTTCGCAGTATCTTTTTTGAAAAACATGCAATCTCCGAAAAAATATTGTGGCTCTCAATCCTAGAAAAGTTCTTGTAGTGACCAACAAAATATAAAATATATACTATTCCCAAATATTAAATGCTTCCGTAGTTTTTCACCGAAAGCAGAAAAAGCGATATTCAAATCTTTCAATTTCCATCTGGCATCGAGATTATTTACAGTAATTGAATCTATCAGATGCCAAGTCCCACTAGAGCCTGCGTTTTAAATACTGTCAGAACTTACTTAATTTATTTCGTCCCTGATTCTAACCATAAAAATAAAGATAATGACCAGAATTTGGAGAAATATTGTTTTGAGAAAGACATGAATGCAGTAGATATGCAATACAATATAGACTGATTTCATGGTGAAGGTAATTTAAAAACTTGATATTGTAAAATGTTTTTTGCGAAGATTAGAGCTCAGATATTTCTGAATGAATCTCGCTGTAGGGTTTGTATAGATAGCGATCAAAAGAAAACATCATTTAATCAAATTTAGACAGAGCAAAAGTTCAAAGAAAAAATATTTAAAATGTATTTGGAATATAAAAAAATCTTACAAAACACATATTTTATAATTGTAAAAAATAGACGACAGTTAAATATCTATGAATATATTATAAATCAAATATAATTTTATATTCTCATTATGGAAGTATATAATTCAGAAGCACAATTATACACAAATCAAACGCGCGCACACACACACACACACACACATATATATATATATATATATATATATATATATATATATATATATATATATATGACATAACATTAACTATTTTAGAAGAAATTTTTAAGAAAATTTGAAGACAGATTGGAAATGTTTTCTCGTGTGGTATTTCTTCCTGTACGACTTCATTAAATTTGTTAAGGTGATGTGACAAGACGTAGGCAGTAACCATGGATGCTGTCATTATTTTAATTTCTTTTAAATCTAGCCGATTTCATTTAAACACATTTTTTTGTTTTCATCACTTTTGTTAGCAGATATACCACACAGTGGTGTTCTGCCAGGAATGAAGAAAGTAACAACCTGTGAGAGATTTACTGTAAATGACATTGGCATCAAGTTTGTCTCTTGATATTAACCTCGTAGTGAATTTGTTTCTCGTTGATCAGTATATCAAATATTTATATATATGAGCAATCAACGCATTTGACGTACTGCTTAGTAAAATACCCATGTTGTGTTCATATGTTCTTTAGAAATTTTTAAAGATTATATAATGGATTTATTGTGAAAATCATTGCACGCAATAGCGTAAATGATTCTTTTTGTTTTTTTATGGTATTGACTATGTCTTTCATTGTTTTGGATTTTTTAATATCACATTTAGGTTGAGTTAAAGCATTATGTTTATTGTAGTTGTGATAGAGTTGGTTGGTAGTTTTTTTTATATATTTGTTTATTTATTTGGTTTTTCAGGAGTAGCAGGAGTTTTCGTTTTGTAATAATTTATGTGTCATTTGTTTCGAATTGCATACAAATTACTTTTTCACATAGTCATGCCTGAATTATGTACTGCTGTAAAGCAGCTGACACCCATCTAGGCTTCTCAAATAAGGAATGTTCTTTGGAAAAAATAGCTCTATAAATGACGATTAATAGAAGTCAGTGTCTCGGAGTGTCATTGACAGTTTGAGTGAAATAACTGCGTACGCCAATGATTCATTTGCCACATTCTCTGCCTTTGAACGGAGAGGATCCCAGACAAGTTTCTGCCAAAGGATACAATCTCGTCTGTAGAAAAACTGACAGCATTTTTTCTAAGCTTAAGTGTTCGGTGTTTCCACTGAAATGTCGATGTGGTAATTCTACTCGTACCTCTGCCCATGTAGAGAGAAGGTTGACATCTTACTACTCTCAGTGTCAGTCTAAGAAAATCGACCCCATGTGTCGATCGTTCATCTTGTAAGAATGTCTGCCTTCGGTTAGAGAGGAACCGAGACGTTGCACCACCGATGGATTTAATCTTGTGTAGGGAAAAGAAGAATTTGAAGGATAGGAAATTACGAATGTATCATTCAACAGAAAAACGAAAAAAATGAAAATGTTCGTTTTAAAAAATACAGAGAACAATTTCGTATCGATTGGATGCGAAATGTTTGACTTATGGGACTTACTTATTAATACTTTCTGTCAGAAATTGGAAAGTGAATCAGAAGATGCAGAAAAATTAAAAGAAAATTTTCCCGACGTATTTGCACCAGGACTGGGTAGATGTAAAACGGTAGCAGTGAAAATAGAACTCAAAGATAGCGCACAAACAATATTCAAAAACAAATTAAATGTTCCTGTTGTATTAATAAAAACAATTGATAAGTAACTGGACGGGCTTTTTAAACAGTGGTGTTCACAAGAGTAAATGGAGGTGAATACTTTTCAAAAATTGATTTAAGCGAGGCCTATTTACAGGTGCCAGTAGATGAGGAGACCTCTAAGCTACTATGCATTAATACACACAAAGTGTTATGTAGATTTCAAAGGCTAGCTTCCGGAATTAAAATGGCACCAGCAATTTCCAATAAACTATGAATACAATGTTAGTTTGATTAGAATTCGCCGTAGAATATGTAGAGGACATAATAATAAAGAGTGACTGTGTGGAACCACATGCTAAACACATTCAAGATGTGTTTATGCGGATACAACGATATGGATTCAATGTTAAAGTACAAAAAATGCAAATTTTCTTTAAAAGAAATTAAATACCTAGGGTATATTATAAACAAGGATGGATAAAGGGCGGTTTCTGGAATAGCGGCAGCAATAGAAGATATGCGGGCACAGAGAAATATCGCGGAACTTCAAAGTTTCCTTGGATTGGTAAATTATTACTAGAGATTCATTGCAAATAAGCATAAGTTACGTGTTCTATTAAATGAATTACTAAAAAGACAGAAAGAATGGAATTGGTCAGCAAAATGCCAAGATGCTTTTGAAGAAATTATTAATACATTAACGTCAGACTTGTTTTTACAAACTATGATCCAAATTTAGAACTAATAATAGCGAGTGAGGCAAGTTCGTACGGTATAGGTGCTTGCCTCTTACACAAAATGTAAGTCGGAGAGAAAAGACCTATCGCACACGCTTCTCGAACACTATTAGAAGCGAAGAAAAACTATTCTCAGATCAAGAAAGCTAACTAGATTTTGCATGTACATTTATGGAAGACATTTCATTCTGCAGACTGATCATAAACTGTTGCTGACAATCTTCGATTCGAGGAAAAGTTTACCAACATATACAGCAAACAGGCTAATACGATGGGGAAACATATTACGTGACTACGAGTTCAAATTGGAATACCTGCCTTCCAACAAAATTGGACACGCAGACGGTTGTCATGATTAGTGCCAAAAAATAATGAAACGCTGGACGACTCAGTAATAGCAGCACTACAATCAGAAGGCGAGATGAAGACAGTACATGGAAACACAGTACGAGAATTTGCCAGTGACGTTATTAAAAATTAGGGAAAAGGCAGAAAAGAAGGACTTCATTAAATGTATGAAGGAAAAATAGAAGAAAGAAAAAGAAACCTCTCCGACAGTGTTTCGCTTTGCTACAGCATATTAATGTACTCTGACACTGTCGTAATAGATAAGACACTGCAGAAAAGAATACTAAATTATTTTCCTAAGGGGCATCCTAGACATAATCGTATGAAGGTTTTAATTAGAAGCTATGTTTACTGGAAGTACATGGATGAAGACATTACGCAATGGTAAAAACATTAAGGGTTGCGCTTGCGCTCTAGCTGCCAGGCCACCCAGAATGTTACAAAACATTGGCCGAAAACTGACCGACCATGGTCGAGAATCCACGTAGATTATGCGGGACCTATATACGTATTTTATTATTTAATCACAGTAGACAGCTGCAGCAAGTGATCAGAATTTTCTCGCTATAAGAATCCAACGACAGAAAAACATTATTAACTGCCTATATAAACTGTTGGCAAGTTTCGGGGTAGTGGATTGTCTGGTAACAGACACCGGAACATAATTCACGACCACAGATTTCCAGGAGTTCTGTGAGATGTTCAAATTTAACCACATAAATCTTCACTGTATCACAAACGTTCAAAGAGCATTGAAAAAGGCATACGGGATACCCAGAGAGAAAGCACTGCAACAGTTTCTACAGGTGTTTATGATTATCCAAATAAGAATACACTATCAGGACTGTCACCGGCATAGGTGATATTTGCGAGAAAGATAAAATCTGTATTGGACAAATTACTACCTAAGTAAAACAAAAAACTACCAACGTCATTCGTACCAAAGATTACATTCAGACGAGGAGATAGAGTATATTATTAAATGTTTAAAAACAATACTTCCTACTGGCAAAACCAGTACGATAATTAATCGGATCATGAATATGCTATACATTATTCAAGGTCCACAATACTCTGCACAGAAGGAACATAAATCAAATCAGGAAAAGGCAATCGGACGAAACCAAAATACCACCGCAAGAAGAGAAAACTATGGACAAAATATTTGATTTATTCGAGTTGCAAATACCCCAAACAGTGCTGGAATATAGACAATCTAGAAGGAAAAGGAAGTTCACCGAAAATTCTAAGATAAATCATAAATTAAAAAATATTAAAAGCTTCCTACATAGAGAAAGAAACCTGTATTTTTCGTTTTAGTAACTCAGTTCCAATTATTTGTATCTTGCTGTGTTTAATATATATATATATATATATATATATATATATATATATATATATATATATATTCTAAACATATGCAGAGACAATGGAGGTATATTATGTTTAATCATGAGACGTTCTAAACGTCGTATTTTGGCTTTAATTGATTAATTCAGCATTATGTATTTTGTTTCAATTTTATATAGATACTATCAACGAAACAATATTATTCATAACCTCAGCCTGAAAAGAGCCGATGTTATAGAATCCAGGCATTATCTATGTTCAAATATATATGATTTTATTATAATTACACCCTGTCCTCATCATTGGTATTTCAGAAATATATAGCTTCTTCAGGAGGTTAAAATTCTCACTCTATAGAAATATAAATACATAGTTTGGTTGTCATTTCGCGCTATCACGCGGTGTGACGTCATAAAACCACATTGCAAATTTAAGAAATGCGTTTATTATTTTTGGCAACTATTGCCGTTGCCAAGCGAAGTTTTATGTCAACACAAAATAAAATCGTCGGTGATGGTGGATGTGATTGTATTTCAGTCTAAATGACCTCTCTGAAGATGGCTCATGTGAACCGAAAGCTCAGAAGCAAATCAATAAATATTTATGAAAATGTGGGAGAATTTTTATCTTTATTTTCAACTGAAATTAAAGCCAAAATACGACGTTTAGAACGGCTCATGATTAAACATAATAGACATTCATTGTCTCTTATATTTAACAGTATATGTTTAGAAAATTATTTGTTGCCTCGATACACTATATATATATATATATATATATATATATATATATATATATATATATATATATATATATATATCGTTATTTCTAATTTGGTTGTGGTTATATTATCTCTTGCTGGACTTCCTAAACGGGTCTACGACAGATAGATAGATAGATAGATAGATAGATAGATACTTTTCGGTCACAATTGAATTAGGCCAGTACCAATATTAAATAGGAGGATATCAATGGATTTATATAGTAGAGCTTTTGTATTCATTTTTCAATACCAGCTAAATATTAGCTACATAGTCGAAAAGAATATTTATTTCTGCTTTATGGTGTAATACCTTCGCATGTTCGTAGTATTGTGCTGATTCTATAATTTCCTTAAAACACAGTTGATGAAATTTAATATTTTATTGTCATTTCAAAAATTCGATATATATATATAAGTAAGTATAATATATCAGCTTCATATATATCCGAATAAATTAAGCTCCAAGTAAGAAATTTGCCAAGAAAGAAGAAAGATTTAACAAATTGCCTTACATATAATTTGCTGTATTTATTTAAGCTTTGAACTTGACTTTTCCCCGTTCTGTCTACATTATGA
This sequence comes from Ascarosepion bandense, assembly GCA_037127315.1. NCBI lineage: Eukaryota > Metazoa > Mollusca > Cephalopoda > Sepiida > Sepiidae > Ascarosepion > Ascarosepion bandense. The sequence continues at coordinate 5,720,605 of JBBBDQ010000249.1, forward strand.
AATATAGAAAAACAAAATTCTCCGGATTAAATCTCGTCTATGTTCACTTTAAGCGTCTTGACCTGACATGATATTTCAATATTACGTAGAAGATGTCGCGAAATACAATCCATTCTTGACACTAAGATGACACACGATGATCAATAGATAGGCGTGGAGGGGTGGCGTTAGGTCATCATTATCGTGACGCCCATGTAGACAAGATCAGAAAATCACTAGTGTGCAACACATCAGTGATACATTCTGTATCCTGGAAGATTGGAAGCAATTCTTAATGGCTGTATAATCACAATGAAATGTTGCAAAGACTCTCAAGGGAAATTGTCATTTCACTTTATAATCCGTACTGGGTTGAATTAATTCGAGATTTAAGTCAAAGCTTAGATTACTGTATACCTGGTGGTTCATGATACCAATAAAAATATGCTCATCTATTAAACTGGAAACTATTCAATACGCTTAAAAAAAGATTTTAAAGTGAACCTTTTACAGATAAAAGTTTATATACTGATATCAACTGTTACGTCTAAGACAATTTTAGTTCAATATTACAACACATTTTTTATAAATTTTCATTTGGTATATTACATTGTAATATATGTTTTAATATCTTTGCAAAACATTACATATAACTATATATCTAAATATGTATATAGAAACATATGTAAATTATTTACAGATAAAATATATGTAGAAAAACAAAACGAATAAAAATGGTAAAACTCTTCTTACGTGATGCGTTTTCTCTCTACGGCGGGATTATCAAGACAATGTAGGATTTATTTTGTTTCACGTGCATATAGCAAATACACATCACATACATCGGTTTACCAAAATTTCAACATAACATGACTCACTTGACACATTCATCGAAGGCTAACATTTAGTTGTATTTACGTAGCTAATCGTTTTTTTTTTTACACAGAATCGTAATATTCTAACCTCATTTGTATCAGCAATGTACTTTGTGTAAATTTGCAGGAACTTGCAGATTACTGTTGTCATCTTGGTTTCCATTTGTCGTATACACAATTTCCTTATATTTTTCTAAGTGTCTGATAATGCATTCTATTCAACCGATGTTTTGACAGAATCATTGTTGAAACTGTCATCTTTACCCAAACACATATCATGGCCGATATAACAGGAAAAGTTGGAAATTTAGCAATGAAGCAGTGTGTCCAAGATGACTGCAATATGTATATTGATATGCAGAAACATGACACATAGACGCATTCACCTATTACCGAGCTTTTCATGAATTAATTTCAAATGCATGCAATGAAAAACAATTACTAAAATATCAGATACAGCTAATCAGTAAATAAACACTGTGTTAAATATGTGAGTTTTTCACGATTTATATTTCTATAAACTGAGAATTTTAACCCACTGAAGAAGCTATATATTTCTGAAATACCAGTGGTTGGGACTGGGATTAATTATAATAAAATCCTATTTATTTGAAGATTGATAATATCAGCTCATTTCAGGCTGAGGTCATGAATAATATTTTTAATAGTATCTATATACAATTGAAACGAAATACATAATGCCGTATTAATCAAATATAAAATTCAAATAGAGAAAATTATTCAAAATATTTATGCATATAGAGGATACACAGTAAAAGAAAATCAAAAGAATATATTATCACTGTTTTATTTTTCAGCAATAATTTATATTCTGTAACATCGAATACATTTTAAACATTCATTACATTGCATAATCATTCGATTCTGGCGTAATTACATAATTCTGATTGTTTCTTTATGATTGATTAAATACAGCTTGATCTTGTGACACGTCATTTAAATGTTATTCGTAGGCAAATTTCGTCTCACTGATTGCGATCATCAAATTATTAAACTATTCAATAAAAAAATAACCGGCGTGGGGATGGACGAAACGTACAAAAACTCGTCTCAATTTTTAAGTCACATCAAGTTCATTATTTACAACCGTTGTCTGATGTTTTTTTCTGATTATTCCGATTTTTTGCTCGGCATCATATTGCACTGCAGTTCTACATTTTCAATTTAAGATTTGATTTTAACAATGCATGTATTTATATTATGTATTTAATTTTCATTATTGAACATTTAGGTAATGACAACAAAAATATGCATAGTACGAAGATAAATAAATCGGATATATTTATACAAAGTTATTAGAAATTATATCTATCGGCTTCTTCTGGAAGCGTTTCTTTCTTTTTCATGTAAACACTTTACAATAAGAGGTAACACAGTATTTACATTATTCAGACTATGGCCCTCATTTTTATTGCCATTTGTACGAAGTTGTACACTTAGGCTTTTTTCAGGTGATAAGAATTTCTAACCGAAAACAGTATTACAATCACTGGGGCATATGAATTTCATTCTTAGTTTAGTAGTACCTCTTTTGGTAATCATGAGTTACATCCCTCTGACACTGTAAGTTAATTGTTCACCGCTTCTCTAACCTGGTATTGAACTCAAAAACATTTGCATCAAGTAACAGGAATTAAACAACGTCTATAACCACTGCGCCATGTGTCATTAAGAAATAAAAATATAGACAAATAAGAGGTGAGTTCATTGGGCAATAATTTGACAACAATCTATCGAGATCTGAATCTGAAAGCATTATTGTCTTATTGTGAGATCCCTTTGAAACACCAGTTCGCCTCCTGATAATAATGTTTACAAAATTCAATCATGGCCAGAATCCAAGTATGATAATCACTTGAGAATGCGCTGTGTTGCAAGCTTGAACTTGCAGTTGATGTAAGGAATAATGACACAAAACATTCAGCCGAAAAACCTTTATGTGATTCTCGTTATTAACTTACGTGGCAATACATACAGGAAGTCATGATTACACCTTTTCTCACCTCAATTTTGTGTCAATTATTATTTTTGTATCTCTAAAAAGTTACTATCCCCAAATAATATTACAATCTAAAAAAAGAATATTTCTTATTTAAATAACTTGCAAAGCGTTTTTTAAGCTGTAGGAAATTAATCAATCAATCAGTCAATAAACGCATCAGTTGGTGCCCATGTATTCAGGAGAGTGAAAAATTGTTGTATTTTATCAGACCCATTATGCATCTTCTTCCCCTTGGCATATATTATTGAATTTTTATATCACATTTGCCCAAAGTTAATTAAGATTTGATCTCTTGATTCTTTATAACAAGGAACATAAATTATAGCGACGTAAAGATTATAGCAATTCTATTTCATATTAATGCAATGTCAATGACACTGAAACTCTGCCTGCCAGCGTAAAGTGTTTCCTTCAAGCAGTTCTTAGAATTCACTTATGAATTATTTGATGCTTCTGCATTAGTACGAGCGGTTTTAACATAAAATCTAATGCTGTGAGGCTTCGCATTTTCAAAATGTTAAAATCAATCAGAGATAGGTATGAAAAGTTTTCACCTCTTGAATCTTCTCTTTTCAAAATTGATAACAATTTCAATGGATTCATTGCATTAATTTAAGTCGTTTTTGAAAATGTAAATCTGACTTACTGTTTGAATTCATTTTAAGAAAAAAATTCAAGCATATTCTGATAAAAAAAAATGATTCGTTTTCTATGGCTTATCAGCGGTGTACTGGTTACCTAGAACCAGAAAATATTCAGATTTTTTAGAAAACAATAATTTATTGATAGTATTTGTAAGTAATTATCTATAGCGTAGTGGAAAAATTGTATTTTACCTTTGCAAAATGCAGATACGCGCAACTGAATGTACCGAACCAAAAGATAATTGGATCTCGTCTCTTGGATCAACAAATCCGACCTTTTATTTATTACGAACCTAGCTTACAGCTCCTGGTATTAACATATAGTTACCCATCTATGGTCTAACCAGGCTGACATTAACTTCGGTGATCATAATGAAAGTTGAGTTTCAAAGTGATGTGTCCGTAAGCGATCTGTCCGTAAACAATGTGTCCATAAGTATGCTGACACCAAGGTGGAGTAGATTTTATAGCGACTGGAGTTTTATTATTTTATTATTTTCAGCTTGAATCAAAATGTTTTCTATACTATCATCACTCGATTTAAATGATCGCACCATTATCTTTTCGTTTCCTGTAAGATTATGTATTTTAAATTCTTTCGAAAATATATATCATACACATTTTAACTGGTGAACACTAATCATTGCTATATAGTACACAGCGCAAATGACGTCATTTTAATTACAACTTAATTAAATTTTCAGTAACTGATTTTCTTACTTGAAGAAAATGTTTTTATTTCTTATTAATGTTAACTCACAGTTTGAAGTGCCTGCATGTGAAATATTACAAATACCGATCAATATTTAATATTTTGTTGTTATTTTCAAAATCTGGTATGATATACACATAGATAGTAGTGGGGCAACTTTATTTGATGGTTGGTGTTCCAGGGTTAAATGCTTGCTCTCATTTATTCTTCAGTAGATAATTGAGGAAGTTTTCTTAATTATAAGAAATTTAAAATGAACCGAAAGAGCAATAATAAAGCGTTCTTCAAAACCTATTGCTCCACAGGAGCGTAAATTATTTGCTAATGAGTGGTGATCAAATTTTGCAAGATTTTGTCCAGTAACATGGAAACGGAACAGGTGGCAAATTCTAACATTAAATATTACGATATATGAAATCTATAATGTTAAACAAAAAAAGATCTATAAACCGTGTTAATTCGAAATGCCAGACAAGCAATTTTTGTTATGTACATATTTATTGTATCTTCTATATGAACCGTGTCCACTCAGGAGATAGATGATCATGTTTATCCTCAATTTTCTATCATAAATCTTAGTAAATTGTCTTTTCTTTTATTCTCCTAAACCCTGTTCCACCATCTATTTACTCACTCTCATCAAGTATGTTTTTCAAATCTTTCCCCTGTCCCACTTGCCCTAATCATGTTCTGAGAGTAACAGATTTTCAAAGATCACCTTCCACCTTATGTGCACAGAAAAACGCGAACAGTTTTACTGAAGTCTAATATAACTTTCTACATTGTTTCGATTTTCTCGAAAACATTCTCAAAGGTCACATTTTCACTCTATAGTAATATCATCTTTATATAAATTATACTTCAATTATTGGAATCCTCTTTCAAGAGATTTTCATGCATTACTGTTATGTAAATGATATATATATATCACATAATGGTTCAGTATTTTTCTAACTATGTTTTCCTTCTCTTAATGACCTAATTAGCTTTAGGGATGGATCTTTGACTATTCAGATTCATTTTCAGATTTGAGTAATATACTTACCTTCCTTTGTTATAAAACATCTCATGTAAGTCAAATTGGATTCTTATTTAAATTTGACATCTGCGATAAGTAACTTTCCATTTCGGATCATCATTTTGCAAACAACCGTGCATTCTTTTTCTTAAGGTTTATTAAACCTATCATTTCGCATTCTTTCCCTAATTTCTGTATGATATTTCGGTGTTTTTTTACGAGTCTGCTGTAAAACATTTGTCATCGGCATACCTAATTTTTATGATCATGACCGACATTAATGAATTCTAGCACGGCATTTAATTCTCTTAGAATTGCGTCAATCTTCTATGTGCCCTGTCACTTCAGGACGTAGGCGATCATGGATTTCCACGTTTCCCTATCCCTGGTGGCTCTGAGCAGGACTTCTCCTGTCACACCATGCAATCCTCGTTCTGTCATCCATCTGATTAGATCCTTCAAATATGTTATCCGTTGCTTTCCTCTGTCTCTTCTTCTCTCTATCTGGGCTGTTAGTATTAGATTCTCCAGGCCCTTCTCCCTCATTGCGTGTCTTAGGAACTTCAGCTGTCTTTTTCTGATGCTCAGTATTAATTTCCTTTTTGTTTCCATCATTTCCAAGACCTCATCATTGCTTACATACTCGATCCATGATATTCGCAGAATTCTTCTGTAGAAACACATTTAAGTTTCTTCAAGTCTTTCCTTCACCTTTGATGGTATTGTCCAGCATTCACTGCCATATTGAAGGACAGACAGCACGTAGCAATTCAGTACTCTCTTTCTAGTTTCTAGCGAAATTGTCCTGTTTCTTAATACCTTACGCAACTTCTGGAATGCTTCCTTCGCCATGCCAATTCGCCTTGGAATCCCTGTGTTGCACTGTCCGTCTTCTGTTATAACGCTTCCCATATATTTAAATTTTTGTACCTGCTTGATTCTGGTATTCCCGACCTGTATTTGGCATTTTGGGCTGCCCTTCTTACTGATGAACATGCATTCAGTTTTCGTGCAGTTTATTTCTCTTCCTTTCTTGTTACTTTCTTCTACCTACTGTTAGATGTTTTGTAGTTCCCTTTCTGTGTCTGCTATCAGCACTGTATAACCTGCATACCTTAGGTTGTTTAAATTGTGGCCTCTGATTACGCATCCAGGCATAACTTCTAGGGTCCTCAAATTATTCTCTCTGTACAAGTTGAAGAGATTCGGTGATAACACACATCTTTGTCTTACGCACCTTTCTATCTTTGTATATATACTCAATTCATTACCAGTCCGTTTGCAAGTGTTTCCTGCCAGTAAACTTCTTTATTGCTCTTAAGTCTTTCCCAAATATGTCCAGGTTGCCGAGCATCTCCATCAGTTCTTTGTAGTGTATTTTGTCAAACGCCTTCGCATAATCAATAAATCACAGGTATAAGGTCTTCTTTATTTGTATTGCCCTTTCGGAGAGCATCCTAATAATAAATATGGCATTCCTTGTTCCCGTGTCTTTAACGAAACCACGCTGTTCTTGTCCTATCTTTGGCCTGGTTCTGCTTCTCGCTCTTTTCATCAGGATTCTGACGACGGGTTTTGTTATATGGCTCATTAAACTGATGGTTCTGTGGAGTTCACACTCGTTTGCTCCTGGCTTCTTAGGTAGTGCTATGAAGATAGAGTTGCTGAGATCATCTTTTATAACCCCACTATTATATATTTCATTTATTATTTCAATAATTTTTTTTATATCCAGGGCTATCAGCAGCTCTATGACTTTCCCGTCTGTCCCCCTGCTTTGTTTCTATTTAGATTGGCTACTGCAGATTCCAATTCAGACTTTAATATTTCCGGTCCGTCCTCATCTTTGCGTATTATTGGTTACTCGCTCTTGTCGTGCAAAAGAACTTTTATATATATTGCCCATCGTTGGAGTATTTCCTCTTTCTCCAAAATGATTGTTCCGTCGTTAGATTTTAGACATCCTGTTGAAGAGCAGGTTTTTGTCCTGTCAGTGTTTTAAATTCTTATAATTGTCTGCTTTATTATTCCTGCTCAATCTCTCTCCTTCTACACATTTGTCATTGAACAATTTCTCTTTAGCCTGTCTATATTTTCTTCAGATTTCTTTGTGCAGTTCCCTGTACTCCGTTCCATGTCTTGATATAATTTTCTGCTTCCTTTGCATCATGTCCACAATCTTCTCCATCATCCACACGTTTTTCTTTCTGTGCCTATTTTCCTTTGGGGCAATTGCTTCAAAAGGTTAAATAAATCCAGAGATAAGAATCACCCTTGTTTTAAACCTGTTTCTATATTTGCTAATCTACTCCTTTATCTCTATGCAGGCGATGTTCTTAATTCTTCCTATATCCTTCCAAAATGTGTCGATGTTGCTCAGCCGTTCTAACACACCTTTGTAGTGAAAGTATTGAACTCATTTCAGTTATCTATAAAGACTATGTACACACACTAATATATTTTTAGTGATTCTTCTGAGAACATATTTGGCATAAATAATGCATTTCTTGTTTCGGCGTTTTTAAATAACCTAAAATCTTCTTGTCTTATCTCCGGTCAGATTCAGCTAAGCGCTCTATTCATCAGATTTCGGATAATAATTTTCCTTTTATAAGCTAATTTTCCGATTAAGTTTGCATACATTTGTATCTTGCTTGTTAGGCAGTGCTTTGAAAAAGATCTAGTTAGATCTGTTAGTATATGGCCATTATTGTATGCTCTTCTAATCTTGCCTAGCCGAGATCATTTGAAGCTGCCAGCATTTCCGTTTTTGCCCCATTAGGTCGCGGACTTTTATTCATATCTTTCTCCCACATACATATTTTCTTTCTATATCTGCATCTTCCTCTGGAGCATTCTTCTTAACATAGCTTTTTGTCGCATTTTCATCATGTCAAGAATTTCGCCAGTCATTCATTCAGTTTTTTTTCGTTTATTTTTTTTCTGAGATGATCATGTTTGTTGATGACTCTTTAGCAAATCTTAATGTGTCCATCTTCCAGATCACAATCTTATTTTTCCCTTGTATCTACTTTTCATATTTAAATTTGGTTTCTTCATTAGGTAACTTCAATTTCCGTAGATATTTTTCTGCGATTACATACAACATGAGAGTTATCATTTGTACATTTGGTAATTGGATAGATTTGACTTGTTTAACTGCAATCCTTAATATCTTGTTAATAGTTATGTAGGGTTTTCATTTCTAATTCTGGTCTTCTACATTTCCATATTAGTCCAAGATATGTTTGAAATGAGTTTTACACTAGTGCGTTATGCTTTGCTACACAGAATTTTACCAATTTTTCTTGTTGTTCATTACTGGTTACTAGTTCAATTTTGGAAAAACATATATCAGTTCATATTTAGATTTGACATTTACGGAACACACGTGTAATGAGAAAACTGTCAAAAAATTGCACTTAGCCAATTTGTAGTTGTGTATGACAAATGATAATTTTTGATATAATCTCCTATTTTTATGAAAACTTTGATGTCTGGCTCACCACTTTGATCGCGACATGTGGATATTTTTAATAAATATTTATAGACGTCCGAAACAGTTGAAGCACAAGCACTGTAGGTGGTCTCATGTGAGCCTGGAATAGATAAATCACAAATATCTTTGAAAAAATATCACCACGCATTAATAAAAATAGTAAGCATGTTAAGAAAATATGAATGAGAAATAAATTTAAATTTGTGAAAAGTTAAAAAAAGACCCTTGCTTTGTTTTTTATGAATCTTTAAATTTCTTTCATCCCAAGAGAGCGATAAAAAAACATTTTTTCCGTACCAAAGTCAAATAAGAAATAATTAAAAACAACATTCCCAGCTGCAGAAATCATGCCAATTATATTCCAAGTTGTTTATTTGGATTTTATCAACAATCACTGAATCTATAGCAAAATGTCCACGACATATATTGCAGTAATATTACAAACATGGACGAAATGTAATCTTATTTCCAATATGTCTCCTCATCTTATTATGACTAAAGGCAATTGTTTTAATAACACACCGCCTGTGGTTATCGTGTGTGAGCGGGAATCCAACACTTATTATTCATTATTTAAATTTGACGAGAATCGCAGCCAGTGTGATTCTATAAATCCAAGTATTCTCTCACGAAACGTTGATTTCACATGTCCGTTTATGGTATCTGATATTGGCTAGATCCTCTCTGGGGTAAGCGTGTGATGCATGATAAAATACTGTCACTCTTGACACTTCAATGCAAATGTGTTGGTCAATCAGTAGTAAAAACAGAACAAAATTAAACCTCGATTCTCTGATGTTACAAAGAGAAACATTTATGTACTGTGAAGTGAGTAGTATAAAATGCTCAAGATTACCCTAGCATTGTGAATGAATCTGTACATATATATCTGTAGAATTAAAATGTGTGGTTCTATATTTTGTTTTAGAAGCGCTTTTCGATCAATATGATAACTAGCAATTTTAATCATAGTTAGACAAAGTACAAACCAAACGATCATAAATTTAAAGGAATTAGTAAATATATCGATGAGAAAAGTATTGAAAATTCCATCAATTTTTTTCATGAATGAAATAAAAATTTATAGATTTCCAGAACATCCAGGTCAGTAACCATTCTATTATTATGTAAGTATTGAAAAACTTATTTCAGTCTGTGTCAGTTCAAACGTCTTTCCCTGTTTGAAGAAATATAATGACCAATTTGAACGTGATCATGTAATTCTCCAATCAAGCACTCGTAACATATGTCCTCTTCTGGTGTTTTTCTCTTTCTCATTGTCTTTAACACCTATCTTATTCTCACACTATCTATCTATCTATCTATCTATCTATCTATCTATTCATTTGAATATATGGAACGAAATCCAACAAAATGAATAGAGTAAGTAAAGAACAGAAACGATCTCTTTAATTTAATATTATATATATATAGGAAAAACTACTAAAAAGTTGTAAGTTTAAAAATGTATTTTTATATGTATTATATATTTATATATATATATATATATATATATATATATAAAATTGGACTGAAAAATTTAACTTAAAGATAACCAACAAAGAAATTTTGTTAGTTTTTTATTCCTTTTTTCAATATCATTAACTTTTTGGGCTAGAGTGTTATAATCTATTTTAATTTTCGAATTTTCATGCGCTAACCTCCATTTCCATTTTACATGCCTTCCATCCTAAACAAAATGTGTAAAACAACAAGCAAATCTGGAGGTTTATACAAGGCATGTTCACCACATTTTTGCCTTAATAAAAAATATAGACGAAATTGGAAATCTGAAATTAAATTTTGAAAATAACTCCACGCTAAAAATTAACTATATACTCATATTAAAACAAAGAATATCCGATTTCTTGATGCATATGATGCGCTAAAACCAACTCATTATTCACTTGTATGTAAAAAGGACCCTCCAAAAAGGATTCCTGTCTTCTTAATTATAACAGCCAATGCCCGGAAAAGAATAGAATAACAGTAATAATGAACTAATTAAATAAAGTACATCCAAAGTCTTAGTGTATATGTTTCAGTGCCCTGTACAAGATTGGGTTTCTTGTCAAAAATATCTATATTCGTCATTCTACAATTACTCAAAGAGAAAGCCTTACATGCCACTTATCTAATAATAATAATACAATATGAATATCTTTAACACATAATTTACAAAAACCTTTCAGAGAAATATCGGTTGAAAATAAAAAAATACTGTTCAAATCACAATAGTAAAGCACCTTGCAATAAGAGAGAACTCAATATCAAAGGATTTTCTCATACCATCGGTTTTACATTATTTCATAATGGAAAAGGTGTTCGAAATATTTTTAAAAGAAATAGACGGACGGGTATGCGATGCTTAGCCTCAAGAAGCAAGTGATGGCATTAATGATAACTACTTTTCACACACACAAAAACAATAAAATTTAAATTACAGTCAAACATGACCACATAATAACAACATCGTAAAAAACATAATTTAAAATGGAAAGTGCAGTGAAGTGGGTGAAAGTGTTTTGAATGTCGAAAATTATGTAAAATTTTGCACTCGTTACAACTAGCAAAAAGGAGACATATAAAAATATTCGAAAAAATTTAAGTTAAAGAAATTGAACACAATCTAGTCGGTCGTTTTTAACGAAACACACACACACACACACACACACACACACACATGCACACACACACACACACACACACACACACACACACACACACACACACACACACACACACACACACACATATATATATATATATATATATATATATATATATATATATATATATATATATAGGCAGAGATACATAGATAAATAGATATAGAGATAGCTTGATGGATATTCAATCAATCAATTCCTGAATGTTTTCTGCACATATTTATAAATAATACTGGAGGTACTTGCCTGTACATTTTTCAGTTGAAATGGATTATTCATCTATATTTCCATTTAATCTAATTTTGTTAATTCATAAAATACTGACATAAACGAGACACTAATTCAATACTTTTGCAAATATTTTATGTGAGTAGGGATAATGTATTAATATACATTTACTTCTGCCTGTTTCCCTCTATCTCCCTATCCCTCTGTATGTATATCTCGCATCATCAATTATATATATATATATATATAAAAGTGCGTAGCTCTCTCTCTCTCTCTCTATATATATATATATATATATATATATAAGTATGTAGCTTGATGTTACACATTGTGAAATCATAGTAAAATCCCGCTCAGGGGAGATTTTAATCAGAAAAAATATCAGGTGTGTCATGAAAATGAGGGGCATAAAAAAAACCGCACTGTGCAAAAAGCGTAAGTTGTTGGGGCTCGATATTATTAGCATCTAGCTCATTGCATTAACAATTTATTTATCCCCTCATTTACAAGACACTTTTTTTGTTTGAATTCTAATTAAAATATCTTGTAGAGGTCTGAAGAGCGGTACGAAACTGCTTGCTTTGCTTTTTAATATCATTTCACAATTTGTAACATCAGCTACACACTTTTATTTCTATAATTACATTCAGTACATACTAATGTGCGTTGTGGCGCAGTGGATATCGGCTCGGAATAAGAAATCGGAGGAACCGAGTTCGAATTCCAGTTGAATTCCTTGCATTCACTTACGCGCAAATACCCTTGGGAAAGGTATTAATCCGTCTCTTTCCTCCAGTTATGGGTTAAATAATAGGACAGATTGGGTTCTATAGCCTTGGTCGGCAACCAGTCTACCGCAGAAAGCAATGCCCAGTCAGCCATATCTCTTTCGAGACATGATCGCCCAAAGCGTGTATTGCGCATGGCACTTAACTGACTGACTGACATACTAATATATTTTCAAATATATATATATATATCGAGTTTCGATCCCGGCCAGAGGCCAGTGGATGCGTCTAGCCACACTGATGAGCTGCGAAACAGGCTTGTATGTGGATGACAAACATATATATATATATATGTGTGTGTGTGTATAAGCGAGAGAGATTGCGAGAGAGAGAAACATCTGAATATAGAGAAATCTATTCTCATTTTTTTCAAAAGTACTATGACCTAGGCTGCCTTTCGGTCAAGGCTTCTACAGGAACAAGTCATTGGAACAAATCTGATTAAATTAACTATATGAAGAATACATACAGATATGTCTGAAAAACATTTAAAATTACGATCTATATATATACGTAAAATTAGGAAAATAAATATATTTACGATTAAAATAACTGCGCAAATGAAGAAAAATTGATAAATAAACCAGCAAAAAAGAAAATCATCGCTCACATATTTCAAATAAATAGAGGGGTCGTAAAAAGTTGTCCTTTACCTTGCAAAATGATGGCTGCAATAACTGCAGGCACAAGGCTTCGACATTTAATAAATGATATTAGGATCTAGCTTATACATATAATAAAAACGTCATTCGTAAAACGAATATAACTCATTTTCCAATAAGTGTTTTCGCAATCAACGCGTGAGTAAGATTGTGCTGATTGTGACGCACGAGTATGATTACGTAAAAGTAATTTAACATTTGTGGAAACTTCTTGGCTTAATATCGTTTTCTAATCTAAGACTCGTCCGCACTATATACTCAACTTCGAACTGATATATAAACGTATAGATGAGTAAACTTTTATTATGATATAAGCAGAGTTTTGTAGAAAATTATGGAAAACAGAACCATTACCATAGACCAAGTTTAATTTGGCTAAAAAGAAAGTGGCAGCGGCAGTAGTGTAATGTACATTATTTAAAAGTTTACATTTTCTGCCAAGCCAATGTAATTTCTGATAAATAGGACACAGACAAGGGCCAAATTTTGGGAGGTTGTTAAAGTTGTCCGACTTTCGTTCTATTGTGCACTCAACAATATTAGTCAAAAAACCATTATTAACAAGAATACAAGGAATTTTGTAAGTATCTATGAGAATGAGGTTCATTTTTTTCACAAACTCAGTCTTGTTCACAAAAACATCATAAATATTTTTATCAGAATCATTTAGTCCGTCAACAACAACCAACCTAAGTGATTAAAGCTTCAGAAATGTTTATCGGAGGTGTATAAAGGCAATCTCATAAGCAAAGACACCTACAATAGGATGAGACTTGTCGGTTACCAAAGACCACGACTGTATGTTTTGCCTAAAATTCTCAACAATAATGTGCATTTAAATCCTATTTTAGCTTTGGTGGTTTCGTCACAGCATGAGCTGCTCAAATGGATGTCAGAGTTGATCGAACCTTTTTCTGATTACTTCTCAACTTACTGTGTATAAGAAACTTTCACATTTTCGAAGTTTATCAGAAGTTTTCCCATTACGTCTAATGCAAAGATCAATGAATTCTTTGAATAACCTGAGTTTGTACATTAACAATCCATTTAAAAGAAACAGCAAAAATATGTGCAAACATCCTTCTTTGAACGATTATCCCTGCCTTTTATGGACGTATGTATCTATCTACGTACCAATATATACTTAATTCCGTATACTTGGTTCCCGCACAGCTACAATCTCCAACATTTTAAAAGCAATGTCAATTCTCATCTCTTATCCTCTTGATACCAGTACTTCCCTAGTCCCTTCACAGTAATACTGTGTATATTGTTCTTAGTTTTCTCTCTGTACCCTTGCAAATGTGTTTCTACCGGTATTCCTATCCTTTTCTTGCAGTATCTCCGACACCCTTTAAAAAGGTTCGTGTTCATCTTTGCTCTGCACCTGCAAAACTTTCACTCTCGTGTTCTATAACCACGTACGCACAAGTCCCCTCTTTAGGTCCCCTCTTTTCTAATTATTATATGGCAAATTTAGAAAATACAATTATTAATGACAACAATAAACTCTCTATATATGTAAGATACATAGATGACATCTTTGTTTTAGATAAGAATATCGATCTAATTACATATCTTAAAAACAACTTTGAAAGTTACTCCGTCCTCATATTTACATTAGAACTTAATATTAATAACAAAATCCCATTCCTTGATGCATCCATTGATTCTAGCACACATAGATTTACTATTTCTCTATATAGGAAACCAACTAGCCTAAATTCGTGGATAGTAATAATCAAATTAAACTCATTATATATTATAAAATATTCAAAGTAATTGCTCTCATAGTCTCTAATAACCCTACAAGCAGTAACCTAAATTCTCTACAAAAAAAAAAAACAATATAGTGTATCAATTTACATGCCCATTCAGAGATTGCATCTCTGATACTAATAAAAAAAAACAGTACATATATCGGTTTTACTACAACCACGCTCTCCCGTAGATTTACATGTCATCTTTCTGATCAGAGTACAATCAAACAACATTTGTTTGAGAAACATAAACATGTAGGTAATATCAGACAGATGTTGGTCAACAATACGGTGATCCTTACTCATGCACACAGTAAGAAGAAACTTCAGATATTGGAGGCCATGTACATCAAATCTAAACAACCAACACTTAATAAAATCACCTTTAAATCCGGACATAACACGTTACATTACATTTGAATACATGGTTTTGTTGTCATTTCGCACTATCACGTGGTGTGACGTCATAGAACTGCATTGCAAATTTGAGAACTGCGTTTGTTATTTTTGGTAACTAATGTCGTTGTCTAGTGGAGTTTTATGTCAACACCAACACTCTCTCTTATATGTAACAGTATATATTTAGAAAAAAATATATATATGAATTAAAACAATTACAAACGAATAATTTTTACGATGTATGATGGGCTTTGCTTCTTTAAGACGGAATTTAATAAGGCACGGTTAAGTATAAAAATATAATAATATATGAATATTGTATGTTTTCATATTACTCTAAATCTTTTATACGTAATTTTCTAAAGTTTTCGTTACAGTATTTTAACAGTTTTAATCAAAAAGCTTTTAGATATCTCATAATAAGTAAAACTCAATATTTTTCAACCGAAGTCCATTTTAAAAAAGAACAATCACAACGTTTCCCGGCTATTAACTTGCGCATTATCTGAAAAACAACCTGTAGGCCTGTCTCTATAAGTGCGTCAATGTGTCAGCAAATATCAATGATGCCAGCCAAAAAGGAAAATGAATATTATTATTTATAAAATATTTAACAAAGATTTTATGCTTTCTATCATCATAGATTATATTATCTTCAGAGGGAGCTTTTTGCGCCTTCTTCGGCTGAAGTTTGCCTCTGAAATGAAGAGGAAATTATATGGAATCTATGGCTAGGTGTGCAGCTAAACATGTAGGTTCACTCTGTTGTGCGAGAAGATTTTTTCTCGACCAGATCAGTTTAACATATTTATAAGATTACCATTCGTCCAGGTTTATAATATTTCTGCCATATCTGGCCTGATGCTTTTGCTATATAATTAGCGATCATTGATAACATCCAAGAAAAGTATCTGTAATGTCATTGGTATCACGACTTCGTTAACATTTGTATCTACGTAATGTTGCTTCTTTTTACTTTTTACTATAAATTCATTTACTGTATTTTTATGAACACTCAGTTATGGTACACAGACACTATACCTTAAAGTGTAATACTAAATAAGCTTAAAAAATTATCATTTTACAATGGAACTGGATAGATATAACTATATTATCTATTCTATCAGCCACCTTTCTCAAATATTTTCCTGGTGAAATCTTATCGGTACTTGTTTTTTGTCAACTTTGATCTTCATAAACGTAAATACAATGCCATTCTGTTTTCTTCTGATTTATTCATTTAACTGTTTTTATAGTTCTTGCACGTTAATAATATTTCTTCTTTTTTCTAATTTTTTTTTTAAACGTTTCTTTTGTTTTCTAATTTTCTTTTTGAAACTTTTCTTCTTTTTTCTAATTTTCTTTTTGTAAAGTTTCTTTTTTTCTAATTTTCTTTTTGAAACGTTTTTCTTTTTTCTAATTTTCTTTTTGAAACGTTTTTTTCTAATTTTCTTTTTGAAATTTTTCTTCTTTTTTTCTAATTTTCTTTTTGAAACTTTTCTTCTTTTTTCTAATTATTTTTTAAACGTTTCTTCTTTTTTCTAATTTTCTTTTTGAAACCTTTCTTCTTTTTTCTAATTTTCTTTTCATAAGGTTTCATCTTTTTTCTAATTTTCTTTTTGAAACGTTTTTTTTTCTAATTTTATTTTTGAATTTTTTCTTCTTTTTTTCTAATTTTCTTTTTGAAACTTTTCTTTTTTCTAATTTTCTTTTTCCAACTTTTCTTCTTGTTTCTAATTTTCTTTTTGAAACTTTTCTTCTTTTATCTAATTTTCTTTTTGAAATGTTTCTTCTTTTTTTCTAATTTTCTTTTTGAAACTTTTCTCCTTTTTACTAATTTTCTTTTTGAAACCTTTCTTCTTTTTTCTAATTTTCTTTTTGAAACGTTTTTTTTTCTAATTTTCTTTTTGAAATTTTTCTTCTTTTTTTCTAATTTTCTTTTTGAAACTTTTCTTCATTTTTTCTAATTTTCTTTTTGAAACGTTTCATCTTTTTCTAATTTTCTTTTTGAAATCTTTCTTCTATTTTCTAATTTTCGTTTCATAAGGTTTCATCTTTTTTCTAATTTTCTTTTTGAAACTTTTTTTCTAATTTTCGTCTTGAATTTTTTCTTCTTTTTTTCTAATTTCTTTTTGAAACTTTTCTTCTTTTTTCTAATTTTCTTTTTCCAACTTTTCTCCTTTTTACTAATTTTCTTTTTGAAACCTTTCTTCTTTTTTCTAATTTTCTTTTTATAAGGTTTCATCTTTTTTCTAATTTTCTTTTTGAAACGTTTTTTTTCTAATTTTCTTTTCGAAACCTTTCTTCTTTTTTTCTAATTTTCTTTTTATAAGGTTTCATCTTTTTTCTAATTTTCTTTTTGAAACGTTTTTTTTTCTAATTTTCTTTTTGAAACTTTTCTTCTTTTTTCTAATTTTCCTTTTCCAACTGTTCTTCTTTTTTCTAATTTTCTTTTTGAAACCTTTCTTCTTTTTTCTAATTTTCATTTTATAAGGTTTTCATCTTTTTTCTAATTTTCTTTTTGAAACTTTTCTTCTTTTTTCTAATTTTCTTTTTGAAACTATTCTTCTTTTTTCTACTTTTCTTTTTGTAAAGTTTCTGTTTTTTTCTAATTTTCTTTTTGAAACGTTTTGTCTTTTTTCTAATTTTCTGTTTGAAACGTTTCTTTTTTTTCTAATTTTCTTTTTGAAACGTTTTTTCTTTTTTCTAATATTCTTTTTGAAACGTTTCTTCTTTTATTAATTTTCTTTTTGAAATATTTCTTCTTTTTTCTAATTTGTTGAAACGTTTCCTGTTCTTTCCAATTTTCTTTTTAAAACGTTTTTTCTTTTTTCTAAAGTTCTTAAACACATTCTTTTTAGAGGCTTACTTACCTTGCTTGCGATAAAATTATTTTTATAAATCTTATTGACATGAAAATATATGTAAATAAAATTTATATAATTTAAAAATATCTAACTGAAATATGCTTTCATGGTAACGCACTTAATGCGATGGATAAAAATTCATATTTTATCATACATTACTATTTTCTGGCCGAATTTATATATATTTGTAATATTCCACAGAATATAGATCCAGCAAATATGTAATGTTTCTTCTGATAGAAAAATATGTATAGTGAAAAATATAAATAGATAATTATATATTTATATAGACGTTTTACATGTTTCTTATAAAATAACTTCTGATAAGGAGTAATCTCGAAATATTTGAGGGAGATTCGTTTTTATTTTCTTTTTTTCGTGTGCTAATGGTGGAAAGATTCTGTATATTAGCTTAATGCAGATGTACTGGGTAAATATTTCAAGACGTTTTCATTAATGTTTTTAATTTTCTCATTTGGCTCGGGGCCAACGTGTCGGTGAATATCAGGCATCTATTTATTTGGAAATGAAATTTGGTTTCCCGTTCTTTATCACTAAATCTTAATCAATATTTGACGCGAAGCAATTAACGCTCTTTCTCACTCGTATTTAATGACATCATGGGATTGAAAATGATGCTGAAATCTCTCTGATTATTAA
This sequence comes from Ascarosepion bandense, assembly GCA_037127315.1. Taxonomy (NCBI): domain Eukaryota; kingdom Metazoa; phylum Mollusca; class Cephalopoda; order Sepiida; family Sepiidae; genus Ascarosepion; species Ascarosepion bandense. The sequence continues at coordinate 5,739,388 of JBBBDQ010000249.1, forward strand.
GATAAAAATCTATGCAAATTTTATAAGCATAGCATAACATCCAGGAAACAACAGGGAAAATAAGAACATAATCATCACCGTGATCATTATTACTGCAACGAATAACCAACAACAAAAATTCTACCACCACAAAAATACATCGTCATCATCATCATCATCATCATCATCATTTTTCTAATTGTCCCATACAGAGTGCGTTGCTCACTCCCATTTCCTTATAAGACTAACTCTAATTCCAGATGGCTGCTAATAGTTTTAAGGGATTTTGAATATGTGAAGAGATTTTGTCTAAAAATTTCAGAATACGCATTGTCTTATCGAGAAGAGTATCCGAAGTGATAAAATTGGAAAATACATATGAGTTCCAAAGTGCAAATAATAAGCGAATTTATCAAAGCTAGTTAGTGAAATTATTGTCATTGGGTTTGACAAATTGTCGCTCTAGTTCAAAATTTGGCTTTGACGATTTCCTGTTTACTGAGTAAGAGGACGGATGGTAGGAATAGTCAGTAATATCAGTGGGTATTCTCCCTTCCATCAGATGAGCGGAAGATACACTTGTAATCTTGTATCAGTTCGATATAAATAAATTATATAAATCTACACTGTAGTATTGCAGTCTTCAGTCTGTTTATGATTATATACCAGTCGTTCGCGTGTCTGTGCTGACCTAGTTTGTTGATAACAAGCGACCCTGCTTTCACAGGTCCAAGACCAACTACAAAACGAAGGAAGGTCAGAAAAGTTGGTTGGGGCAGCCCGGGGTCTTTTTCTATAAATACTAAAGGATTATTCTGATATGATCACAAATAAAAAGGAAAAAATAAATACATGCCAGAACAGCTGTTTTGTTTTGGAAGAAATAAAGAAATAACAAAGAAAGAAAAATAAAAAATAAATATTTTACATAAATTTGCAAAATATACAGTGTAAAATATCATTATAGCATCTGAATATATGAATCTCTTTGGGATTCTGAACGAAATGTTTATGTAACTGAAATCAAAGGAAATAATAATAATAATAATAATAATAATAATAATAATAATAATAAAAGAAGGCAGTAAATACAAACAAGATTTACAGTTAGTAGATTCTGTAGAAAAGCAAAACAGAAGCCAAGACACAACTATTGCGGCAAAAAATATGAAAATGAAAGCCAAAGATAAAGCTCTTGAAAAGATGAAACGGCGCTGGCAAGACAAACCTCTGCATGGCCAATATCCAGTACGTGCCAATAAATCCAATGTTGACAAAGTTAATACTCATCGATGGTTACGTGCATCTGGATTAAAGTCTGAAACTGAAGGATTTATACTTGCAGCACAAGACCAAAGTCTTTTCACGAGAAACTTTCAGACAAATATTATGCATAATAATATGGATCCAAAATGCAGGTTTTGTGATAAACACCAAGAAACAATAAACCACCTAATCTCAGGCTGTTCTGTGCTTGCCCCAAACGAATATAAAAATCGCCACGATAGAGTTGGGCAATATTTACATTGGACAATGTGCAAACATTATGGAAAAGCTGTAATCAAGCACTGGTATGAACATCATCCAGCACCGGTTACAGAAATAGAAGATGTAACCATTCTATGGGATTACACCATCTACACAGACAGAAAAATTGAAGCAAACAGGCCAGACATTATTGTTAAAAACCAGAAGGAGAAAACTTGTCTATTAATTGATATGGCTTGTCCAGCGGATTGTAACATAGCAATGAAGGAATTTGAAAAACTGTCAAAATATAAAGACCTGGAAATTGAAATAGAAAAAATGTGGAAATTGAAAACAAGAGTTGTGCCAGTGATAGTAGGTGCACTTGGAATGATAAAAAATGGAACAAAACAACACATTGAAAGAATCCCTGGAAACCCCAGCTTAAGAGATATACAAAAAATTGTCTTATTAAGTACAGCCCACACACTAAGGAAAACTTTATCTATGTAATGCTGGGGATGATAGGGAAGATAGAAAAACATGAAATGGAGCCATAACAACACGCCACTACGTGCCTTAGGTCTCCCCGCAGACTTGGTTGGTAGTGAGACCAAAGCAGAAATGAAATATGATGAAAAATGACATAATAATAATAAAAATAGTTGAAGAAATATTAAACTAATGAGAAATTTGTCTATGTAATGCCAGGGATGTTAGGGCAGATGGAAAAAACATTAAGTGGAGCCATAACAACACACCACGACCTGACTTTGTTCTTCCCGCAGATTTGGTAGGTAGTGCGACTATAGCAGAAATGAAAATATGATGAAAAATGACAACATATTAATAATATTAACAACGATATCATGAATTACAACAAAACAACAACAACAATAATAGTAATATTAATAATAATAATATTTCACATGGATCACTTACAGTTGTATGCTATATATGATAATGAGCTGGAAGGTTTCTGCCAAGTCTAAAGTGCTTCAGTGAAGACGTAGGATCGAAGTTCGATTTAAATAAATGTGCTAAAGCTAGAGTTTTACGAGGATCGCTACAACAAACATCCTCAGTTAGCTTAGACACTTCTGTAACAATAAAATATTAAGAGCCTAAAAAAGCTTATAAATATCCAGGTGTAATTAAAATTAAAAATATTCACTATAATAAAATAAAAGAAATAGTGCGTAAAGAGTAGTATAGAAGGCAACGACTGATATTATAACTGAAATGAATTCTCGGATCAGAATTATGGCCATTAATAACCTTGCCATCTCAGTGGTTCAATATAGTTTCAACATCTTGAACTGGATTCTAAAAGACATCAGAGGAATGTATTCTAAAACAAAAAAATCTTCTTTCTAAGCATAAGATGCATCATCCAAGTCCGATGTAGACCGTCTATACATACCCAGTAAAGAAGGTGGAAGAAGTCTTATTCAGCTAGCAATGTCATACAAGACAACAACCATTGGCTCACTAACATACATAAAAACAACAAAGGGCTGAGTGATACAATTATTTAAGATGAAAACAGAAAGAGAAATATTAAATAATGAAAGAAAACAGTAAATATAAACACGAAATACATTTAGTAGACTCTGTAGAAAAGCAAAATGGATGTCAACAACTAACTATTGCGGCAAAAAAATTGAAAAGGAATGCCAAGGATAAATTTCTTGAACAGATAAAACAACGGTAGCAATCAAACCTCTGCACGGCCAGAACGTGCTAATAAATCCAATGTTGATAAAGTTAATACTCATCGATAGTTATGTGCATCTGGATTTATACTTGCACAGCAAGACCGAAGTCTGTTCACTAGGAATATTCCGGCAAATATTATACATAATAATGTGGATCCAAAATTCAGTTTCTGTGATAAATACCAATAAACACCAGTAAACAATAGACTATCTAATCACAGGATGTTCTGTACTTGCTCCAAATGAATGTAAAAATCGTCAACATGGAGTGGGGCAATATTTACATTTGACAATGTGCAAACACTATGGCAAACTTGTAAACAAATGCTGGTATAAATATCTCCCCTCTCGGGTTACATAAATTGAAGATGTCACAATTCTATGGGATTATACCATTTACACAGACAGAAAATTTGAAGCTAATAGTCCAGGCCTTATTGTTAAAAAACTAGAAAGAAAAATTTGCCTACTAATTGATATGGCTTTTTCCTGCGGATTTTAACAGAACAACCAAGGAATTTGAAAAACTGTCAAAATACAAGACCTAGAAATTGAAATAGAAAAAAATGTGGAAATTGAAAACAAGAATCCTGTCATTGATTGTAGGCGCACTTGGAATGATAAAATATGAAACAAAACAACAGATTGAAAGATTCCCTGGAAACCCCAGCTTAAGAGATATTCAAAAATAAGTAAGGAAAATTTTGTCTATGGAAAGCTAGGGATGTTAAAGGAGATAGAAACAAACATAAAATGGAGCCATAACAACACACCATGCCATGCCTTAGGTCTTCCCCCATACTTGTTAGGTAATGCGACTATAGCAGAAATCGAAATGTAATGAAAAATAACATAATAAAAATAAATGCCGTGAAGAAACAATTGCTATTCATATGTCTTTGGTTCAAATTGATTGTAGCTGATTGAGTCCACATGAAATGTTTCTGTAAATTATGATGAGATGAATTAATTATGTTACTAATTACTGTTGATAAACTTTATTCGCTTAATGTTTATAAAAAGGTTAGAAAAGGTATTCCCTGTTGTGATCAAGTGTATTGTTCATTCGTTTTGTTTTAGTTTTCTTTGAAGCAATTTCACTTGAAAATGGCATCTATAGATTATTGAAATTGGCCTCAAATGGGGGTCACCTGAAACAGCAGACTTACATTATATTTTGTTTGTAAACATTTCTCATTATATCATGTGTATTACATTTGATTTCTATGCCTAAAATAACTTTATATAAATGGGAACAATTACTAGTATAATGATTTTCGTGTATTTTTATCTACTATCAACAATTTGCTTAGCGCTTTCTCACTCACGAATATTAACATAATCACTACTAGTACTACTACTACTACTACTACTACTTCCGATGCTTCTACTGACAATAATAATAATATAATTAATAACAATGATTATAAAAATAACAACAGTCATTGTTATCAAATACTACAAAACAGTATGTACTTTCTTACTGAAATGGCAGTCCCAGTAAATTGTAATATATCTTTAAAATCTGTAAATATATAAAAATACCAGAATTTCGATGTGGAAGTCTCAAGAAAGTAATCCATGAGCATATCAATAATTCTTGTTGTAGCTTGTGGAGATCTGCGATATATTCCAAAAATTTCCGAAAGACCTATTGAAAGGATTCCTGGTAACACATGTCTTAAAGAAGCACAACAAACTGTTCTTAAAAATACAGCTGCCGTATTACGAAGTGCTTTATTTATGTAAAAAGTGTTTGATGATAATTCTTTTTAAAATGCGCGGGATTACGTAAATGATCAGTAGAATATGTCCTGAATCCATTTCTGACCTTAGATTCCTGATTGAGACTGAAAGGTAATGAGCATACAAGCAACTAATAATAATAATAATAATAATAATAATAATAATAATAATAGTGCGGCAAAAATTATGAAAATGAAAGCCAAATATAAAGCTCTTGAACAGATGAAACAGCGCTGGCAAGACAAACCTCTGCATGGCCTATATCCAGAACCAATAAATCCAATGTTGACAAAGTTAATACTCATTGATGGTTACGTGCATCTGGATTAAAGTCTGAAACTGAAGGCTTGATTCTTGCAGCACAAGACAAAAGTCTTTTCACTAGAAACTTTCAGGCAAATATGGATCCAAAATGCAGGTTTTGTGATAAACACCAAGAAACAATAAACCACCTAATCTCAGGCTGTTATGTGCTTGCCCCAAATGAATATAAAAATCGCCACGATAGATTTGGGCAATATTTACATTGGGCAATGTGCAAACATTATGGAAAAGCTGTAAACAACACTGGTATGAACATCACCCAGCACCGGTTACAGAAATAGAAGATGTAACCATTCTATGGGATTACACCATCTACACTGACAGAAAAATTGAAGCAAACAGGCCAGACATTATTGTTAAAAACCAGAAGGAGAAAACTTGTCTATTAATTGATATGGCTTGTCCAGCGGATTGTAACATAGCAATGAAGGAATTTGAAAAACTGTCAAAATATAAAGACCTGGAAATTGAAATAGAAAAAATGTGCCAGTGATAGTAGGTGCACTTGGAATGATAAAAAATGTAATAAAACAACACATTGAAAGAATCCCTGGAAACCCCAGCTTAAGAGATATACAAAAAATTGTCTTATTAAGTACAGCCCACACACTAAGGAAAACTTTATCTATGTAATGCTAGGGATGATAGGGAAGATAGAAAAACATGAAATGGAGCCATAACAACACGCCACTACCTGCCTTAGGTCTCCCCGCAGACTTGGTTGGTAGTGAGACGAAAGCAGAAATCGAAATATGATGAAAAATTACATAATAATAATAATAATAATAATAATAATAATAATAATAAATGAATAAATAAATACAGGAGAGAAGAGACGCGGTTGGAATTCAAACAAGAATGGTGTGTTTTCTGAAGCGTCTGAAAACGTAATATTTTTTTTACCTGTATGAAATTTTCTTATTTTTAATATTATAAAGTAAACAGGAAGTTTTATTATTCAATTTAGATGTTTCTCCTTTAAATGATCTTGATTGATAAATCAAGTATTGTTCTTATATCAATTGTCTATATTTAAAAATTTTTTTTAAAAAAAAGATATATTTTCTCAAAAAAAAAATAATAACAGAATAAATCAAGAAAAAAATGTGATACAATTTTTTCATAGGAAGCCTACTTTTTTTCGATAATATTATTTACGACGAGGTTAATGAAAAATAACTGAATATACAGATAGGCGAACTGATTATTACTTTTTTGAATTTCACAGTAGTAATAAAATTTATTCAACGATTGATAGCTAAGTCATTTCCATTATTATTTTTTTTTTATTTTGACAATTATTTGATAGTAGCAACAACAGTTTGTTAATTAACAACTAATATGATCAAAAGAAACCAAAAAGAAAACGAAGAGAAAAAGTCATCAACTCTAAATTTCTTTCTTTCTCTCTCTCTCTTTCTCTCTCCCTCTCTCTGTCTGTCTCTGTCTCTCTCTAACATAATACTCAAGTTCTATGATGTTTTGTTTGTTGAGGGGATGTTTCTTCAACTTTTTTTTAAAACAGTGCATTTCTTTTGAATTCCAATCGACTCTTTGTCTACTGTGACTTAGCCACACATTGAAGAGAAGGAAAACTCTTAACAACAGCCTGCAACACAAAGTTTTATTCGTGCCGAGAAGTGAATGGCTTCTGAGTTTTTTTTCGCTACTTATCCGCTAAAGACTTCGGAATACTGTTTGTAAATGACGTTAACCAACGAGCCGGGCAAATGTTGGTGGATTTTGATCCGTATGTCTTTAGTGAGAATAATATAAGAATTAACAATAGAAACAAAATGTGCAATATTACTCTTCCATTAGATAAAATGGAGTCAGTCTTTCAGGAGAGAACCTAAATGAATGCGAAATATATGCCATACATACAAACTCCTATATAAAAAATGAATCTTCAGGTCCCCACAGTCACGATAATCATAATGATAACCATGCAAAATCCCCAGCTAGATATATAAGTGTATATTTAAAGACAGAAAAAATACGATGGTCCGATAAGTACATGTCGTTATGACTGCACCCAGTGAATACTCGCCAAATATATAACTCATAAACAATTAGAAATTGTATTGACGAAAAACAACTATCGAATGTACGAATGAACATCATGCACAATAACCAAGTGACACAAGGCTGAAATAAAAGAAATAAAAATAAATGGCAACTATAATAGACGAATCACCAAAACAGGAATAGGAATTGGAATTAGAAAAAAATAACATCACACAAGCCACTGATCATAATGAATAAACTGAGATACAAATAAATCACAGTAAAGTAAATGCTGAAAGTTTATAGGTATTCGAAAGGTGTGCTCTTAGTTAGTCACAAAAGCGCATTATAATAAGTTCAAAATACATTGAATAGAATTATCTTACGAAAAAATAAATAGTACACGAGAAGCCAACGAAAAAATCAAGAGCCAAATCAGTCAGATACAAAATATTGTGATAGAGGAACGAGAGCAACTCGCAAAATTTCAACCAGCAAAACATATACTCGAGGCTATTAAGCTTTACAATGCAGCACTCAAATTAATTCTGGATGAAGAGAACACTCATATAAACCTCAATGAAGCAATATATGCATCATCAATAGTAGCAGCAAAAAAACTTATCAACGAAGCAAAAAGCAAACACGCTCACGGATATGAAGATCTCCCTTGGAAAAGAATAATAGCAAACGAAATCGAACCTCTTAGAAATGAATTATCAGTACTCAATGAACTGGCAAGAGGAATAAATGTAGAACTAGAAAAGGCCGAAGAGGAAAAGGAAAATACAATATTAAAATGAAAATAAAGTTGTATCAATTAAAGAAAAAATAAACAAACAATACAAGTTAATGCTCAAAGAATAAGACACAATGAGAAAATATCAACTTTCTACAGATAGAGCAAGATCTTTCAAACGGAGGCAAATTTTTTTTACAGGGAAATAGGCAAACAAAAACTTGAAGTGACAGTCCACCGCAAAAGTTGAAGAGGTTGTACAGTTCTGGAAAAAATAAGGTCTTGCCCTCTAAAATATAAAAAAGCAGATTGGACTTCGCAATAGTTATAACGAATGAATAATAAACCAGAACCCAGAAGAGGATGTTAAATGTGCACTGATAAATGCACAATAATGGAAATCTGTAGGAATGCTTAAAATTCCTGACATTTTGTTGCATAAATTAAATACAGCACAAAAATCAGTGAAAGGACTTTAGGAAATTGTTGTCGATCTAACTAGACGTCCTGCATAGATGACGAAATAAATTACCTTTCTGCTCCTCAAAAACAGTGACACAAATATACCGAAAAAATACAGACATTGACATATCTTCGCACAACATGCAAACTATTGAAATTCATTATAAAAAGGATACATTTTTCTTCTTGGAAATAAATGACATACTACTGCTTGATTAGAAATGGTGCAAACGTAGCAGTTAAGGATCTAAAGACCAATTACATATTAATAGGATGATCATGGAAATCAGCTTCAAAGCAAAGAAAAATATTAGTACTACCTGGATAGAATATAGTAAGCCATTCGATAGTGTACAACATTTCTAGATCTTATAGTCTTTAAATATGTATATCACCTGTTTTACCCAAATTCATCAAAGAATGGACATCGATATGGAAAATTAACATTCTTCCTCAATTATAAAAATGGAACCTATAAATCTGTTGAAATAAACATCAATAGACGAAAATTTCAAGCTGACCTAGTGTCTCCCTTAGTATTGTGCATATCACTAATAACATTAGACAACCAACTTTATAAGTCATAATACAATTGGAAGAAGGAAATTAATAGGAAGTAATTTAAACTCACCTGAAGCGAACTGAATATGTAATGCTCCACATGCAAATGACATTTCCACCGAGCTTTTCTACGGCATATGCCTTCATTTATCTTGTTTTATTGTGTTCTTTTCAAAATTATATTTAAATTGGAGTCATCCGGAGAGAATGTGCACCGTTTCGGGGCCTTCCTCTCAACGGTTTCACTTGCACACCGGCCTCTCCCACTGAAGTGAGGCCCCATTATGACGATATTCAAGTGTGTTGTAGTCATACTAGTTCTATGGTCTAACGGCGAAATTATGATATAATTTATGATATAACTTACAATATAACGCAAAAGAAAATTCAAGTTATATGCCAAAAATGACAATGAGCAGGAAGTTATTCATCAAACTGTAAAATGCTCCGGTGAAGATGTTGGAATGAAACTCAATTTGGATAAATGTGCAAAGTTATAGATGTACGAGGATCGCTACAACAAACATTCTTTATTAACATAGACCCTGCTGTAAGAATAAAAGATTTAACGCAAGAAGAAGCTTATAAGTACCTACGTTTAATGTGAGTGAAAAGATTTACCTTAAGAAAATGATAGAAATAGTGCGTAATGAATACTTTGGAAAATTACAACTGATATTAAAGACTAAAATAAATCCTCAGAAATAAATTGCCATCGCATTTGTCCAATAGAGTTTCAACATCTTGAACCAAGCTATAAATAACATAAGACGAATGGATTCTAAAACAATAAGGCTTCTTTCTGAGCATAAGATGCATCTACCAACGGTTTATATATAATATCTCTACGTACCCCGTAAAGAATTGGGAAAAAAGTGTTATTCAGAAAGAATTGTCATACAAGACAACAAATATTAGCTTACTAACATACATGAAAACAACAGATGACTGAATGATACAAATAGTAAAACAAAAGAGAAAGACTCTGCTGTAACAGTAAAATAATTAAAGCACGTTTAATGTAAGGGAAAAAATTCACCATAAGAAAATGAAAAAAATATTGTGTAATGACTGCTATAGAAAAGTACAACTGATATTAAGGGCTGAATTGAATCCTCAGAAATAAATTGCTATCGAATTGTTCCAATATCGTTTCAACATATCGACTAAGCTCTAAATGACATAAGACGAATAGATTCTAAAACAAGGAAGCTTCTTTTTAAGCATAAGTTGCATCTTCGAGCGTTTGATCTAGACCGTCTCTACATAACCCGTAATGAAAGTGGAAAAATCTTATTCAGATAAATTTCCATAAAAGACAACAACTGTTAGCTTACTAACTTCACCTCCTACTGTACAAACGCTGGTGTCGCTCAGGACTCTATCTTAGACCCGACGCTAACCCTTATTTTCGTAAATGCTCTCCCAAACAAGATCAAGTTCCAAGTAGGCATTAAGGCAAATGGCACCACAATTTACTCCCGCATCAGTAAAGATACAGCGTCGCGGACAAACGTAATCTCGCTGCTGATCTTGAGAAGTATCTACATCCTGTAGTGAATTGGGGTAAGAATTGGCTTGTAAATATCAATGTCTAAGACCAAGCTGCTGTCAGTCAATCATCAAAGGTAACCTCTACTGCCTCCCATAACATGGACTAAGTGAGTCTCGCTAAAAGCAATACACTGCGCCTCCTGGCCTTACTCTCCAATATACGAACCACTGGAACCACTGCATGGAGTACTGCTGCCATATATGCTCAGGCGCCCCTGCTGTTCATCTCAGTGTACTTGACTGACTCCAAAGGAGAATCTGTAATATGATAGCTTAGCGGCTCGACTCCAGCCACTTCCCCACCGACGGGATGTGGCTTCCCTTTGTCTGTTCTATAACTACTTTCATGGCTTCTGATCCAACGAACTGGTACTTCTGCAACAGGTGTTTACTCGTTCAAGCAGACTGGCAACTGGGTCTCACACATTCACACTTAGATCAACCAAATGCAGACGAAAATTCTACTCCTGCAGATTCTTCTCTGGCATTTCCCGCCTGTGGAACTCGATTCCATATTCTTGCTTCTCTGACGGCTACAACCTCCAGGAATTTAAATGCAATGTCAATAATCATCTTTTAACCACTTGGCTCTATTTATTTCTTCAATACCTTGTATATGCTTTCCTTTCTCTCCACCTTTGCAACTGTCATTACACCTGTATTACCTTCTCTTGCTACTTTCTAACTGGCACGTCTTTCTCATCACTCTCTTCTATCTAATCCGTTTACCGTTATGTAGCCACCAGCACATCAGTGGCGTTACTGCATTGCTCAGCGTGATACGATGTAAAAAAATAATTAGTCGAGCAACATAAAAACAGAAATAAACATATAAAGTTACAGAAAGAAAACATGTTACAATTCCATGTAATTACACTATCTACACTGACAGAACAAATGAAGCAAAGATGCTGAACAGTATTTTTAAAAACTAAAGAGAAAAAACATGCCTACTAATTTATATAATTTTACGTGAAGATTTTCAGATAAAGAACAGGAAAGTTAAATAGACAAAATGTAGAAATTGAAAACAAGAATAGTACAAGTGATAGTACATGCACATTGAATGATAAAAAATGGAACAAAACAACACATAGAAAAAATCTATGGAAACCACGGTTTAAGACATATAAAAAAGATTTTCTTGTTAACTACATTCCACATGCAAAGGAGAGTGTGTCTATGCAACGCTGGGAATGTTATTGCAAATAGAAAAAAATATGAAATGCAGCCATAAAAATACCACGAGTATTTTCACAGACTTGGTTGATAGTATGACCATAGGAATAATCGGATTATGAAGAAAATATTAAAAATAAAAACAACTACAACAACAACAACAACAACAACAATAATAATAATAATAATAATAATAATATACTATATAATATTAATAAATACCGAATGAATAAAATTATGAAATATCTTAAGTTCCTAGTGTGATTAAAGCGACTATATCATTGAGGACACTGGCAACTGTTTCAAACTCATAACGAAAGTAGGTACAATTTGGATAACTGAGCATTTGCAGGCCAAGATAATGCTTTATGTGTTTCAATCGATTTTGGAAAATTAAAACCGCATGGTATCATGGTATATATATATATATATATATATATATATATATATATATATATATATATATATAGGAAAAACTATTAAAAATTGTAAGTTTAAAAATGTATGCTATATATATATATATATGCCTGTGTGTGTGTTTGGTTAACATTTAAAAAATATAATATTTTAAGACCGTGATCAATGTATATACTATGATTACAAAGATATAACTGCCTTCCCTGGAACAAATAAAATGTAAGTAGTGATAGGAGAATTAAACATTCACAGGATATACCAATTGTGTGAGGGAGACAGCTGACAACCTACCTGGCATGTGTGTGTGTGACGGATCCGCTGGAGCAACGGATGTTCAAATACAAAAGCTAATAAGATCACTAGAGACCTAAAATTTACAAGAACTATGCTTGACCACGTCCTGGAAAGACACGGCATGTAAACGAGTAAAATTTTTGATTAATGCATGGAGAGAACCCGAAGAAAAGTACTATATCATGTTAGTAGAGAAATACGTGATCAGATTTAATCTATGCGTGATCATTAATCGAAACTATTTGGCATCTTAAATAGAGGCTTAAATGATTTAATGGAGAAAATTGGACACAATAAGAAGTCATAAATTGTTTCCCAGAAATCAATTATATTGTTCAAATTCGTCTAATAAATGATGCATATGTGTATGTTTGTGTGTATGTGTGTGTGTTTAAACAATAGTTTTATATTTTGATGATGTTTAGTGCCAATGTTGTTGATTTTTCTGTGCTCTTACAGATAAAATTTATTTTAGAAATCAGTTTTTATCGTAAAACTCTCGGTATCTTGGTGGAGATAAAACGTTGAATAAGTACAAAGAGAATTCTAATGTAATTGTGTTTCAGTGGTTCGTGACGAAACCTTTATAACGTTTTTTTTGGCTGGGCTGGTTTGTAATTAGGTTCTGGTTGGTATGAACATGATTAATTTAAGCCAGGAAAATTATTTTGCTGATATATATATATATATATATATATATATATATATATATATATCATGATTATTTTATTTTTATTAACTAATGATTATTATATTTTTATTGTAAAGAATTGAAAAAATTGATATGATTAGTTTTAGATGTTAACTTTTGCAAAAACGAATAATTCTTTCAGGCAAGAAGATAATACTTTCAGAATTTTCCCGAAGTTTATTTAGGAAGAAAGGTACAATGTAAATGAGGTACAACATTTCTTCTCTCGTTAACCAACTTATAAACGATATTTTGTGGACACCGATATATATTTCTTTAATATTATTTGATTCATTTCTAAATTTTGCAGTGTCAAATGATGTTCATTATTATTTCAAATATTATAATCACTATTTCTATATTTTCAGTCAGTTTATTATAAAGTGTTTTTTTTATGTGAAGCGATTAATAAGTGGCCCGTATACATATCCAAACAAACGGGAAAGGAGTCATTTTATATCAATTTCGAAAACGTACAAACTATAACGTTATCGACTCTTAGTCGGTCATGAATCATTTATTAAAGAATGAATCTTTTAAAATAAGTTATTGTAAAAGTAGTGATTCCATTTTAAACAAACCTAATAGAATGTAACCGCTCAAAAATAAGAATAACGCAAAGAAACATCCCACTATTATTATAAGTAACGCCGATTAATTGAACATTACTATAGTATGAAATAAAGATGATAAACTCAAAAAATGCAGCATGTCTATTAAAAAAAAGGCGGCAGATTTATTATCACTGATTTATTTTTTATGAATAATTGACCTGAAATAATCCTGAATAATTTAAATGATTATTGATGACCATAACTAATCATTCGTCACTTGTGTAATAACTAACTTCTTTTATGATTGATTAATTTCTTCTCTAATTTTAACTCCTCATATGAAAGCGTTTTGCAGACAACTTATCATCTTTCGTTCTTCTGTTCTTATTCTTCTTGTACAGCTAAACAAATCACTGATTTTGAGCCTCAAGTTATCGAACTTTCCAAATAAAATTCTACGACGTGTTTGTTCACAAATTATTCCTAACATTTACAGTCACATCAATCATTACCCGATTTTAACAGTTGTAAACAAGATTTTTTTCTGATTTTGTCACTTTTTTGCTGTGCACTCTTTAAATTATATCACATCATTTTCAAAAATATCCAAAACATACAACCGTGCAAGCAAAAAAACTACCTAAATTAATCTAAAAACTATGAATCACATCGTCAAAATTATAAAAGATCACCGGCGAATGCCGTCTTACTTATTTTTATATGTATGGTAATCTCCGTAAATCAGGCTGTCACCTCTGCCCTATAATATTACAAAATACGACACCTATATATCAATTATCCAAAAGATTTCAACCTATCAATCATAGAGTGCGTACAGCATAATGTATTAATTCTTTAAACCATCTTACAAATTCTTAATACCAACAAACTGCAGGTAAAATATCATAGAATCATCTATTGTTTAAATTTCTTTTATTAACATTCCAGTTAAAATAAACAATTCCTTGAAAATGCATCCCACAATATATAAATTCCATTTTGAAAGTGAATATCTATGACAAATACTTAAATATTTTCATTGCCTATAATAGTGACAAATGTACATCGTCATCGAAAAAAATGTCTAAATGTGAATACTCTGACAAGCAGAAAACTGCTGTCATGATTCTCCTAATTGGAAGTGCTAAACTTATTTCCTCATTGGATATGTTTTCTAACAGAATTCATTATTTTAAATAACAATTTACTCATAATGGGTACAGTATTCATATAATTATCAAACAATTCCCATTTCAATAAAAATCAATAATTCTTAGAATAAAAAAACACTCCTACATAATAGCTATTACATAAAACATCAGTTTACTTGAAGATTTAATAAAAGTAAACGTTTCAGTCATATTTATTTTACTTTTCTTCCGAAATGTATTACAAACAATTTCAGACAAAATTTATTTCTTGACACTGTTCGTTATTTGGAAAAGCGAATCAGTAAAATTAATCGATACAATATGCCTGTTGTCGTCAAAAATATATGTTTTAAATAACATTTGTTGTTTCATAAATACAGAGGAAAACATATACAAGCTTATAAAAAACGCATCCAAATACATACATGCATTCACTCTGTTGTGAATTCTGGATGGGAAAACACAAGAAATAATAAATGACAAAAACAGATATGTAGATAGAAGATGTAAGATATATTGAACAAAAATATACAAACTGGAGCACCGGTTAGTCAATTCATGAATAATATTAGTAGAAATCAATATATACAGTCTTGCAGTGAAATATTATATTTGGATAATGAGTCTATATCCAAACAACTCCAATTAACTCTGCACAAACTTACTGACCAAATAGGCACCTGCCGTTCTCTGTATAGGCAGGATTATATGTACACATAAGGCGAGTTCATTATTCCATAAAAATGTGATCTCACAACACAATTATACACCCTTACTTGTGTGTGTGTGTGTGTGTGTGTGTGTGTGTGTGTGTGTGTGTGTGTGTGTGTGTGTGTGTGTGTGTGTGTGTGAATGTGTGTGTGTGATAATCTGACATGTCTCATTTTGTTTCGATACCGAGTCTTCGGAATATTTTTAATAATCTTGAATGTTTTTGTTTTTATTCGAAAGAGTTTGAATGTTGGTTTACCTCAGACAGTTGCCTAATAAAATTGCCTTAAATCATGAGAATATATAGTCTACTCTTAACTGACAATTTCTTAATTGAGGATTTACGATATTCTGTTTTATGTTAGGCGTCTCGCTAGCCAGAATTTATTAAAAAAGTAATCTCGTCGAATGTTACAACTTCATTTAACCCTCAACATTTTAGTGAAACAAATGAGTGGTCTTCTTCGAGAATAAACCAAGCTGTTTTCACAATGACCATTTTTAAAAGTATTTTTATCTAAACACTAGTAGAGGCTTCATGTTTATAAGCACATCTTCAAAAATATTTATACATTGAGGTTTTCTATACCATTGAAATATATATATATGTATATGTATACACTATAGAACAACAAAATGAATGATCACAGAAAAATCAGAAATGTTTTATTTTAACCATATACAGCTTGCTTCGTAGATCCCTAACTTCAGGGTGGCAAACGCTCTCAGCATATTCTTTTTCTTTGTGCTATGTTCTTTCTTCAGGACATTTGCTATCCTGGCTGTCATTTCCTTCTTCTTTTTAGCTCTGAAAAACATCTGTTTTTGTTATCCCGCCTAAATCCCTAATCTCATACATTCACTCAAGTTCGCCACGTAGATTATGCGTTGGTAACATACGCCTCTCTTTTTCCCTCAAACACTTTCGTAAATATCAAAGTTTCCAAACCTTCTTTTCTTCATTATATACCTTAGAAATTTTCACTTATCTCATTCTGATGTTAATTTCAAGTATTCGTTTTGGTTTCATTTTGTTTGTAGAAATGCAACGTATAAAAATTATTAGTCCCAGATGACTCTCAGCAACTTTCTATGAAAAGAATATTTATGTTAATTCAAGACTCTGTGATGATGTTGTCTCGCATTCACTCCAATATAGGAGGATTGATTTTGCTTAAATATTTTCCTTTTTTAAAGATATGTTTTTATTTCTTAATACGTTCTGCTGTTCTTGAAAACACCATTCGCTATCGCAACTGAACATTGAATTCGCAATTACCGACCTCTGTTAATAAGATTGTCAGATATCTAAATTGTTGCCCCCGTTTGATTTTGATTTAGTTATACTGAATCTGTAATTTGCAAGTTCACTTGTACAATTGACTAGAAACAATTTACTAATCTTGCAAGTGAAGCATAATACTTCATTTTGCTTTAATCATGTACCTTCTGTACGAGTCTTTTTATGTATCTACAGGTAGCGATATGTGTGGTATGGTGCAGTGGATATCGGCTCAGAATGATGAATCGGAGATCGAGTTATAAATCTATTTGAATTCGATGACTCCGCTTACGCGCAAATACTTTTGGGAAAGGTATTAATCCGTCTCTCTCTCTAGCCATTGTTTAATCGTAGGGTAGATTGTATTCTATATCCTTTGTTGGCAAACGGATAAATGCAGAAGAAATGGCAAACATTTCCGATAAAATATTCTGCCCAGTCAGTCATGTCCCTTTTTGGACGTGGTCACCCAAGCGTGTACCACGTATGCTTTTTGACTGACTACCCTACTATCAACACACTGTGTTATCTGAAAGACTTACTTTGGTAAGTTTGTGGCCGCCAATAATGAATTTTGATAGGATGTCTATTTCTCTACCAATAGCCATGCTTTTGGTAAAAATGGACGGTCATTACATACATTATTGGCTTAAATTCCTTAAATAATATACAGTATCTAACGTAAACAAATGGCAAAGAAAATCTCATAGAATATTTCTAGATAATTTTTTTCTAAACATTTCTCTTTTTTAAGACACAGACACAATTTTTCTTTAGAAATTCTCAACTTTATAGTACTCGGATACGATATATATATATATATATATATATATATATATATATATATATATATATATATATATAGTACAAACGAATGGATGAAATCAACTGTTTGTAGTGATTTACTTCATTAAGAGTGTTCGATATTTGTTAAAGCATTACATATGAAAATAATTTTGTTATAGATTTATAATAAAAACATTGTTTACTGCAACACAAGAGCCGTTGTGTTTCGATACTATCCTATTATCAAGCAGTGAAAAATATTTTTACTGTGGTTTTAGCAGAGATAACAACATAATTTTTTTACCAAATCCAGAAAATTAAGGTGGTTGGATTTTTTGAAGGTGTGTTTTAGTTAAACAGTTAAAAATCAGGTCAGGATGTAGAGGAGAAATTTAATTGTAAGAGTAAAAGGTGACATACATAAAGGATATAACACCCACGCATTTTTCATGTTTAGTTTTGAAATGAATTGAGATGTATATGTTGAAGTTTTGTACGTTTAAAATATTAGAGGATGTCACTGCATTTTCTTTTATACATTATTCAAAACAAAATAGTGGACAAGAGACAATATCGAAAAAAAAAATTAAATACATTGCAAATCAAATAATTTTTTAAAAATTTACCCCATCACATCCTGCATATAGAAATTCACATCATTTTAAAATTTTAATTTTTTTATCTACTTGTATCATGTGAATATTTAAATTTTACGTTTCATGACCTACTTCCTTTTGGTTTATTTTTCTTTCGTGTTTTATTTTTAGTATTTTGCATTTTTAATATTAATTTTTAAGTTTAATTTTAAAAGTTTTAGCTATATGGAACGTTAGCTTATTTAAATTTTTAAAATTCTTATTAAAATCAATACATTAAATTTATAAGATATAATTTACGCGAAGATCGACGGAATTTAAATTAAAATCTAATAAACGGTCAGATTGAAATGTGTACCTGATGTTTGCATAACGCATGAAACTCCGGTTCGTGCCATACACCTAAGAAGAATACTAGATGAATAGAAGTAGTGCTCTGATTTTACCTGAAACCGTTTTGTTGTTTTGTTTTGTGTTTTAAATCAAAGGTAAACTCTTTTACCTACTAACTACATTCTTACATCTGGCTTTTCAGAAATGCATCACAGCAGACATTATACATTTTTAATTGATAGTAAAATTTCGAAAATTGAATCAGTCTTTAAAAGTTTAGTGTGAGAAAAGGTCATAACGAACAATACGTGATATCAGTTTAATGTCAGTAAAGATTCATTTTTTTATCAAAAAGTTAAAGTATAAAAACTTTTGGTAAGTTGAACTGAAAATCTCAGTTAAATTTCTAACATTTGGTCCAAGAATTGTTTACAAATTACATAGAATATACAAGTTAATATAAAATATTTCAGTAGCGTAATATAAATAAATATACTCTTCAATAAAATAAAACAAAGGAAACTGCATCTACTGAAATACTATTGCATTATGAAAATAACGTTTAAAATTATATAAAACTAGCAGTATAGCCTGGCGTTGCTCGGGTGTAATGAAAGCTTTAAAACTAATCCATAGCCCTTGAGCTCAAACTCTTTGGATGTTGGCACGTAAGAGTAAAAAGCAATAGTTGGTTGCAGTTAAAGTGAAACCGTAGACTGAAAGAAAAATAAATAGATGTAAGTCAAATTTTGATTTCCTGGTATCGATATCAAATAAGGTTTTTTTCGTCGTAAACTGAATTTTGAAGGCTAAATAAGTCTTCTGAGTAAATGGCATCATGGCTAAGAGTGAGAACTAAAACTATATCGACTTAGAGCCAAACACTAGCAAAAGCTAAAATAAAATGGCTGAAAAATGTACAAACATGCAGACATATATACAGACAAACACACAAACATCTTGACTTTTATATATATACATATATATTATCGATTTTCTGCACTATTGTAAGAACCGCAACCTCGAAACTTCTGAATATCGTTTCTTATGTCTTTGTTTAGGAGTGTATCAAATTTTATTAAAATCGGACCACTTTTTCTATAAGCCGATTTTTTCGATTATCGATCTTCGATATTTATCGAGGATACGTCGACACAAAACCTAGCTAAGAACACTCGCAGAAGCTTATAGTACAACTGTGTAAATTTGCAATAAAGTCGGTTCGGCCGTTTCGGAGTGTATAGATAACGGACACACACACACACACACACACACACACACACACACACACGCACACACGGACACAGACACACATATACACACAGACAAAGTTCCATAGATAAATGAGTTTAGATACTTTTGAAACTATTTAAAATATTTAGACTGTTCTTCTCATGAATGTTGCCATTTACCCGACATTCTCACTAATGTACACTAAGGCCTTCTTTGGATTCTTGGAATTTTGAACCGAATCTTTTACATGTAAAAAAAGTAGAAAGTTCAACGTCCACAATGTTGTGAATATGTCAACAAAGAGGGGGACAACATTCCTATCATTTGAAAATGGTGCAAAAAAATTGAAACAATTGAATTACGAAATATAGACAAATATTGATAGAAATATGTTGAATTAATTAGAATAACAATTCTAAAATTGCATCAAAAGTATGATCGTGTCGGCTTAGACAGTGTATTCTTTTTTCTTTATTCATATTATTGCTTTTACAGATATATTTTTGTTATACCTGACGTATTTAAAAACACAAAATTATATATATATATATATATAATCGCAAATATATAAGTCATTTGAGCATATGGCCGCTAATATGACAAAGTGAATATTACTTCAGTATGTTCTTTGTGAATTGCGTCTTTCATGTACAGATATATAATATCATGGAAAACATTTTGTGTTCCTAGTAAAACAGAATCTCTTAGACTAAAGCATTTAGTTTCTTTTTGTGAATGTCGTTTGTGTGATTCATTATTCTTTAAAGATTTACAGAAGAACCATTGCATTTTAAAACGAACAATGTATATTTGGAGACAGAAGAAAGACGATCTCTTTCAAAGCAAGCAGAAATAAATGTCTTTCAAAATCAAAGCAATATGTAACCCGATCTTTATAGGTAGTTAGTGGCAAGTGTCTTGGAATCTTCCAGGACATTTGGCATAATAGCAATTCTTCAGTTCAAAGAAAACATTTTCATATTGTATGAGTCGATATTGTGGCGAAAAATATAAATAATTAATTATTTGTAAGAATGTTGTCAAGCAAACAAAGAGGCAATTATCAATGGTTTCGTAGACCAAATAAAACATTTTGAACTAGAATCAATTAGAGAACTTTGACACGAAGCATTTACAGCACATTAAATTTATATTCGATTTGGGCGACAAAAACTAGAAAGCAGGGTATTCAAATAAAATGTGCCAACAATCTTCATCAAGGTAAAAATCTGATGTGTGTGAGCAAAGGTTATGATGAATTATGATATTTGTTATTGCCTAATGGATTTAGGTAAAGAAAATTCAGGTCGAAGAAAATTAAACAATGAAAATACACAGAAAGGATGCGATATATTTTATTGGGATCTATTATCATTGTATCAGTTGGAAGTTGACCAATATATTTACATCAGAGACAATAAATGTTAGATCTTAGTAAAAAAAGAATTAACTTCTTCCTTTCATTCTTCTTGTGGTAAAAGTGAGTCAAGTTATTTACTCTTGTGGCTGTTTCTTAAACTTTATTTTTTTGTCATTTTAATGTCTGTTATATTTTGATTTTAAATTGTCTTGTATGTATAATATAGAGATATACTGAAAGGGAATATAAAATAAATATGCAAACACTTTCCGAAACAAATATCATTTCTCCTGATTAAGACGTTGTTAGTTTGTATATTATTTGCTGTGATTCATTTTCACAAGATATAGGCATAAAGAATGATCAAAACCTCACTATATATTGACAAAAAATTATTTTCTGGGAAGAATGAGATTGAAATTGAGTGACATAATCGCTAATCGCTGGATGTGATTTGTGGTGAAGTAAATATCGGTTCGGATAATTGGAAAGACGATTTCAAATTCCAGTTTAATTCCTTGTGTTCGCTTTCGCAAAAATATCATTGATAGAGGTTTGAATACATCGCTTTTCCATCCCGCTATAGTTTAATAGAAGGACAGATTGGTATCTATCGCTTTGTTTCAAACATTCTACCGCAGAAAGTAATGGTAATCTACTGAAGGAAATTCTTAATCTAATCGTGTGTCACGGGTGGCACTTAACTGACTGAATCTGTATTTTATTTGCGAAAAATAAACTTGCGATTCAAAACAAAAACTATTTAAGCATTACAAGGAAAATTATCAAATAAAAAATTGTACATATTTGGTGTTAGGAATGATGTTACGTTGTCGTGTATTCAATTGAAAACTACTTAAGACATCAAAATACAGGATGCACAACACAATAAGGACTGCTAAAACACATTTCCACAATTTTATCCAATATTCATTCATTTTTAAATTGTTGTCCATAGCGAATGCAGTAAAAATAATTGCCCCTATTAATAAACATTAACCGATTAAACGGAAATTATTCTTAATTTAGCGTATTTTCAGAAAAAATGAAAACTGAATATGTTACAACAATGTTGAAAGCAATTATATCCTTTAGGTTCTTCTTTTATGAAAATGCAGGTATCATGCTTCTCTAAATTCAATTGCCTCAAAACGTATTGGGTGCCAAACTGCAACTTCCTAAGATGAATATTAACAATCAGTAGGTTTGAATGTGGTTAGCTTTTGTATAAGTTTAATATTCATGCAAGAACTATTATATTTTGAATTTCCTTTTTTTTGTAACATATTCACCGTGTGCAGAATCTTACACTTTCTTTCTTTTCTTTTGTAATCTGGTATGAAATGATTCAGATTAATTAATAAAATTTTATTCCCCCTGGAGGAGAGTAATGTTTGATGGGTGACTAAAATTTGCTGCGTACAATCTTATGTTAGATATAGATATCTTATTTTCAAGACCACCATTTCTAATTATACAGTCAATAAACTTAAAATATTTCTTGTGTTGTGTATAATTGTATGTAAAATTTCAACATATTTTTATTTGTTTTACTTTGAGATTTTATGCCCAACATACTTTCAAGTATCTTATCAAATAATATCTGAATGTTTCCGTAAAGTGATTTTTTCGAGCTGGGAACTTATCCTTCACGTGTACGTACTTCAGATGATGACTTTTGTTTTCGACAACAATATGAATAAGTATGCTTGATCATTCTGCCTGTCCATTCCTTATTTAGTTTTTATGTTATAGTGTGCTAATTACAATTCAATAATGGACAATATCGTTTTGATAATGAGAAAATCTGGAAAAGAGATATCAGTGATTTTTTGGTTTCTCTGGCAGAAAGATAAAAAAAGTAAGTGGAAAAGAAAACTAGTAACGTCCTGCCAATATCTCATAAATAATTGTCTGTTTTGATTTGATCACGGTGAAAAACGGAAATGACATATCATTTGATTGAATTCCACCAGAAAAAAAAATAAAGAAAAATAGAATTAAAAGAGGGAAGCTTTTTCGCGGCAACTTCTTTTTAATGTGCCATGTCCTATCAGGATGTTGGCAATCGTGGATTCCACTTGGCTAAGTCTCTTATCGCGCTCAATATTTTTTTCTCTTTGTATCACTTCCCAAAGCTGCTCTTCAATCTATTAACTCATACCTATCAAGTAGGACTTGTTCTGCTTTTCGCTGTCTCTCCTTACCTCTATCCGCTAACTGATAGTACTTAAATAGCAGCGCACAAATATATGTTTGAAATTAGCAGGTCGTTTCTTATGTAATTATCTTAGAGTCAAGTGTGACTTATTACTGCATTGCCACTTCAGGTACAAACGTGACCTCTAGTACTTAAGAAAATATGAACTAATTTTTACTTGGATTTGTCAAATACTGAACTGAAGCTGGACGCTCATTCTTCAAGTTATTTTCTTCTCTTGTGTAAATATGACATTTGATAATAAAAAGATTGAAAAATTTATCATTGTTTTGTCTTGGTGTTTATTTCTTATACCTAATTTTGTTAAATCATTTTGGAAAAAATATTTTGCATATTACAGTTAACGATTAAATATTATACAACTACTTGATTGAAATATTTTTCATAATCGTTTCACCCCGAGCAAGGCATTTCACTGCCACTACTGCGCAGGGGGCTAAATAGAGTAGATAAATGATGGTTAAATATAGGAAATATCAGAGGGTGGGTGATAGGCGGGTAAGGATACCGAGAATGAAGGTTGGGTAGATGAGAGTGTTGGGAGAATAATTGGAAGTTAGTGTGATAGGAGGTGTCTATTGACCCTATATTTAAAGACCTGGGGATTGTAGCTGTCGGGAATGCAGACATGTGGAAGGGAATTCTACAGGCGGGAAGCGCGAGAAAAGAAGCTGTTGGAGTAGAAATTACGGTTACATCTATCTGTTTAACTGTAAAAGTGTGGGTCCTAGTTGCTAATCTAGTATCTCGTGTAAATTCGTGCTTAAGCGGCACCAATGATCTAAGTTCTTCGGAGCAGAAGCCATGAAAGTACTTGTAGAAGAGGAACAGGGAAGTCACATCACGCCGGTGAGAGAGTGGTTGCAGCCGGTCTGCCAAGTCAGTATCAACCACGTCACAGATTCTCCTATGTATTTTGTCAAGAAGCCCAAGGAGAGTAGCATGGACACCCGACCAGATGTGACAGTAACATTCAATACATTGGCGGATGGTAGATTTGTATATGTGCATGATAGATTCAGGCGGGAAAAATTTCCGTGCCATGCACAGAGAACTGACTTTCATAGCGACAGATTTGGCGATGGATTCAATATAGTCATTCCATCTGAGGTCCGCCGAAAGTGTAAGGCCAAGGAGGCGTAGTGTTTTACTCTCTGGGAGGCAAGCCTGTTCCATGCTAATGTGAGGTAGATGCGATTGTCTATGGTGGTTAGTTGATAACATCTTCTTTTTAGAAGTTACTAGACATTTCCTACCCCAGGCCACTATGGATTGGAGGTCCTTTTCAAGCTCGGCAGCGAGGTTTGCTTTGTCGCTCACACCGGGTTTATGATCGAGGCGAGAGTAGATTGTGGTGTCATCGGCGTACATGTCGACTTGGGATCTAATGGCGTTGGGGAGATCATTAATGTACATCAGAAAGAGTGTGGGACCTAGGATAGAAACTTGAGGAACGGTATGGTAGTTTTGGGAGGCATGCCCATTTAATATTACCGTCAATGTGCGGTTAGAGAGGAATGACTGGATGAGGTCAAACAGATGTCCAGTTATACTTTAGCTCCTCAGTTTGCATAAGAAGCCAGCGTGCCAGACCCTGCCGAACGCTTTGGAGATATCCAAGGCAACGGTTCGGTCTTCGCCATTCATGTCAAGGGTCTGGCATATGTACTCGGTAATGGTCGTTAGCATATCAGCAGTAGATCTGGTGAAGCGAAACCCGTACTGTTTGTCTAAGGGTACGTCATAAATCTTAAATATAGGAACTACACAGGAGGACTTCCAACAGGCAGGTTATAGAGTTTAGAGAGGACAGAGGAGAGTTCTGGGGCACATTTCTTCAGTACTGTGATTGGGATTCAGTCCCGCCACTCGTTTTGTGTGGGTAAAGTTGTGCTATTATTTTGGAGACCAGCGAGGTTGTACTGTGGTTGTTATTTAGTTGATCCTTAGTTCTGGGTGGGAAGTCGGGTGTAGGTATTCCTAACGAGTCCCGTGTCGAATTGCTGGAGAATCTACGGACAAAGCATTCAGCCTTGTCCTCTGGGGAGGTGAGAACTTCAAATTCATTGATTAGTGAAGGTATTGAAGACTTGCGCTTGTTGAGCACGCTTTTGTAGAGACGCCAGTAATCTTTGGAGCTGAACTTAGAGAATGCTATGCGTTGCCTCATTCTGGTAGCAAACGCCCTCTTAGCTTCATTCAAGACTTTTTACACTTATTTCGTGCTGAGACGAAAAGGCGCCTGTTTTGGTTCGACGAGCAGATTCGATAGAACCGGAAGAAATGGTTCTGTTGGGCAATGGCGGGTGAGAATTTCCTGGCTGGGATAAAAGCATCAATGTCAGCCTTAACCCAAGAGGAGACCTCGGACGCACATACTTCGACAGGAAGATCGAAGACGTTGTTCCAGGGGACGTCGCAGAGGAAGTCTCGGAACGAGTCCCAGTCTGCTCTCTGGTAGCAGTATAATATCCTGCTGGTCTGGTTTTCTTGTGTAGAGTAAGAGTGGATTGAGATGTTGACGAAAACTACGGCGTGGTCAGAGTTTCCGAGAGGGCACTGCCTGGTAGTGCAGGAGTCTGGAATGGAAGTAAAGCAGAGGTAGAGTAAGGAGTTTCTTCTCTTAGGGTTATTAGAGAATCGCATGGGGAAGTCCACCACTTGCGTTAGAGCTTGGGTTATTGAAAAAATACATGGTGCGGATCCCAGCAAGGTCGGTGACAGAGTTTTCAAGCCACTTGGTGTGGTGGGAGTTAAAATCGCCAAACACAAATATATTGGCAGATGGGTGAGAAAAAATGTCCTTGTCGATATTGATAGAGATGCTGTCAAGTACTGAACAGTCAGAGGAGGAGGGGGAGCGGTAGAGGAAGAAGAGATAGGTAACCGAACTTAGAAGTGAGAGACGGAAGCACATGAAAGAATGATCCAGGGATTCAAGAGATGTGATCATGGCTAGAGGGAGTTGTTCGCTGACATATACACCAAGCCCATGCATATGAATATTGGAGTCCTTCCTGAAGAGGGTAAGGTAGCCAGGAACGAAAAGCTCCGATGAGGGGATAGAAGGGTCAAGGTTAGTCTCACATATGGCTAAGATATCGGGTGAGTTAGTTTGGAGGAATGATTCTACACTATTAAAGTTACTGCGGATACCTAGTATGTTTGTGAAGTAAACGCTGATAAGTTTGGGCGATTTATGACTAGGTGGTTTAGTCTTGCTGTTTTGTTTGTTTAATTTCATAGTGGTTTAATTGTGGAGAGAGAGGTCTAGAGTAAGGTCAGAGGGTCACTAATTGTAGCAGCTGAAGTATAGCTATAGAAAACCTGGCGTTACGAGGAAGTATTTAGTCTTTTCACAAATAATAATGTTTCCAAATAATGTCAGAGGTATTGGCATTTAAACTACAAGCGTTTGGGACATCATTACTTTAATTCATCTTTCTGTAAGAACAGCAAATACACTTGTATTTAAACCAGAATTAGAAAGATGAAATTTATTGGTATATAATGATAAAATAGTGACGGAATAATTTAATTCTCACTGATAATTGAATACATGCGAATCAGCAGAAAATATCGACTAACGTACAAAACTATATTAGGTGAATGTGTGTCAAAGGAGCACAATGATGCATGATTAATGGGAAAAGCTGCATATGTTATAAGAATATGTAACTTATGATACGCAAAAACTGACATTATTATTTAGGTTTATAGTATATAAACAAAATTTGATGGAAATCTTTTTAAAACATTTTAAATGAGTACAAACAAACCATGAATAAACTGACTATAATATAAATAAATAAACTGAATATAAATTAAAAAAAACATTTTTTGAGTAAAATTGAAATTAATATAATGTGCTCAAATGAATCAGTTCTACTCAGACAAGTTTTAATAAACAATGAGGCTATCATGAATATGAAGTATAATAATTTAGCATTTGTACAAACGAATCAGTCCTCATCAACAAAGAAACTACAACAAATAAAAAGTATAATAGCTTTTTTTATGATAAAATTGAAAAAAACTTAACATGTGTTGAAACGTATACGTTTCCATGAGTGATGAGAATATCATAAATTTTAAGTATAATAATCTTTTATGAATAATAATAAAACAAGCATAAAATGAGTTCAAAATAATAATTTCTCATCAGCATTATGTCTAACGTAAATAAAATATATAATAATTATTATGAATAAAATTGTAACAAAAAACGTTTATTCAAATAAATCTGTTCTCATCAACAATGAGACCATAAGGAAATATAGTGTATAATAACTTTAATAAACAAAATTGAAAAATATTACCATGGGTTTAAACGAAACATTTCTCATCAGTAATTAGAAAATGATAAATATAAAGTACAAGAAATTGATATGAATACAACTGAGACATTAACATTTGTTAAAATCAGTTCTTATCAACAATATTATCATAAATATAATGTATAATAAATACATATGAATAATATAGAAAAAACATAATATGTGTTCAAATAAGTCAGTTCTAAAAACAAGGAGTCTATCACAAGTGTACAGTATAAAGTGTACAGTATAATAAATTTTAGGAATAAAATTGAAAAAAACAAAACATACATTCAAACAAAGTTATTCTCATCAACAATGATACTATAAAAATATATAATATAATACATTTTATGAACAAAACTGAAACAAAATTTACATGTGTTAAAACAAAAATATTCCCACTAACAATGAGACTATCATGAATATAAAATATAATAATTGCCTGTATGAATAATACTAAAACAGAAATAACATGTATTCAGAAAATCAGTTATCTTCATCAAAGAAACTGAAATAAATATAAAGTATAATGGATTTTATGAATAGAATTAAAAAAAAATATTAACATATGCTGAAACAGATAACTTCTCATCACCGAGGAAACTAGAAAAGTATAACGTGTCATAATTTTAAAAAATAAAATTGAAATAAACTTAACATAAGTTCAAACTCATCACTTCTCATTAAGAATTAGACTATCAAAAATATAAACTATAATACATTTTTATGAATAATTATGAAACAATATTAACATGAGTTCAAACAAATCAGTTTAACTCAACAATGCAATTATCATAAATATGAAGTATAATCATGTTTATTCATGAAATTGAAACAAAATTAAGATGTGTTGGAATAAAAAATTTCATAAATATATAAAATATAATAAAATATCATAAATATAATATATATAATAATTTTTATGAACAATATAATATATATAATAATTTTTATGAACAAAATAAAAATAAACTAAATATGTGTTCAAATCTATCAGCTCTCATCAGCAAAGAGACCATCCTAAAAATAATGTTTAATCAATTTATGGCAGTAGATATTACTCATTATTTACACTATTTATATTGTCCGGATTGTGTTCTGAATTTTGTTGCCAGATTCTCGACTTTTTCAGTTGTTTGGAATTTCGTAATGTACGTTTTATTTCGTTCACAGGTGTTCTAGATCCGTGAGTCATATTTCCCAGATGTACCATTATCAATTAACTCCTAGTAATTTTAAAATATATAAAAACTAATAATAAAAGGTAGTAGCACCTTTCCGTTTATTACTGTTTAATAGGGTGGCAAAGTAATTTGTACTTCCGACCCATTCTCAGTTCCTTCAATAGAGCTTGTGTGACTAAAATGTAAAAAAAACCTCGCATGATATAGCGAGACAAACAATATTAAAACTCTCAAAATCATGATAAGAATGACTTGTAAGACCAAACATCGACGCTGTCTGAAATGTTTCCTTTATGAAACATTAACTCAAACAGTGCCCAGGACCGATATTATTAACAAAATAACTACTTAACAAATAGATCATTGTCATAATCAAATCCTGATTTCATTGACATAACAAATAGACCATAGTGATAATCAAATTCGAAACTTCTGTTTAATATAAGAACGGTTTTACACTTAGACAAATTGATCTTTTCTCTCTAATGGAGTTTTCTCATAAGTGTTTTAACAGACGTAGAAGATTGAGACTCACAACCTAAATGAGCACAGAATAGCAAAAAGTAACTACAGAATATTAAAGAAATTATATAAAAAAAAGGAATATTTAATTAAAAATAAAAAATATAGACTTTCAACCATTTATTTTCAGTTCCACAAATTACCCGAAGAGAAGTAGTTGTGCTCCGAAACACGATAATTTTTGTGTAATGATACTATGCATTTATAAACCATAGTAACAGCGATTACAATATAAAGCTTTACTTTGTATAGACCACTTTTTATAAAAATAATGCTTGAAGATTTAGTTTAAAATCTACGTGTTCTGTCACTTTCGTACAATATATATATATATATATATATATATATATATATATATATATATACATTCAGATATATTTGAAAATTTGTGTATTTAGGCAGCATCATTTTGGCATGTCAGATTAAATAAATTGCAAACATTGTTTCTGCTTATGTTTCATAAATCTGTTCATATACATACATAATATTTTGCTTATTATAATTTCAAAATGTATGAAATGAGCTCTACTTTTGGCAGTTGATTTATTGTTCATTTATTTTAAAGTATATATATATATGTGTGTAAATCAATATGAATTTATATATTTTTTTCGAATAAAATTTACAAAAAAAATATATATCGTATAATCAATTCTGCTAAATAAACTCGCTTCGACACCAATCATTTATTATATAAAATTCAAAAAGAAATATGTACACCGGAAGTTCAGCAAAAAAGACAGTAACATAAGAAATAAGGAAGAGCGGGTGTTAGAAGAAGAGAGAGGAGATTATTTTAGAAGATAGGCATTAGTTTATTTTACAGACTGTAGGAAGACGTAGAGAAAATAGGAATATGGCGAAATGGATTGAAACGCGAAATTTAAAATCATATAAAGTTTACGTGTGTACAGTAAATAAAAAATAAGCTGGTCACAGGAACTGAATTGGTGGGGGAAGGTAAAAATCATTGAATGGAAGAAAGGAAAAGGAAAAAACGGGGGAATAGAGAAAAAGAAATGTAAAATAGCGAAAACGAGAAGAAACGTAGATTAGATAAACACCTGTGACAATTGGTAGACATGTTAATTGCGAAAATGGCCAGATACATGAAAAAGAGAAATAGGGAAAATATATAACATGACATAATAAATGGCTTTGCCAAAAGCATTTCAGAAATGTTTACGTTTAAATTACTATGGTCTGAATATTGTTGAACTCAAATTTATTTGCTTTAAAATCTTCCTCATGAATAAAATTGAAGAACGGAGAAATGAAATATAATATTCATAGGTGGTATAAATAATAAAATTATATATATATATATATATATGAAAATTAAAAGAAAAAACACCTAGAACAGAGAAATTGCGAGTTATAAGGAATCATAAATATATAGATAGTTGTAATGTGGATAATAGTTAGTTTTTAACGACTTCACTATATCAGTAAAGCATATCTTATTCGTGAAGTAGTAAAATGTTCAATTGAAAAATTAAAACACATTTATATATATATATATATATATATATATATATATATATATATATATATATATATATTTTTTTGTCCATTTTTTGCATCAAAGATGGCCGCTGGTCGTGAAAGAAATGGTGGTGGTAGGTCCATTTCGTTCACTGCCAGCGGCCATCTGCGACGCAAAAATGGACCTGTTTAATTTTATCTGTATAACTCCACTCTGTTAATAATTAAAATTTTCTATGTTCACTGTATATTAAATTTTCATCCTTTGATAATGGCTTATGAAAGCCGAAAACTCAGACCTGATAAAAAAATCAACAATTACTGCGATTTCTTGTCACCTTTCATGAAAACGCTATCAAGCTAATCAGATCATACGAATGGATCTTACACAAAATAAATAGACAGAACTTGTCTATATTATGCAATGAAATCTGTATTAATGAAAAATGCTACCAAAATACACACAATATATATATATATATATATATATATATATATATGAGTGTGTGTGTGTGTGTGTGCACCCACAAATAAATATCTCTATATATAAAACAAACATGCATATATACATTTATATATTCATATATGTATATATGTATATCAGTGTATTTTGAGCAGTAAACATTCTTTCAAATATATTTCATAAAATGCGTCTTATAAAGAAGTCATAAATTATTTGTTATTATTTTTTTCTAGGATGATTCCCTTTTGCCATTTTATAAGAATAAAAGAATATAAGATATTTACATAATTTGTTATTTGCCTTGCGCTTTTGGCCTCTTCTATTGCAATTTTTAAGAGGGTTTTGTCATATTATTATTATTTTATTCATTTTTAACCGTTACGATAAAATATATTTCAGTGTTTTTTTTTTTAATAGAAGCTTTCAATCCGAGTGTACACATGTTCCGCCGGCTGGAATTGGCGCGATCATTTCTCTATACAAAGAAAAAGAAAATTTAATTTCAGCTCTCCATTTTTGCGGTGAAATAATGTGACATTGAGAGTTGGATCAGAATGCTTGATATACAGGACCTCTTAAATAGCGAGCTATTTCTGATAATATGATTTATATTGATTTATAGTGTTTGGCACATAAATCGTTCTTGAGTTTCCATGTAAATTATGTCTTTATGGACGTTTTTCCTTGAACTTTGGATACATATGTGACACATAAGTTTATACGGAAGGAGGATTTAAGTTATATGATACAGGTAACTGTTCTGTGATAAGAAACACGGTCTTTACTGACTCGTTGAATTGGTACACTGTAATGGCTATTGATCATTTAGTTTTAATGAGTTTATTGTGATTAGTGACTTGTTTTGTGGTCTTTCATTTTCTTGAATATATTATAATTTTTTGTATTTTATTGAAAGAAATGTAGTGTTTCATAATTCTTTTTATCGCAAAATTGTCTTGTTTATAATAATTGTGCATCTGGTAGCAGGGAATTTTTTTTATATTGTTTTATGTGATAATTTTATTACCCGTGTCCTATATTCACCTGTTTATCAAAGGAATTACAAAGATATAACGAACGTGCAACGATGGAAAACATAACCCCAAAAAAGTGTAATATTCGCCATTTTTCCTGTTATCGATAATAAAACTTTCTGTGGCAGCCGAAAATCCGTTACATCACTAACCTGATAACCTCATCTTCTTCGCTGCGCAAACATCATATCATTGGATATGTTAAAATCGTAAAGTATTGTTTCGAGTCATAATAATAAAAAAAAATATTTGAACAAGATTAATGCACTCAAACATTTGATCCTAACGAGTCTTGTGTAGTGCTAGCACAAACATCGAAGAAAAATTTCGTTTACCGTATTCATGCTTGATTCAAATCACAGTATGTGTTAGACACTTTCCCGCATTACTCTCAGCTGGGGAATTCTCTAAAGATTTGTATCACAAACAAATCACTTGGGAATTTGATTATGGAATCAATTCTAATCATGCTCGCAAAGCTAACGTTCTAATTATTTTACCACGTGACCATAGATTTAAAAGTTTAAATTTCAATTTCAGAAATATGCGTATAAACAGTTGTATAATAGTTATCCCCTTTATTCTAAAAAAATGTCGTGTAACAGAATTTCGGTACGTATATACATTGAAACATATGCAATTTAAATCAATATTATTGCAGTGTGATATTGTGATGTGCGTTGTGGAGCATTGGATATCGGCTCGGAACGAGAAATCGGGGAGCCGAGTTCGAATTCATTGCATTCACTTACGCGCAAATACCCTTGGGAAAGGTATTAATCCGTCTATTCCTTCCAGTTATGGGTTAAATAACAGGACAGATTGGGTTCTATAGCCTTGGTCGGCAACCGGTCTACCGCAGAAAGCAATGGCAACCTACTGCTGGATAATCTTCTGCCCAGTCAGTCATGTCTCTTTCGAGACATGATCGCCCAAGCGTTTATCACGTATGGCACTTAAACTGACTGATATTGTTTTATAATCTTTTTATTTATTTAATCATTGGTAAATATATTTTTAACTAATAACTATATCAGTTTCCACTTAAATTAATACGGAAAGTTAAAAGATTTATAAAGTATAAATTATTCGGAATAATTAAATAAAAATAAGTCGTAATTTTGAGTTCATATTTTGTCATATTTTGAAATTTCATTGTTGCATCTATTACTAAATCATTAATTTTTATATCCACTATTGCCAAAAGAATAATTAGTTTAAAGTGACTATCCAGCCAACGTATTTGAGATTATATTCAGTCAAAACTATTGAAATAAAAATAAATATAAGAACGGGTTTTCCTGGAGTATTAGAGAACATTTTACGTCAACGACGGTTGCACACTGACGAGTTTATTGATGAAAGTTTAAAAAAAAGATAAATAAATAAATAAATAACCAGCATGTTTAAAACTTCCTCAGCCCGGATTAAGACATTTATGCAAGCGGAAAATCGGTAATTCCTCATCCGCTATATGCGCAGTTTGTCGGACCGAATCAGAAATTATTATTAATATTAATATATTTGAAATTCGTAACACAAAATTGATCGTTGTTGCTATAATATAATGTGAATTAATATGCTATATTAGATTTTCAGAGGTGGATTGCATTGCTGTTTTATCACCCATTGAATTAAACGAGAAATAACGTAAACTGATTTGGAAGTGATGTTTTAATCCATTTTAAAAAAAGGAGAATGTATTTCCTTTTATACGGAAATGTAAATTATTTGAATTACCATATTACCAAATATATATTTCAAGAAATTAAAATGTTTTGGCAATAATTGACACGACTCTTTCATTTAAAAATATGTTTCCTTATCACCTTGACAATTTACAGAATTTTGAATATTTGCGAGTTAATTCTATATGTATTTTTAAATTTGATATTAAAATATTCATTAGTGCACAAAATGTACAAATGTAATGAATGTATGTTTGATAGTTTTTCCATTTCTGCACATTGAGGCTAACATAAAATAAGTATAGAATCATGTTGATGGGCACAAATATTTCTTTAAATATTTTGTAAAATAAAAGTTTACGTAACAATGAAAAGATTTAATGCAAAAGATTTTGAGAGAATGTCTTCCAAATTTTTGTTCTAATCACAAAAATAATGTCAGCAACTAAACTGTTACAAATCCATATTATACATGTAATATAGTTGATTTTTAAATATTATCTGATTTATTATGAAATAGAACATCATTATGTAATTAAAATGTGAGTTAAATTTCTTTTATAATTACCATCTTCTCCCATATGTTGTTGACACAATAATTCTGCAAATATTGTTAATTAGAATATTATTTCTAGTAGTCTAATTCTTTCAAACTACTGTGGTGTTACCAAGCAAAAGAAATGGACCGGATGTTTGCGCTTTCACGACCAAAAAGCAAATGACCAAAAGTTGTCGCTGCGCCGCTGGCTCCGCGCAGATATTCCGGTTGAAAATTAAAAATTAATTAAATATTAAATTTCCAGTTTGCGAGCCTACGCGAAATTTATTTATCAGCCAACGGGAAGCCCAGAATCAAATACAAGTGTGAAATCGCAAATGAGCTGCTGTGATCCAAAAAGAAGATATAAAAAGCGGATACAGAAAGCATGGCCAGGCAGAGTGACTCGAGGAGAAGAGAGTAATTAGTATCCCCTTACTACGATCGCCTCTCTTACCTCTTTCATTCTTCCCTCCAAATCTACTTACTTATCTAAGGAGCGAATACATCAAAGACATTCCTTGCTTACACGCTCTCAAATTCCTAACCATTAATTCTCTTTCAGCATTTTATTGCCATGAATATTTTAACCTCCGTTGAACCGATACTTCAAGTATTACTTGATTTGTAAAAACCTTATTTGATATGTGTACATATAAAATGTTATTTTTTATACTCAAATGGCCTTACTTGATTTGTAATCATTTTATGACTTATAGTGGGCTATCAACAACAAGGCCAAATTCCGTTAATATGCAACAGTATACAACTACCCTTTATTAAACGGACTCTCCACTACTAATAGAAAAGAATAAGCAACGCACTATACTATTCTACATATATATATAGAGCATTTACATGAATGGTGAGAAAACAGAATGGTATGAACATTTTATAAAACTTTTAGAGGATCCATATTTTTTCCTAAGAATGTCTCCACCATTCGGCAAAGTAACATGAACGAAAATATAGCTGAAACAAGAATGGGAACAAAAGGTATATATAGAAATTTCATATCATAAATATATGAGTTAAAATAAAACTTAGAATTGCATTCAAAAATTAGAAATAAGTAACATTATTTTTATTAGTATCACTACTACAATATCTTCATATTATTATAATTATTACAAACATTTTCTTAAACAAGAACTTTGTTAAATCCCGCATTGATATTTCTATATTAAATCAAAACGAAGCAACTTTGACCGTATATTTTTAGTGCGAGTAACGTCAATATCTGAAGCGATGAGATAAAATGCCTTACTCGAAAATTTTCAATGCCTTTATCAAATTCGTTCTGTTTTGTAGTTACTTAAATCCATAGATCTGGTTATGTCTTCATCTTAACAGACTATTGGATTATTATTATTATAATTATTATTATTATTATTATTATTATTATTATTATTATGTTGTCATTTTTTGTCATATTTTGAATTCTGATGTGATAACACTACCTACCAAGTCTGCGGAAAGACGTAAGGTAGGTCGTGGTGTGTTGTTAGGGCTCCATTTCATGTTTTTTCTATCTCCCCTACCATCATTAGCTTTACATAGACCAAGTTTTTCTTTAGTGTGTGGGCTGTATTTAACAAAACAATTTTTTGTATATCTTTTAAGCTGGGATTTCCGAGGATTATTTCAAGGTGTTGTTTTGTTCCGTTTTTTTTTTATCATTCCATGTGCACCTACTATCGCTGGCATGATTCTTGTTTTCAGTTTCCAAAATTTTATATTTCAATTTCCAGGTCTTTATGTTTTGACGATTTTTGGAAGTAGTTGGTTGCTATGTCAAAATCTGCTGAATAAGCCATATCAATTAATAGGCAAATATATTTTTCCTGGGTTTTAAAAATATTGTTGTTAGCCAAGTCAATTGAACCTCGCTCGTTGGTCTGCAAGAAATATAGACTTATTACCGGACTTATTTATTTCTATATATTTGATTTCCTCAAAAAAGTATTCCTGAATCTACTAACCGTGTACAGGTTGTATATCTTTTGTTCAATACACTTACCTTTTTTCCTCTCATATCTTTTTTGTGTTATTATTATATTGTGTGGTTTTCTAAACAACAATCCACAACAATTTAACGAAATGTTAAACGAAATAATTCGTTCTCAAGTCAGTCGCCAAACAATAATTTGGCGACGAAGATTCGAAGAAGTTCAAGCGGAGGAAAATCGTGTATTACGTCAGTCGCCACAACAATTTGATGACAAAGTATTCGTACAAGTTCACGCGGAGAAAAAATACATCCTCGCCAAACAACAATTTGGCAACGAGGATTCTAACAAGTGCACACGTAGAAAAAAAAAGACGTTGTCATACCAGTCGTAAAAAGCAAATTGACGATAAAAAAACGAACTTACGCATAACAACCAGAAAAAAACTTAGCGTTGAGGACCTAGAAAATCACATGAGCGGAGTCGACAACATCAAATTGGCGAAACAGATTCGCGTACAAGTCGCACAACAAAATCGTGACGAATTTTTCTAACCCCCCTCAAATCACTGTAACAAAGTGTACTACATACTGATTCAAACAAAATGGAAGACTTTCAAAAGGGAATACTCAAAATTATAAAAAGAACTGAGAAAAGACACTATCAATTAGAAATGAAACAGATTGAAATGCAAAAAGCTATCAAAATAAGACAAATAGAAATGCAAAAGGCTCACAAAATAAGACAAACAGAAATGCAAAAGAAACAGATGGAAATGCAAAAGAAAAAGATGGAAATGCAAAAGGCTAGCAAAAGAAGACAAATGTAAATGTAAATCAACATTTGGAGATGCAAAACCAAAATGAAGAAAGACAAACAGAAATGAAATAAACACAAATAGAGATCCAAAAGCAAAATGATGAAAAACAAATTTATATGCAAAAGGTAAACGAGCAAAATCAAACACAACTTCAAGAACTGTTACCAAAATTAACAAGCACAGCCCTGGATAGAAACACGGAAAAGGGGACTTTTCCCAAGATACGGTGTGGAACGCGATTGAAATTTTTAAATACTCAGTGGAGGAGGATAAAGATTTTGGAGAGTATTAAAGGTGATACGAGGATATTTTTTCATATCGACTGTCAGCACTGGAGTGAGAAGAAAAAATTAAGACTTCTGCTCTGAAAATTAAGCACAGACGAACACACCAAGTTCGTAGACTATATTCTCCCTAAAAAACGAATGATCTAATGATTCGCTGAGGCAGTGACAGGTCTCACAGAGCTATTTCGCCCCAAAATCTCGTTGTTACATAAAAGGTGGAAATGCCTTAATCTCAGAAAAGACGAAAACGAGGACTACTCTACGTTTTAAGCTATCGTCAATAAACTTTGCGACGAATTTAAATTGTCGGAACTTACCCCAGACAATTTCAAGTGTCTCATAGTTGCTGCTAAAGACAGCAAAATGAGGAAACGCATGATGACCATACTGTAAAACGAGCTAGGTCTACATTACAATGATTTTCAGAATATTTTTAAAAATGCATAAAGAATGCATAAAGAATGCATAAAGAAAGATAGCACGAACATTGAATAGTTAGGAGTAGCGTACATTAGAAAGGTAAAAAGAAATTTACGTTTTATACCCTCCCAACAGACAAAACTGAATTATAATACCAAAAAGAACAATAGAGCACTATGGTTGAGAAGAACCCAGTAAAAAACAAGCCTTCCCCTTCTGCATGTTACAGATGCGGTGGATGGAATTGGTTTAAAGATTGTCTTTTTAAACACGCAAACTGCTGATAATGTGGTAAGATGGGCCACAATGCAGAAATAAAAACTAACTTAGTAGTGCAAGTTCTACTAGAGTGGAGGATGAAAATAAAGAATATATGAGAAAATACGTCAAAATGGAAATTCTGAATAAACAATTTAAAGTGGAACTGGATTCGGGATTTGATTTAACGATTATAAACTTACAAACAAGGCGGAAGTTAAATAGGCCGACCATGCTACGCACTAAAAAAATTACTAAATCCTCACCGGGAAAAAAGATAAAATTCGAAGGCAAATTAAAGTGAACGTAAACTTCCAAGGAGAAATAAAAAAAAATTAAAAATCTATATGATGAGAATTTCAGACATCCTATTATGAACGGACTGGATGCAGAAATTCAATATATTATTTCGTTTTCTAAAAGCAATAGACTGTGAGTTTTCGGAAGCAACAAAACTCACTGAGGAATTGCACAAAGAAATTCCAGAATTATTTTCAAGTGGGTTAGGACGTTTCAACAATTTTGAAGCGAACATCGTGCTTCAACAGAAGTCTCAACCTGTATTTAGGAAAAAGAGAAATATACCTCTAGCCACAATGGACAAAATAGACAAAATATTGGAGAGGCTAGAGCAAACTGGGATTATTTCGTAAACTGATTTTAGTGAATGACCAGCACCGGTTTGTTTATGTTAAGAAAATTCGGGAGAAATCTGCGTGCGTGCAAATTTTTCCACGAAACTGAATAATTCAATTAAAGACCATTACTATCCATTGCCTAGCCTAGAAGCGATATTCACTAAACTTACTGGTGGAAAAATTTTCTCCAAGATTGACTTAAGCGAAGCATCCTTGCAAATTCCAATTACGGAAGAACGTTCCAAAATACTATGCATAAATACGCACAGAGGCCTAAGCAAATATAACAAGGTATCATTCAGGATAAAAGTAACGCCTACGATTTTTCAGCAGACAATAGATACTATATTGAGTGGGCAAAGTTTTGCCACAATTTATCTGGACGATATTTTAGTCAAAAGCGATCATTTAAAAAGACATGCGACACATATTTTATATTTAAAAGACTACAAGACTCTAGGTTAATGGCTAAAGAAAAGAAATGTCATTTCTTTTTGAAAGAAATAAAATATCTAAGAAACATCATAAATGAGAATGACAGGAAACCTGACCCAGCGAGATCTTCAGCAATCAAAAACATTCCTGAGCCTAAACATTTCGCAGAATTGCAAAGCTTCCTCTGTCTGGCTAATTAGTATAGAGAGTTTATCGATAGTATGCATAAATTGTGGGCCCCCCTCAACAAATTACTGAAGAAGGATGTCCAGTGGAACTGGGCGTAGGCGTGAAAAAGGTGTTTACCGAAATTATAAATACACTGACATCAGATTTAACCTTGACACATTTCGACTCTAGGCTGGAGATTACTGTAGCAAGCGATGCAAGTTCGCACGGTGTGGGGCATGCATTTTACAAAAAATGCAGCATGGTACTCAAAAACCGGTAGGCCACGTATAGACAACATTAATACCCG
Organism: Ascarosepion bandense; assembly: GCA_037127315.1. NCBI lineage: Eukaryota > Metazoa > Mollusca > Cephalopoda > Sepiida > Sepiidae > Ascarosepion > Ascarosepion bandense. The sequence continues at coordinate 5,779,271 of JBBBDQ010000249.1, forward strand.
CCGAGAAAATAACTATTTACAAATAAGAAAAGAAGCTTTGGAAACACGATTACATATATATATATATATATATAATCGTGTTTCCGAAGCTTCTTATATACATATAATTCACGCCGCAAACGGACCATAAGCCGTTTCTTACCATATTTGGATCCAAGAAAGGACTACCTGTATATACCGCAAATAGACTACTGCGGTGGGGCACAATACTAATAAACAACAATTTTAAAGTAGAATATTTACCATCAAAAAGAATAGGACACGCAGATGGTCTATCAAGGCTGATTCCTAAGGAAAGTAAACCCATGGAAGACTCAGTGATAGCAACACTGAAAACAGAGGATGAAATAAGCAAGCAAAGTACTAAGTAACACGGTTAAAGAACTACCGGTTATATTGCTAGAGATAAGAAGAAGCGCAGATGTGGATGAATTTATTAACACGGCAAAGAAAAAAATTGAAGACAGAGACGCAAAATTGGCAGATGGTTTCTTAATTTTTGACAATATACTACTGTATAAGGAAAGGGTCGTGATACCAAAGTCACTTCAAAAGAAAAATCCTAAAAGATATTTATGTTGGACATCCCGGAAAAAAATCGCATGAAAACACTAATGAGAAGCTATGGCCAAATGCAGATAAATCCAGACAAACCGTGGTCAAGAATACTACTGCTATTTTATATTAGTAGGCATCTTCAGTAAATGGCCGGAAGTTTTTAGATATAAACATCTAACAACGGACAATAATATAAACTGTTTGCACGAATTGTTTGCGAGGCTCGGCGTCGTTAAAGTTTTAGTTACAGATAATGGATCACAATTCACATCAGGTGATTTTAAAGATTTTTGTGAAATGTACCTAATTAGACATATAAAAACAGCTCGCTATCACCTACGTTCAAATTAGCTTGCTGAAAGATTTGTAGATACGCTTAAGAGGGCGTTAAAAAAGCGATAGACACGCCATCAGAGAAATCATTTCATCAATTCCTACAATTCTACGCCAAACCAGAATACACCATTAGGTCTGTCACCGGCCTAGGAGACGTTCGCGTGAAAAATCCGATCGGTTGTCGAGAATTTATTACCAGGCAAAACCAATAATCGGAATACACTTACAATAGTGAAAAGATCGTTCAAGCCTGGCGAAAATGTATACTTCAACATTTCTAATAACAATATGGCGTATGGGGAGTCAGGAATAATTATAAACAGAACTGAAAGTGTAATGTATACTATCAAAGGATATAGAACATACATGAGCAGAAACCAAAAAAGAAGAGGTGAAGAACCAAGCTCCTCACGTTTAGAATGCAATGATTCTATGGAGGAAATCTTCGAAAATTTTGACATCCAAAAACCAAAACCTAACACAGAAATCAAAAGAACCAACAGTAATCGAAAGTTCACAGACCCTTTGACTATAGATCCAAAACGGAAAAAATATAAACCCTTCCTAAAAAGAATCTAGGGAGGGGGTGTTGGGGAGTCACCTCTATTTACACAGTCTATGGACTCGTCCATAGAATACAAATGGACATGCCAACAGAGTTGGATCTAGTTGAGTTGTTAGCCCCAGCACTTGACCCCTGCTCGTTTGTCAGCAAGAAATATAAACTTATTACCGGACTTACTTTTTTGTATATATTTAACCTCCACTAACAAGTATTTCTGAATCTACTAACCGTGTAAAGGTTGTATAACTTTTGTTCAATACACTTACATTTTTTCCTCTCATATCTTTTTTGTGTTACTATTATAATGTGTGGTTTTCTAAACAACAATCCACAACACTAACGAAATGTTAAATTTTCTGCTGTATAATAATTGAAATGAACGAAAAAGAAAAACACTTAATGAGCAAAATTATTTAAGTTTCCATGTTTTATCAATATCTGTAATTATTATTGTGGGTTTCAGATCATTAGAATATTTGAAATATCCCTCAAATATTCCCCACATCTTCCGGGACCCTGGGCCAGTCCTACTCACCACGGAGCCCTTAAGCACGACCTAAAATATTCCGTAGGTTTTGCAAAGACAGTGTCGAACATCTGTTTATCTTCCCCGTTGCAATTCAACAAAAACCCTTCTGGGCTTCTCTCCTGCAGGAGGCAGAGTACGACGGCGATTCCCAAAGTCACTGCGTCTGCAAAAGCGACAACCTAAAGACAAAATCTGCTTGTTTTTATATGTGCTTCTACTATACAGATATTTCCCCACCCATCGACAAACATTGAATTAATCCTAAAGTATTAAGTATTGAGCATAATCCTGTAAGGCATAAATAATTTCGTGCCTCTTTTGTCGGAGAGATAAGCCATGTTAATTAAGACATTCATATTATAATATTTTAGTTGCTGCTATTTTTCTTGCATATATTGCTTTGTTGAGATGTATATGTGTGTCTATTTCCATCAGAATTACTTTCAGTGCTGCAGTGCAGAATTTAATAATTTTGAGTTTATTATCTTAGGATTGTTCTTTCATGTATTTCAAAGGTTTGTGTTTGACTTATATGCCTCAGTCTAGAGTTTAATAATTTTGAGGTTATTATATTAGGGTTGTTCTCTTTCATCTATTAAAAATGTAAAAAGTTGGTGTCTGACTTATATGCCTCATGATTTCTTCCATGGCTTTTTGTATATTATTCTTGCTTACCTTAAGTAATTTGTTTCAATAAGTTTTAGGATAGGTTTGTTGACGGAATGGGAACGATTAAGATCAGTGCTTTTCAATTCTTCAAAACTTTTATCATTATCTTCACAGTTACAGTGGGTAGTTGTATGTTGTTGAAGATTAACGGAATTTGTCCTCGTTGTAGATAGCCCACTATAAGTAATAAAATGATTAAAAATCAAGAAACGCAAATTGAGTTGAAAAATAACATTTCACACACACACACACACACACACATATATATATATATATATATATATATATATATATATATATATATATATATATCAATTAAGGTTTTTACAATTACAGTAATCCTTTACATATGGGTCCAACGGATGTTAAAATGTTTATGCAATAAAATACTGAAAAGAGAATTAATGCTTAGGAATGTGGGAACGCTGTAAGTAAGAAATGTTTTGATGTATTTGCTGCTTAGGTCAGTAAGTAGTTTTGAGACAGCGAAAGATAAGAGGATAGAAAAGGGAGTCTGGCATAGTAAGCCGCTTGGCTTGAGTCAAGGGGGATAATAATTACTCGTCTCTCTTGAGTCTGTGTCTCTGTGTCTGCGTCTGCCTTCTGTATAAAATTCGCGTAGGCTCGCGAACTGGAAATTTAATATTTAATTAAATTTAGATTTCAACCGGAACATCTGCGTGAACCCGGATGCTCACCGACGAGTTCTGGTCATTTGCTTTCTGGTCGTTAGAGTGCTACCATCCGGTCCATCGCTTTTGTTCGGTTTGTATCACCACAGAGTAATTGCTAAGAACCTAAGTTTCATCAGTGGTTTGTGTGACATTGTTACACAAACGTAAAAAGAAAACATTCAACCAAAACACATCAGTTGTCCCCATGCATGTTCTCTTGATTCATATATTTCTATAATAGTTATATTGTTTCTAAAATTTCAGCATCTCCCAAGCGGTTATTCCTTATCATGTATCATCTTATACTGGCTAATTCATTTTTATCAATGCACATTCTAATTGCTTGCTAATGTCATGTATTTCACAATTGACTTTTGCAAATATTCATTGAATGCAGTCATAACTCTTTTGAACGTCTACCTATAATATTTTAACTTTTTAAATGAATGTTTGTGGATATATTTGGAGAATTTGCAGTGCTCTAATATGGCTTATTCCGGTTGCGGGGATCTTATGTTTCGTCATTTGTGTAGGATATATTTTTTTATTGACGATTGTTTTTACCTCAGGTAATTTCCCTCCTGAGAGATGAGCTACCTGATTGCCTACTTCAAGAGCAATAATTTACATTTAGGTTTGAAGTTTAGTAATTTTGCCAAAGAGTAGTTCACAGGATAAAAGTAAATGTCTTTCTGTAAACATTATTCTGAAGCTTCTAGGCGATCATTCGAGACAGTATTCCATAACATCCATTGTATATTCTGACGGATTAAGACCTTGAGTTGAGGTTTGTTAATTAGTTGATAATTAGCTAACAGACAAAGACACGATTAAATTTTAAAAAAGATATTAGAAAGGAAACTGTTAAAGAAGCTATTCAACGAAACAAATCATTATAATAGAGTATAATGTTTCAAGGATATGCTATATAATTATGATTATGCTATATAATTATGATTATGCTATATAATTATGATTATGCTATACAATTATAATTATGCTATATAATTATAATTATGCTATATAATTATGATTATGCAAAAAAGACATGATGGTGATTTTTATTTGATTTATTAATTCCTCTTTGTTATTCATATGAAAACTATTTAGTTGAATTGTTGTTGCTGTTGTCTAATGCTAAATATTGGACTTAAACTTGCTTAAGATTTCTACATCTAATCAAAACGAAATAAATTTCACAGAACTTTTGCAGTGCCAGGCAAATTTAATTTCTGAAACGATTGGTTACATAGTTATATTTCGAGTTCTTCAATGCGTGAAAAAATATTTCACATTACTGAGTATTAATTTCTGCCTTCTTATTTCAACATTATCTGGACCGTTTTATTGAGTTTGTCAGTATGTAGGTATTATTATTATTATTATGTTTATTATTATTATTATTTTTATTATTATTATTATTTCGCTTGAATCCTGTGTAGGTATTCTTCAAGTCAAAAGAAACCACCGTTCCCATGCTCATTGTTAATAAAATCGGTTATACAGAGATTCCTCCATTACGTCATGGACCCGGTTAATTTTCAAGTCATCTGGAACTGAACACTTAAAATGTATCAGTGACGTAGAATTAGTCTCCTTCTGTTGTACATAATGCATATTCATATTAAGTAGCTACAGAACAGGCAGCACTAAAATCGAACAAAATAAGTAAAATTAAAGTCAAAATAAATAACTTTGTGGTGAATAATGCCATATGAAGAATAATTCTACTCTCGTTTAAATAAGGTCTTCAGTTTGAAATTCACGAAATATTGTGAACTACAGATAAGAATAATCTATTTGTTTGCAAAGAGAAAATTTATATATGTATGTATATATGTATTTGTAGATTCTTGTGCTTTTATTTCTAGCATTTTCAGGATTGAGAATAGATTCTGTCTTTAGAAAGATAATTAACATTTGAAATGCTTGGTATATTGGATCATGTTTACACTTACAACACTTTGGGGCGTACATGATATAATCATTGCATATATTATGTCATTTCTATTATAAAGTTTGTGAGCATTCTCTTGAGCATTCGTTATATTCTTAATATAGTTTTTTTTTGCTAAATGTGTCTGCATTTTTACTGCAGCAACATCTGTGGTATTTCTATTCAGTAGAACATTAGCTTATCTTTCCAAAGTGAGTAGGTGTCAGATATTTTTGTGAAGCACTGACAAGTGCAATCTATAAAGGTTATGTTTGCAGAAATTTATATTGCATTATTTCTTTGCTGGCGCCGATGCTATCAGCTACTGATGTCATTTCTTGTAAACAAACTGATGGGCGTCCTCTGATTGGAAATGTTTTCATAAGTTTTCCAGCACTTCATGCTTGTCTTTTCATAACCTGACAAAATAGCTTTTCTTAATTCATCATTTTCTTTTAGGAAGAGAGAAAAAAATTCTGCTACAACTTCATGTTAGCCCGCAATATCGGAGAAAGTCTCCTTGTTTAAGTCTAAATGCAACTGTGGTGAAATAGAATCTCTAGTATAAAAAATACACTTATTCACAGATGTCTCCAGAAATTCTGTTCAGTTAATTGTAATATGCTGTGCTGAGGTACTAAGTTATCTATCTATCTATCTATCTATCTATCTATCTATACATATTATTTAGAAAAACATACCAATCCATTCAATTCTTAAAAATATTACATGACATCTCGCAAGCCCATGAAAACGTATATACATATATGCTTATATATTAATTTACTTATGCATACACACTTATATCCACAAATACATATGTCTATACTTATATATATATATATATATATATATATATATATATATATACAAAAGCAGATATGCGTGCACCCACATATAACCACATGCACACATCTATCCATATTTATATATAAATATTGTGTTCGACACAGACATAGATATTTATGAAGACTGGACTTATACGCGTATGATGAATACTCACACATATTTACGCACATATACTAGCAAAATTCAGGAAAACATAAAAGATGCGAGTATATTTACATACTTGCTCACATATTCTGCAAACATACATATACCGATATAAAATATGTCCATACTTAAACATATGCTCATATTCATTGCTTCTTTGCCTACACCTACTTAAGTAGATCTCGCCATTCACGGACCAGACAACATTACCCCACCTCACATACACACATATACATGCACACCCACACACACATACATACATATATATATATATATATATATATATATATATATATATATATAGTTTAACTTAAAATTTATCAAACGCAGAATAAACTGATCAAAATTCCACACGGATCTAATAAATCCTGTTTTCTTTTTATACAGTTATCTCAAAGAGTTCTAGACACTTTAACAGACAAAAGAGAAGCTGGCAGACAGAAAGAATAGAAAATGACTCAGAAAGGCCAGATTCCATTGAAGATGGAAATGGACGACGCATTTTAATTTTATAAGTTGTTGTGACTTAGCATAAACGCTGATATCTTAAGATTTCGTATTTTCCAATGTTGTTCTCACTCTTTAACACTCTTTTGATTCCATATATTTTCAGCTATGCCTGACGTATCTATTTTTCTTCGTGTTACAGCCTTATCATAACCTTGCAGGCTTTCCTTAATGTGAATGCCATAAAATAGCGTATAGGCAGTCTTTAGTCACGTTCTACTCTATTGAAGGTCTATCTCACATCAGGTATCTGGGGACAGTAGAAAACATTTGAAGGTTGACCTGATGTTATATAGACTACAGATCCTTTCTATTTTCCCCTATAATCCATCTAGATATGGTAAGCAGACCGAGGTTGTTTTCTGAGTTTTAATATCCTAACGCACCCTTTTCTCCACGTTGGTTGCTGCTACTGTGATATACCCAGTGTAGTTTTATGTCGTAGGGTATTGCTTATGCTGATCATTACTTGTTCATATGTCTCTCTATACACTACTTATGACATTTGCTTGATGTTGTAAGCATTAAACGATAGTATTCCTTATATTGTATGGTTCGAGTAAATTTAAGTTGAGTTATTGTCCGGCAAATATTTACGTGCAATATACGGATTTCATGAAACCCATTCCCCGTTCGAGATATTAGTAAATCTACAAAGGCTAGTTTGCATTTGTTTTTATTTTCTATTTTGAATTCTATCCATAATATTACTGAGTTCACAATAACCAGTAGTAGGTTCACCACTTTCTGGTGTGGCCTAAGTATAAAGTATGATCAAGGTATCTCAGCTATAGAGTTCGGTTTAGTTATGCGCATTCTAATCACGTTGCTTAGAAGTTTTCAGTGTATATATTAGACAATGATGATGGCAATATTGAGACCATTGCTAAGGCTTCATCTATCTGATCCCATTCTAATAGTTTTTTGTGTTCCGAAAGTCAGCGTTATCATCAGGTTGTCTACTTGTAAGTTCTCTTAATGATGAGTTCAAGGCCTTTCTGTCCCAGACTACCAGTAGTGGATATATTGTTAAATAGACACATTAGAATGGGATCAGACATAAATCGGCATTGTAAATAATATAATATTTATCAAATACTGTGTTTCTCAAGATATTATGCATATGGCAAAACCTCAATAACTTTAATTTTATTTGAAAACCTATATAAAGTTGTAACCGACTAATGTATCCATCTACCCAAAGGTCTAGTTAATAGTTTATATACCTTCAACAAATTATTGGAATAATGTTAAATGTAGCAGTCTGAAGTTATTATTCCAATCCAGAAAACTACTTTTTACTTTAATAACATTGTAATACAATCATCGACAATTCATCAATACCCAGATTAATTAATAAACGTATATGATAAATCTTTAAGCATTTACGTTTTAGTATCGAAAATATTCTTAATAACAGCGAGCAATATATTATCCAATGATTTTCTTAAATTGCTTACTTCAGTAGATGAAACTTTTAGCAGGGTTGTTTTAATTGCTTTCCAATGCTCTGCTTTGCATTCATTGTGTTTGACAGCTTCATATCATCCATGAGAATGAATATTATCATTTGTAGATAAAGACTTCACTTTTAATCTTGTTGGCTGTGACATTTAATCTTCACAGAAGATATTGTCTTGAAAATGCAATAGTACTGCTCAGTTTAACAGTTCATTGAACTTGAATGTTTCAATGATGGTTTAGTTAATATTTCCTGTTTAAATATATTATTGCAGCCTCCATGTCACAGCTTCATATTCATCGGGTAAAATACATCCTTTCGCCCATACATCATGTCTAGCAATTATCACCCGAGATTCCTCCGTGAAAATTACTTTAGAAAACTCTATTTTAATGTATTGCAATGCACAATATTGGCACTTACATATATGAGCTTTATTGAGAAGATTTTTTCAGGGTACTACATGACAGATCCCAATTTATAAAATATTTCCCAACATTTGTACTTCTTGACTTCTTCAATTCAAACCTGTTCAAATATCTAAACCTTACATAAAAGTAAGTTTTTACTATATAACTGTTTTAGTTTACGTTCGCCTTCATGAAATGTTATTAAAAATATTTTCTTTACTTCAATTTTGCAACGTAGTTATATTTAAAAGTAGCCCCATTTATTGTTTGACAATATTGGCGAAGTTTCTTGGTTATAGCGAAAATAATTTAAAAAATGTTTGTTTTTCGCTTTTCTTATACCATTTACATAACCCATATTTCAACATATATTATTGAAAAACAAAAATGCTTTTAAGGATATGTCAGAGAGCTTTAACTGAGATGTTGTTTAATCCTCATAATATCTTCAGGTTACAGTTTTTATATAGTTAGTTTTTTATAACGAATTAAATAAGTTTCATGTCAACATATATTATAGAAAAACAAAAATGCTTTTAATGATATGTCAGAGTGCTTTAACTAAGATGTTGTTTAATCCTCATAATATGTTCAGGTTACAGTTCTTATATAGTTAGTTTTTTATAACGAATTAAATAAGTGTCATAAAACCTGTTAAAGCTACCGCAGAAATTATCAGGTCCTTTTTTGGTGAATCTAAATTATTAGAGTAAAATTTGACACAAATATCCTAAAGCAAATACGCCGTATAGAGATTCATGTGAGTTGTATAATAATTTCAAATAAGCTGTAGCGCCAATTTAATTCTCTCTGGAATATTCTGGCAAATACATAACTTTTATAATGCACTGGTATTAAAATTAATTTTACATAAATAAAGGAATAATCACATTTCGATGTTACTTCGCGACTGCACTGTCGCTCACTCTCTCCCCCCTATATATATATATATATATATATATATATATATATATATATATATATATATATATTTGTGTGTGTATGTGTCTGTGTGTGTGTGCAGAGTGTGTATATATGTCATTAATTTATAAATACTAATAAGACATTTGTATAAAACAGAAACTTTGCAAGTTAATCGATATCCAGATTACACCCACTTTAGTCTTTGTAAATGTGAGAGTTTTCACATGTGTTTAAAATAACAAATTACAATCAGTTATTGTAAAATGCAATTTATTTTATTTTTACACTAACATTCATAAGTGAAAATGTGTTTAGACAATTGATTTTATTAAACATCAGAGGAAAAAGGAAGATTGAAATGATTGATATAGGAAACCTACGATATAATTTCTTACATCAAAGAGGCTTTTTATCTATGAATACATCATTTCTTAGGGAGTATAGCAAATCGTTTGTCGCAGATTTCTATAGATTACTTATTATTTGTGATTTTTTAAAAGAATGTCGAGATAACAATTACAAAAAATAATAGGATATTTTACGTTGTTTGTTTCTTCAAAATCTTCAGTATTTTTGTTAGAAGACATTTTATCTCGATGAATGTAACAGGGCGTTTAACCTGATTGATGTTGTTCAGTTGAATGAGGAAATAATTTGTGTTTTATTCTTTGCAATTATTGTTCTTTCTTTCTATTAATTTGTGCAATAAAGTATATTCACCTGAAAATTTAAAAGTGGATTAATAAATTTGTCTTCTAATGCTTATTCTTGATCTTTTGAATCAATTGTTTGATTGGCGTACTGTATATTCCTTTAACTTAGTGGTTACTTATATAATTACAGATTGAACAGATATTATATTGCCTCTTCAAGACCATTCATTGCTACAAATTCATATCCACTGCAATTCATTTCATTTGACACGGAAATTTATCGCAGATATTTCATTCCTTTTGTTGTTTATCTTAGGTGATTTAAAATAAATGCTTCTGTCATTTTGCATATTTAATTAATCCCTCACAGATATGCCAAACGTCGTCTTTCAATATATTATTATAAGAAAGGATAAATTACTGGAACTTTTGAGTTCTTCTTGTTGTTTGCCAAGAAAAGGCTTTGGGACGTTTTTATTAATCTGCTTTTATCCAGAATGTGCGTTTTGGTGCAGTGGATATCGGCTCGGAACGAGAAATCGGGGAGCCGAGTTCAAATTCCAGTTGAATTCATTGCATTCACTTAGGCGCAAATACCCTTGGGAAAGGTATTAATCCGTCTCTTCCTCCCAGTTATGGGTCAAATAACAGGAGAGATTGGGTGCTATATCCTTGGCTGGCAACCAATCTACCGTAGAAAGCAATGGCAACTTACTGCGGGATAATCTCCTGCCCAGTCAGTCATGTCTCTTTCGAGACATGGTCGCCCAAGCTTGTTTCACGTATGGCACTTAACTGACTAACTTTTATCCAAAATATATTCGTAGCGTTTTGCCATTTTCTGAAAACTTAAAATATATTTGTTTTGATTATTTATGTTTTCTGCTATTCACTCTCAACTCTAATAGTTATATTTTTATACTGATTCCTTATTTAGCAATTAGAATTTTTGTTCTTTATTGCAAACTCTTACAGATTTTGGTTATATATTACGAAACTATCAATTTCAGCTGTGTGGTAGTTTTATTATTGGTTATTTAAGTTTGCTCCTTTATAATGATACATATCTTAGTTAACAAGAAGGATTTTCTCTAACCTTTCTTTTAGTCCGATAGAGACTTCTATAGTTTCTACTCATTACTGAAGTAATCTTCCCGTCATAACTAACTTGAATGTTTATGCCTCATAAACGAACTCCATTTGTTTCATACTCTATGCATTTTAATTAAGTTTTACATTATTTACACTATTTGGAACATATTTATGACTTTCCATGACATATTTCATCTAAATGAAAGTTAGAACAATGGGGTAAATGGTAATAAATCCACGTGCTACTTCTCTTTCCTTTGTCTCAGTGTAATTTATCATCATTTAACTCAACTCTACACGTTTTTGTTTACCGCTGGTGTAGCCAGGTATTGAGCGAAAAATACTTGATTCAACGAACGCTTTTATTCAAAAGACTATCTGTCCTACTGACAATGATTTTATTTTACTTACAAATATAATGTCTGAGTAATATATTTCATCATAGCTTATTGTGGTTTTCATATTGTTTGTCTTTAGCACTCCATATTACTGGTTCTCATATTACATTCATTTCTATACTTGCCCGTTTTATGATATATTTCTGCCTTAGAATATGTGCTGTTTCCTTCGTTTTTCGTATTATTTCAACTTCAACACATGGGGGGGGGGCGTGTTCCCCCCTATTCTTTTTGTATTTCCCCTCGTGTTAAGACATTACGGTTTTCCTGTAGTGTTGTCTGATAGAAGCGGACTGTTTCTCCTTTATATTTCTTTATATTCCTTACAATTGATGCATTGGATTATGTACACACAGTCCTTAATAATGTTCTTAATTGAAAGAAGTGTTTACGAAGATTTAAATCAAATTTTATAGTCGGCCGGATGTTATAAGGACCCCTAATCTTTTGTATTACATCTGATTATTCATTCAAATAGGCGGGTAGTGAGACCGACGCTGTTTTCTGAGAGTGGTTATCCTTTCGCACTCTTCTACCCAATTTGTCGGAGCTGGTATAAGGTACTCAGGGTAGTTATAACGTCATAGAACCCTGCTCATACCACCATTTCTTGATCATAATTCTCTGTGTCAAAACTTATTGAAAGCAGCTGACAATCCCTTATTTTACACTGTATAGATGAGAGGGTGAAGATGAGGTTTTGTCCAAATAATATAAGCTTGCGGTATGTGGATAACTTGAACCCATGCTCTCTTTATGCTATGTACATCCAGGAATTCTAGTTTGTTGTTGAAAATATACAGAAAAATATTTAACTTAATTTTGTCAGTTTTCCTGTAAATTTATCATTTTTTATCTACACTTATTAACTAATAGCTGTTTTAAATTTTCTTTAGAATTCATTTAGATTATATCTTTCCATATTGTAATCTGTCTCGGATCTTGTTTTCTGTTTTTTTGGATCCTTTGCTTTTCTTTTTAATCTTTTTCTAAAGTGTACACGAGTTAATGTAGTGTACGCGAGTTAATGACCATTTTGTGAAAATTTGACTGGTTTGCGTTGTGTTGCAGTGAATGTCGACATAAATCGAGAAATCGCGTATCCATGTTTGAATTCAAGTTGAATTATTTGTATTCACTTACGCGCAAATACCCTTCGGAAAGGTATTAATCCGTCTCTACCCTCACGTTATGGGTTAAATAACAGGACAGACTGGGTTCGATAGCCCTGGTCAGCAACCTGTCTACCGCAAAAAGTAATGCCAACCTACAGTGAGAAAATCTTCTGCCGAGTTAGTAATGTCGCTTTCGAGACATGATTGCCCAAGCGTGTATCACTTATGGCACTTAACTCTCTGACTGAATTACAATTTAGTATTACAAAAATAATAATATCCCGTGTATCCAAACGATACAAAATATTGATGTATTATCTAGGCAGATCTTGTTGGCTTCTCCTCCAGAAGTCAGTGCGAATATGAACAAAACACACAGAGCTGAATTACCTACAGCGTCGATAGCAGTTATACTATTTCAATTAATTGCTGTCCTGTTAAACATTGTGTGCAACCAAAAGAACCTTAAATCAACTAATGACCCAACGAGAACTAATAGCATAACAAATGGGGTGCTACCACCCAGGTTGAGATTCTCTACTGTAGACAATTGTCAGGTTGTTTTTAGTAATTTGTTAGCAGTTTTTCTAATAACGATTGATCTAGCAGATTTAAATTACGCGCTCTAATCTTTTCATTGGTTTTTTGTTTATTTTCTTCTGTTTTTCTTTTGTCAATATGTTTTAACAGATGGGAGTGTTTTATTTTATGGCATTATTTTCATTTTCTTGTCGATTTCGTTCGGTTATTATGTGCTAAATATCTGGGGAAAATCAAGAGGATCATGCTAGAGAAATCATTATTTCGAAAACTTATTTTACATTTATGATTAAATAGGTATTGCTTCCTCTTACAGTTTTGTTTCCATGTTAGATTTTCTGCTAAATATTATTATGTTTAGATAGAAAATTATGTATATGTTTAATATTTTCAAAGTAAATGCAGTTTATACTGATCAGTTACCTTATTATAATTGATAAGTTTTGGAATCATAATTGTTAATCGAACACAAAAGAGAATTAACATTGTTCAGTATTTGTTGGTTAAAGTAAATATGATGTAGGTTATATCCTTTTTCGTATATTTTAATAGAAAGAAACGGAATATATAAAACAATTGAATTATTATTTAAGTTGGATAAGTAAAGTTGAATACAGGTTACTTAGGAGAGCGAACCAGATTTTAATTTAGAAAATCCTTTAATATTGATTATAAATAAAGTTCACCTAGATATCTTCGTTTATCTACAGCCAAGGGCCGACGTTGCCTTCGACAGTTGATTGATTCTAATGAGAAGAATTGTCATGATTAAATTTTAATTTATATTCTCGAACTAAAAAATTAGATTGATTTATACATGAATATAATCTAAGGTCAATCATATTCAGAATGAAATTGTCAGTAAAAAAATAAGCTCGGAAAACATACTTTGTAGACGCACATATTAAAATAAAAATAAGATGAAATTATTGAACTGATTTCGCTAATCTATCATCTTGTCCAGTCACAGTAACGAAGTAGATAAATAAAATTAATTTGCAAAGTAGATGTTGAGCCGACGTGAATAAAGAAGTTTGCCAGGGTTTGATTCGCTCTAGTGATGAAATTGTGACTGTTCCGTCCTATTCATTTAGAAAAAGAAAAAAAATTACCCATATTAATGTATAAGTGCATTTTAGATTATTTTCCCTTACATCTTAGATGTCTAATATTGCTTCTAATTAATTATCTGTTCCTAAACACCTCATCCTGACAACCAATGGAATATTTTCTGCCAAATTTGGAACATACAGTCAGTCAGTTAAGTGCCATAGGTGATACACAATTTGGGCGATCAGGTCTCAAGAGAAACATAACTGATTGGGCAGAAGATTATCCCGCATAGGTTGACATTGCTTTCTACGGTAGATTGGTTGCCAGCCAAGGCTATAGAATTCAATCTGTCTTATTATTTAACCGATACCTAGAGGGAAGAGACGGAATAATACCTTTGACATGGGTATTTTTGCGTTAGTGTATGCCAGGAATTCAACTGGAATTTGGACTCGTCTCCAACATTTGTCTTTCCGAGTCGATATCAACTGCACCACAACATGTAATTTTCGAACGACTAAATATTTAAAGTCTAGACCATGTACAGTACACTCAATTCTCGATATGACGTTAAATTAAACCCGGTAGCAATCATATGAAAGGATGATTGGTAGTTTCCAAGAGCATAGAACAACTTCTTTGTTATTCGTCCCCTTTGTCTGGATAGAATCACCTGTTAGGAGACGATCTCATGGGAAAATAAAGAACACCAAAACACCAAAACAATCTGAAATTTGAAAAAATGCATTTTAATAGGAAAAATAACAATGATAGATTTTATATTAAAACTTATCAGGAATAAATTTTCTAATACTAAATGATACTAACACAATATATATATATATATATATATATATAATGTATATATATATTAATGGTAAAACAATACATATGAATACTAAAAAGAATAGCTCTTATCTGCAGTTGACGTCCTACAATTTCGTTCAAAATATTTGCATTTTGACATTAAAAACCCACAAATATTTATATGCCTCTAACCAAAATCAATATGCATGTGATGATTTTCATTAAACTATGAAGTTACTCATATGTTAAAGGC
The DNA here is from genome assembly GCA_037127315.1 of Ascarosepion bandense. Classification (NCBI taxonomy): domain Eukaryota; kingdom Metazoa; phylum Mollusca; class Cephalopoda; order Sepiida; family Sepiidae; genus Ascarosepion; species Ascarosepion bandense. The sequence goes on from JBBBDQ010000249.1 coordinate 5,794,745, forward strand.
GACATGGATGTTTCTGATCTCTGCCTTATAGCGATTTCACAAAAAGAACACACGAAGAACCGATATAAAGGAAATATATCGCATTTGTATTTTCAGTAAGACCAAAGTGAATCATAGGAGCTTCGTACATGTCCCTTCAATTGTATATCTATCTTTTAAGAGTTCAAATTAGCTGGATTAGTAATAAAATTACAGGATAATTATGAATTTTTACATCATTAGAGACTAAGATAAATAATAAAATGTTATTTTTATGAAGGCGAGTTTTTGGTAGAATGTGAGTAAGATGATTGTGTACATTTCTATTCGCACATGCATATACAACCTACTCATTATTGGTTATGATTCATTTTACGACATCACTTTTTTCTGTACCTTGGTCTACTCATCTTAGAACTTTCAGGTAATACTTTGTAGGATAGAAATTCTCTTTGACCCAGCGGCATTAAATGCGTAGAAATAAGTCAATGTTGTCATAATTTTCTTTAGTAGTTCTATTTACATTAGTCCCCACAGAATCACAACGATTGGTAAAAACTTTTTCATGAACCTTATGTATTCTTCGACGTGTTCGAATTCCAGTTGAATTCCTTGCATTCACTTACGCACGAATAATCCGTCTCTTCTAGTTATGGGTTACATATTAGAACAGATCTGGTTATATAGCTATGGCTGGCAACCAGACTACCGCAGAAAGCAATGGGAAGCTAGTGCGGAATAATATTCTGCTCAGTCATTCATGTCTCTTTCGGGAATTGATCGCCCAAAACGTATATCACGTATGACACTTAACTGACTGAAGTATGCTTCATGATCCAAGTCAACACTGGGTTGTTAATCTGATGCGTATATACCTGCGTTTCATTTGGAAAATATATAGCCGACAGTACATTAGAAATGCAATGATTAAAGGGAGAAGGAACTCATCGACAGGATCATATGGTGTTATATTATTTGCGAAATATAAGCCAGCATCATGTAGATACATACTTATAATATATTTATAAATGCAAAAATCACGAACCAGTTAAATTTTCTTTGACATTCTACATTTTAATAAATGATTTATAATTTCTTCTGTTTTCATGTAAACAAAATCCATAAAGTGATGGCATTCCTGAAAAGATATTGCACATACGACATCTTTTATGATAGGAATTTTCAATATATCTTATTTGTTTGTCTGAGTTACTTTTTCTCGGTCGTGGTTTTTCAGAACATCGGCAATCATGGCCTTTCACATCTCCCTATCTTTGTAGATTTTAACAGACATTCTTTTCATATCCCTCTCAACCACCCGCCTCATCCATCTGATCAAGTTTATCTATTATATTGCACGTTTATTTCCCTTTTCACTTCTTCCCTCTATCTGTTCCGAGAGCATCATATTTTCTAAGCAGTCTTTCTCATTATTTTTCCCGGAAAACTCATATTTTTCCCTTATGTTAATTATCAGTTTCCCTTTAACGTCCATCCTCTCCACAACTTTGTCATTTTTCAGATGTTCGGTGCGTAGTATCCTGAATATCCTTCTAGAGAACTACATTTCGGCTGCTTCAAATTTTTTCTTTATGATATTAACATTATTTGGACTAATGCTACAAGGATGAGGACAATAGTCCGTATAACGTAAATACTTGAAATACTATTTATTTTCTTTATCTTTGATGAAATTATCCAGCATTCCCTCTCATATTGAAAAATAGAAATCAAATAACAATCCATTACGCTTGTCTTTGTTTCCAGCAAAATTTTCCTCTTTCCTAATCCTCTGCCCAGCTTCTGGAATGCATCCTTTGTCGTGCCAGTGTTATACTTTTCGTCCTCTGTTTGATCACCTCTCACGTATTTAAATTTCTGATTCTGCTTTATTTTAGTATCCTCGATTTGTAGCTAGAATTTTAGGCTCTTTTTTTTTCCACTGATTACCATGAATTCTGTTTTCTTTAGATTTCTGTGTTGTTGTTTTTTATTTCAACATTCTTTAACTTTCTCCTGTAGGAGATCTTTATTTTTTTAGCCCAACAAGTTTAACTGGTAACATAAGAAGAATACCTTGGTGTAAATAATATAGAACGAGTGAAATAGTTTTAAGACTTTTCAGGTAATGACCTTCATCATTACGGAAATCTTGATTAAAATCGAAACAAAAATAACGGTGGATACTTATCTCACCAGAGAGATAATATGTAATGACAATAAGAACTCATAGATTATTATTATTTTCAGCCTCGAATGCTTAGATTAATTATATTAGAACAATTCTTTTGGAACGACAGGAAGATTTCGCAAATCTAAATTGTAAAGCAAACGTATATCTGCCTACTCATGAAGACTTCTTCAAATGAAAATTATGTTAAGAATTAGAGTTGACGAGTCATCCTATCTTTCCATATCGACAGCACTCTTCTCGAGATATTTTTTACATTTGCGTAACATTTTAATATCTATCTTATCCAAGAGTTTAATCTTGTATAGATCGCTATTTAGATGAAAATATATTTGAACATTAAATTTTTTATACACTAAAAATTAAAATCCAATTTTGTTAATAAAAAACAAAATGTTCTTTTATATAAAAAGCAATATTTTAACTACGAATATTCACAACCAATTTGTAGACATGTGAAATGAGATTAATATTATTTGTCTATACATCTAGGATGAGATAGTATTTGCATTATTTACATCGTTTGGACTGTTGTCCTCATATTTATTGCTACATTCATAAATTCTCGACGGAGAACATCATACCCTATTGGTCGTAATAAAAGTTGCTGTTCGAACTTTCAATCACCTGAAGAATGTAGGAGTGTACAGTAGCCGAAACTTTGTGAATATGGCAATAAATTTGGAGCCAAGAGTCTGAACAAGGTAATAATATTAAATTATTTTTATTCGAATTACAATTTTTATGTCTTGTAAATTATAATGTATACTAATTTCTGGATCCAAGCCAAAACTGACTCCTGAATGAAAAAAATACCATGACTGATCATTTTTGGAGGAAAAAATTAAAAAAAAAGAAGACAATTGACAAGATAAAGCCTTTTGTAAGGTGTTGGCTGTATATTTGATAACTTTTTGTATTTCGTTAAGTCTTAAGCTATCGGGCGTTGTGGTGCAGTAGATATCGACTCGGACCGAAAAATCTGGGAGCCGTGTTCTAATTCCGGTTGGATTCCTTGCATTCACTTACGCACAAATACCCTTGGGAAAGGTATTAATACGTCTCATTCCTCCAGTTATGGGTTGAAAAAAACGACAGATGAGGTTCTAACTCGGGATAATCTTCTGTCAAGTCAGTTCTGTCTCTTTCGAATAATGAACGTCCAAAGCATGTATCACGTAAGGAATTTAACTGACTGATTTGAGCTATCAGGAATTCTTACAGTGGTTCTATGGGAACATTTTTAATCAATTCAAGGGCCTAAGCTACAAGGGAACTGTCTTCATGAGCTATATCTTTTTCATTTTCAAATTAAATATCCTAGTATTGTGATATTTTTAAAAGTGTTGAAAGCTACACACTACATAGAGTAACAATTTACTCTGTTTATGTAACTTTTGAACCCGATTTTTAGCGATACGTGCTGATTGTTGCGTCTGTGTGTAGAGGTTCTCATTCTTCAACTGGCTCCAGATGAGCTGCATGCCAGTTTCATGCAGTTGGCTTCCTTGATGTTGAACATTTTTCAGTAAAGGTATTAGCCCACACTTGAGGAATTTTATATTCATTAGATGCTGTTACAGTGCAGCAGGATACATGATGATCAATTGTTTTGTAACATATAGCACATAACCTGAATTTCAGTTTAATAGACTTCTTCTTGATGTGTTCTTAGTAATTTCTAAATAAAAAGCAAGAATAAACTTTTTAGTTTCTGCTTTTGACGATGCATTACCTAGTCACTGATAGTGCCTACAACTGCTTGTGTTTTACGATAAGAATACTGACCTTGAATTGATTTACTATGATATTTTTTCTATATCTGGTCTATTGCATTTGCTTTTGATGACTATTTCCCTTTTTTCACTGTAGTAGTTGTATTATATTTTCCGATCAATTCCTCGCATATTTTAAATTCCATTTAAAAATTGTTGACTGTGTTTGTTACACAATAATATATATTATTTCGTTGAAACAGCTCGTCATCCGGTCCTCTGTAGTTTCAAGGTATCTTTGAATGCCGGTTGTTATAGTTTTGAAAAAGAGTGCTAGTTACTCTAATCCACTACCTCTTTCAGATACTTTCGGTTGACCAACATCAGCCTTTGAATGATGCATGCGATAGTAAGTCAGAATCTTTCTTTATTTGACTTAATTTTAGTTTTAGTACAATTAAGAATGCAGATATTATTTTTCACCACACGTTCAGACAAGATATTTACGGATGATATTCTGTTTGTGAATTCAACTCTCTATTCAAACCTAGACGCAAGGGCTGTAATATTCCATCTTAATTTATACTCTTTTTCCGGACGCTGTATTCCATATACTTCGTTAATACTTAGGTACGTATAGAATTCTAATTATTCCAGTTCCTTAATTTTTGTTTTGTGAAAAAATCTAAATCTATTGAGAGTGTTTCTGTAATTTTCCTTTTTTCTGAGTGTTACATTTGCACATATATCGAATCCGAAATCGATACGTTTTGAATAATCCTTTCGACTTATTTTCATCTTTGGAAAAGAGTTTGTGATTATCTATGTAGTGTAAGTGATTAAAGAGTTTTTAGTTTATTTTTTATCCATAACGATTATCGTATAGTTCATATCCAATTCAGATTAAAAACAGACAAATCAGGAGTCCTGACATAGAGTCTACTTAAATGTTTCCTCGTCGTATATTAAGGATGTTGGATGTTGCAGTGTTTCTGTATAGATTCAAATAAGAATTAATTATCCAAAACCCCTTGTGTTTACTAACACCGAAGAGAATTTCTCTTTTTTTTATGTATACTAGTGTATATTTTACAGCCACTGTTGTGCTTGGGGTTACATAGGAGTAATGTTATGAGAAAGTGTGACAGGCTACAGAGGGTGTCAGGTATAGAGTATGAGAATGAAAAGAATACTGGTAAGTAGGGTGGACGGAGAAAAAAGCATAAGAGGGAGGATGTATATTAGTGTGACACGAGATGACTATTGATTTTACATTTGAATAGCTGTCGGGAAAGCAATATGCGGAAGGGGAATTCCACAGGCGGGAAGTGCGAGAAAAGAAGCTGATGGAGTAGTATTTGCGTTTACAATTTATTGGTTTCACAGTAAAGGGGTGGAACATAATTGCTAATCTAGTGGCTTGAGGAAATTCATAAATAGTGGGTACCAGTGAGCTAAGTTCTTCGGAGCAGAAGTCATGAATATATTTGTAGAAGAGACACAGGAAAGGCATAATGCATCGGTGAGAAAGCGGCTATCCTTGTAACCAAGTCCGGATCGATCACCTTACAGACTTTCTGCTTGATTTGGTCAAGGACCCCTAGTAGGATAGCAGGAGCACCCGACCAGATATGGCATCAATATTCAATGCACATGGGGATGGTAGATTTGTATATGTACCGGATTGTTTCGGACTGGAAAAGCTTCCTGCTCCTACATTGAGAACCGACTTACTTACCAGCGTATTTAGCTCTGAATTCTATAAAATTATTCCACTTCAGGTCTGATGTGAGAGTTAATCCGAGGAGGCGCAAGGTCTTCATTTTAGGGAGAGAAGTCTGATTCGTGTTAATGGGTGGGAGGAACGATTGTCTGTGATGGTTAATAGATATCAGCTTCGTTTTGGAAGCATTAAAATTTATGAGCTATTTCTTAGCCCTGTTCACCACGGATTGGAGGTCCTTTTCAAACTTGGCAGAGAGGTATCTAGAAATGAGTAAATCTCAATATCAAAGGATTTACGGTTATAGCGAGAATATTTTGAGGAGCCTAGATGCTATGCTATAATTTGTAATCGGAGGCCACAATTTGAACTACATAAGATACGCAGGTGATACAGTGCTGATTGCAGACACGGAAAGTGAACTACAAGTCCTTCTACAGAAAGTAGCTGAAGAATGACAAAAAGGACTAAAATAAACTGCAAGAAAACAGCATGCATGGTCATCAGCAAAAATAGTAAATCAAAATGACAAATTTAGGCGGGAGATACTAGAATCAAGGAAGTACAAAAAATTAAATATCAAGGAAATGTTCTAACAGGAAACGGAAAGTGCGATACAGAAATCCGAAGGGGAACTAGCATAGCAAAGGACAACGTTCCAGAAGCTTAGTAATTTACAAAGACTCGGAAAATTTCACTAGAAACAAAAAGAATAGAGTGCTAGATTGCGATGTGATGTCATCTCTTTAATACAGCAATGAATGTTTGACAATATTATCGAAGTTGAAGGAAAAACTTGAAGTAGCAGAAATATGTTTCTACAGATAGATGCTGCGGATATCATGCGCCGAGCGTGTCAACAATGATGAGGGGTTGAAAGAATGGCAACGAAACGAATATTAATAGTGGGCATCAGGAAGAGACAACTGAAGTTATTGGGACATGCAATCAGGAAGAAGGACTTGGAGAACCTGATGCTGTCAGAAAAAAGACAGATGAATGCAGCGGATAGCATATTTGAAGGGCCTAAGCAGGTAGATGAGAGAACGGATGTTGCGTGGTGTAACAGGAGAAAACGTACTAAGAGCCACCAGGAATTGGGAAACATGGAAAACCATGATCGCCTATCTCATGAACGGAGTGGGAACATAGAAAAAATACATAATATGCTTAAAATTCTTTTTTTTTCTTCAATTTTCCAGGACCATTTGCTGTATCAGGAAGAAACTTTTGCAACTATATATTCTTTCCAACATTCCTTTTGTTACAGGCGTAGAATGTGTTTTTCATAGAGAAATGAGTAAGTCAGCACTGACGTGATGAACTTATAAGTGGTGATTATTTTTATTTTTATTGTTATTATTATCTATGTCTAAAATATTTATCGTAAATTTTCTTTACTTCATCAGCACAACATTTCTAGAACTTGTCAAATTTTATTTTTGGACAATTGTTCACTATACCTATAAAATTCCCGAAATGTAGACGGAATTATTATCTGTTAGAAAGTTTTATACTTAGATTTTTACTTACAGAAGATTGTGCATATTTTGAACTATATCCTTGACAATGACAGAAAACATGACATCATTTTATGTAATACGATGTGCATAATGTGTCATTAATTTTTAATCTCACGTACGGTTAACTTCCCTGATTTCTACAACAATGAATTCGATTTCAGTTTTTTGTTTTGCATTTAAATTGGCTTAAATATTTGGGAAATTGTTATATTGGGTAAATTCTATTTGCTATTTCTTTTGTACAGTCTACAGTCGTAAATTTAATATTGAGGCACACTAAATATGATATGTACATTTGAGCGTGTATAGTCTAGGAATGTATTATGATGTTTAAATTTCAATGTGAATTATTGTTTGTGATCAATTGCTACTTTTAAATGTTCAACATTTTCAGCATATTTTGCATGTTACGTTTAAATTAAGAATTCTATATTGACATGATATTTTTGACTAGGCTTGTATATAGCCCTAAACATAAAGTATATTATTTACAGTCATGAAGCGTTGTTTTTCTGAGCTTGTAAAAACCACCTTCGTATTCACTTAGAACGGAGTAATTTTCACTCATACACCAACTTCGACTAATCTGTTACTTTGTAGAATAGACTTCTTAGAATATGATCTCCTGAACACTACAATCTGAACATTTTGAATCCTGAAATTAGTCGCTATTTATCTTACACATCTTCATGAAAGTCAATATAACGCAGTAATCATATAAGCTGAAATTATTTTAGTCTCTGTCTTAGGTGAGTTAAATAAATACTTTTTGAGAGGTTTTAATCTTGAGCGCTATATCGGTAAAAAATGAATGCACAATATATCTTAATACCCGCCTCTATTTCTGAGATGCTTTTAAATATTTAGATTATTTACATTTTCGTGCTGTAGTACTCACATTTGTGATCATATTCACATCGTTTTGCTAGAGCGAAAGATTGGTTTTGATACGGAACTCAAAATACCTGAGGGAGGACTGAGCGTATAACGACCCAAACGTCATGAACAGTGTGCCAAAATGGAGGACAACATTCCCAACAATGTATTTCGTGTCGATGTTATTAATTAATATATTCTACTGCTGTCATGAGGTAATTCAGTAAAGTTTGTTATAAAATAGATTATTGTATAGATCAAATGTCCAATAATAATATTCATATTAAGTTAACGTAAAATCGCATTACGCCCTTATGAATTTTGTGTCTGAATCATTTAAACCCTTGATATTCAATTACTAATTATCAGCGTATGAAGATAGATCTAAGCCAGAGACATTTCTATATGGAAGGGGATTATGCTTAAAAATAAACAATTTTGTGAAAAATAAATAATGTCTTCATTACTTGGTTAATTATATCTTAATTCAAGTATACATAGATAGAATATTTAAGCAAATTGCAGCTAGATTTCATAATCAATGTCAGTATATATTTATATCCAACTGAAAAATGATAATCCTGTTTTTCAGAAATTTATTTTTGTGATTAATTTTAATGAAAAATTCTTCGATATTTTACTATATTTCTGAGATGAGTAATTACTTAAATTATTTATTTTTTCAGATTTTTTTTTCAATTCTCATCTAGAACAAACTATCCCGGGGAGCAAGAAAAAAGCTTCAGTTCAAAATTTCATTCAACTGAAGAAAGCTGTATCGAGGTGATTATGGGAACAAAGATGGGAGCAATAGTTAGAGATAATTGGAACAATGTAAATAATTATTCTTCGAATAGCCAGCGTGATTTTCCATGTAGAAATTCGGAATTTCACTCCGTCCTAAAAATGTGCTTCTACTATACTATAAACTAAATCTAGTAAATATACCATAAAATCATTTTCAAAAACGAAATATCAAGACAGAGTAAGAGGGCTTAATTTTTAATCTATAGTATCAGTTTTCATGGAATTAAAATATTTCGTTTTTATCTATGCAATTATCAAACAATGATGAAAACTTAAGAGTCAAATTTAATCAAGGTCTACGTAAACAAGTTTAAAAGATTTGGCTCTTTTATTTAACACTCACTTTTGCTCTCCGTTTTCACCAAAAAATGTGTGACAATATTATTAGTTTTATTTAATTTCCAGTGAATTTTTTATGAACATTTTTCTCAAGTTAACTGTGGCAAATACAATAATGTTGCTAATAATACTTTCTTCACTAGCTAGTCGCGATTACGAATAACAATTATGGATTCAAACATTTATTGCTACTACCTCATAGTATCCAAAAATAGCTTTCTGTATCTCCTGTGTTTATAGGATTTCCTTTATAATCTTGGAATTAGAGTTGGTTTAGATTAAGCTCAACCATGTTCTTGTAATATTTTTATAAAGTTATATTTTTCTAACGTCAACATTCCTAATTTATCTTAGTTTCAGTAAAAATTGTATTGTATTACTTTCTACTGCTTTAATTTCATGCTGCGAATTAGACCAATAAGAGATTGAATGAAGCAGAGTAGGAAAACTACACGTGAGATTTTGCGGGTTATTAGATCCCAGGAATATATGACATTGTTATGCAACACAATGTGGTGTAATATTTGACTCACTAGAACCTATTAAAACTCAGTAATGAGTTCCATTTTCAGTGAATACTCCACACTGTCGGCCTTGAACCAAATCTAAATGCTGCTTAAAAACTCAACTATACACCATTCACATAAAATAAATCCAGAAATGAGACGGTCAATCAACTTTAATATCAAGAATAAAACAATCACATCAATAATAATGAAATGTCTAGTAATACCTGTTTAGTACAGAGTCTACATTCCAACAACAATTTATTATTGATAAAATTTTCCGACAACAAATGACCGATCATATTTTCCCCAAAAAATTCCTAAAAAATAGAGCGAAATCATTGTTAAACAAGAAGTGAAAGAAAATAATTTAGAACTTGCCAATGGTTTTTAATTATAATGCCATATAAACAAATGTATTTTAAATATTTTTAAAAAATTTAGTCGAATTGACGGCATTTTACCATTTTGAAAAAAATAATTATTAAATTTCAAGAAAATAAAACACGCAGGAATATACTTGTGAGAAAACAATATTTAAATCTTTTGCATAGCAAGAAAATATTAGGGAAAACATGAATGCCATGCTTTCCTGCATTCTGGAAGTTCTCTTCAGTCGTTCCTGTATTTAAGAATTGTGGTGAACCCTCGGACCCATCCAACTGTCGCCCTATCAGTCTTCTACCGATATTCGGGAAAGTATTCAAGGCTATAATCAATGCTGAAATAGTTCATCATCTCACTGCCCACAAACTGTGCTCCGACAGGCAATATGGATTCCGCTTTGCCAGGTCCACGGCCGACCTGCTAATAACCGTAACGGAGTACATGCTACAGGCCCTTGATGAGTCTAACGAGGCTCGCGCGGTTGCTCTGGACATCTTCAAGGCTTTCGACAGGGTTTGGCACTCTGGCCTCCTATGCAAACTACGCGGTCATGGTATTACTGGTCGCCTGCTTGACCTGATCCAATCTTTCTTAAATAACCGCAACATGAAGGTCGTTCTGAATGGGCATGCCTCTTCGTCCTACAGCTGGTATCCCACAGGGCTCTATCCTGGGCCGGACGCTCTTCCTTATTTTCATCAACGAACTCCCAGATGAGTTCAAGTCCCAAGTAGGCATCTACGCAGATGACACTACAATATACTCCCGCACCAGTAAGAAATCTGTCGTGGCGGACAGACAATCTCGCTGCTGACCTTGAGCGGGATCTACACTCTGTGGTGAACTGGGGCAAGAAGTAGCTTGTCAACTTCAATTTATCTAAGACCAAGATGTTGTCTGTCAACTATTACACGCAACCTCTTCTGCCTCCCATAAGCATGGACCAAGCGATTCTCCCGGAGAGTAATACACTACGCCTCCTCGGACTTAACCTGTCCTCAGACCTCAAATGGAACCACTATATTGAATCCATAGCAGAATCTACTGTTGCTAAGAAGATTGGGTCACTATGTCGATCCAGGATGTTTATTCCACCTGAATCCATCCATCCTATATAAAAGTCAACCATCCCTCCGCGCATGCAGTACTGCTGCCATTTATGGTCAGGTGCCCCGGACGTTTCCTCAGTATCCTTGATAGGCTCCAAAGCAGAGTCTGTAATGTGATAGGTACTGATCTGGCGGTTCGACTGCAGCCACTTTCCCATCATCGAAATTTTGCCTCCCTTTGTCTGTTCTCTAAATATTTCCATGGCTTCTGCTCAGACGAACTTAAGTCACTGATGCCTCCTCAACAGGTGATTATTCGTGCAACCATACTGGCAACTGGGTCCCACCCATTCACAGTCAGGTTAGCCAAATGCAGACGACAATTCTACTCCTGGAGCTTCTTCTCTCGCACTCCCCGCCTGTGGAACTTGCTTGCGTATTCTTGCATTCCTGACGGCTACAATCTCCAGAAATTTAAATGCAAAGTCAATACTCATCTACTAACCACTGGACTCTAGCTCTCTCCCCACCCCTGTATAACCTTTCCTTTCGCTCCACCTATGTATCGCACCTGATTTCTCAGCTTTCTATTGTTCCTTTCTAACTAGTTTGTACCCCTCACTCTTTTCTAATTAATCTGTTTTACATTTATGTAGCCCCTTGCACATCAGTGGCGTTTCAGCCTTGCTCGGGGTGAAGTGATTAAAAAAAATGTCAAATGAAAAAAATATTCGAATCATGCTTTTCGTCTTTCAAGTTTTCATCGGTTGACTTTGGTTAATGTTGATGTCAAGTAAGTGTATCTATTTAAATATATTTTCTTATCAGTAAGTTGCATGATTGATTATATATATTTGACCATACATTGCGCTTCTCAGAATGACTTTATTATAAATTTTTGGGTGTGTGCAAGTTTATGTCTGCATTCTCATTTAACATACACCATTGATTTTACGTAAAATATGAAGTGAAACTCTGTATAGACTTTTGCAATCCATTCATATTTTTCTTGAAACATTGAAATGCAATGAAAATCTTATTATTGTTCTTTCATATAAGCCTTTTTCTTTCATATTCACTCATGGTCTGTATCCATTTTTATCTTAGTTGCTTTATTACCTTGCATGGGGTAGAAAGATTATCAGTATTATGTATCGTCACCGGAATAAAATTAAATCCTTATAATTATCGCATTCCCCCATTTACTCAGAATATGATTTATCCTTTACATAAACTAAGTTCTTTGATTTGGTGATCAGTAACATTTTCCTTCCTACCTACGCAAATGTTAAACTACATGACTCCCGCTCGAAAAAAGATAAATTACTATAAATAATCTTACAGTAATCATCATAACCCACCACTTCCTTTACAATCCCTTGCTTCCCGCTTTAGAATATTTTCTACTTGGTTGATGAAAAGTTGTTGACAATGCATGTCTGGAACTGACATGATAAAATAGCACTTGCCCTCCAAATATTATCTGAATTTACACACACACACAAACACACACACGCACACACAAAAACACACTGACACACACGCACGCACGCACACACACACACACACACACACACACACACACACACACACACACACACACACACACACACATATATATATATGGGTTTTTATCGATACTCGTAGTTAAGTAGATATTGTGTTTTTAAATTAAACAGTATAATATATTTATATCTACCGTCCTGATTATTTACGATAAATTGTTATTACGAAAATGTGTGCCATTCGGCAGTATTCGAATCTGCGACTCGTATTTACATTATATATATATATATATATATATATATATATATATATATATAAAGTTTGAAAAATTTCTGAAACCGTGAATTTAATTTTGTATATAAAAATCTTTCAAAAATGAAAGATTTTGACGAAGTTACTCAAAAAAAGAAAAACAATTTACATCAATATAATTTATGTTTGAAATACACCAGAGTACTTTGTTTACTAGAAATTCTAAATTTAATCCCTTAGATTTAATTCATAGCTAGAGTGAAAGATTCATAAAGCTTTATTCATTAAAAATAATCTAAACATTACTTGACGTGATTTTAGTAGAGGTACATTATATTATTAGCATTTCTTCAGAATCAAATATTACTAATATTTCCGATATAGTAATGCCATTTTCAAAATGTGTTAACTACAAAACACTCAACAGAAAATGTTGGATATTTAACCGTCAAACTTTAAATCGGCTATACACGTTTCCTGAAACTTAATTTTCATATATGAATGTAATATGCAGAATGATCGATCTTGTACAGTTCATTTCAGCATGAAATTTAAATGGATTAGTGAAATATGGTAAATCGGAGTTAGATTGTTTTTCGACAATGAACTAGAACATTAGTGTACTTTGATGCCATAAATTTACATTTGCTCACGTTTGTACATTGCGGTTTAAATAAAAGCTAGTCTGTTTTCTGGGGTAAATGTTTAGGTGTATTTTAAATACTTTTGTAAAATAAAATAAGTATTATAACTGATTGAAACAAATTAATTCTCTTGGACAATGATGAGACTATATTTTAACTTTGTCAATATTTATGGAAATCTGCCGTAAGCAATCAGAATAATATTAATATATATATATATATATATATATATATATATATATATATATATATATATATATCATATTCATATTCATATTCAGCATATTCATTGTTTTATAAATTTATACGATTCGTAGATCTCCAATAAAGAGACATAAATTGTCGTGTGATTTTGATATGATGAATAGAGCAGAGTAAATTTAATGTATTGTATATTCTTTTTCTATCAATAAAGCAGCAGAATTTACCGGAAGTAAATCGTAGCTGGAATGTCTATGCAACATCGGCAATGCACAAATATGCTAAATACAGTTTATAAAATTATATTATAATTATATATATTATATATTATATTTTATAAGATTAAATGCACAATTATCCCAAATACAGTTTGTAAGATTCTATTCATTGTTTCAGTTACATGGCTATTCTTTTATATATGCCTATATAAGCCCATGGGCTAAATATATGGGTTCATAGAATGTCTAAGGACAAAGTTATATTAAATTACAGCGCATTTATTTACACAATAATTACACTTGACAAGTCAAAGTACCAGTAAGGTTGCGATAATGAGAATAAATAATAAACATGGTTTAGATACTGCACATTATAATATAATTTATTGCTCATTAAATAATTTGAATTATATATAGCTTGTCAACTAGAACTGAATTAAAACAAAACAATTAACACACTTAATAATTGAATAAAACAATTTAACCTTGCTGTTTGTCTAATTTGTTCTTACAGTTTATAAATGTTGATATTAATTCTACAACAAGGAATTCTTAGTAAAGTTTCATAAAAATTAGCTTCTGCTTGAATGTTTGCAGATCCAGACCTGCATCCACCTCATTGTAAGTCATGTTTGCCTTAATCTGAGTGTTGTTCGAACTAGAATTTATTCCTGATATTTATATAATTAAATACTGGTGTTTTCTCGACTTCGATTTGCCTCAACATTAGGAGCTAAATGCGTGTCTATTCATCAAATTGTTATGTTTAACGCATTATCGAGATCATATGATTAGCCATTAGTTATACTGTTTACTTCAGTACAAAAATGTCTGATAATCTCAGTGAAGTAATATTCAAATATGACAATCACTTTCCCTATCATTTCTTCTTAATGAGAGTTTCAAACCAGATATTTAGATGTAAGTAATAAATCATTATTTTTATTACCTGTACTAGTGATACAGTTGTATAAATTTGTCCCTTGTACATTATTATAAATGATACCAGATATTTCAATATAAATCCCCAGGATGTTTAGTCATTTGATATTGTTTCTGAAACTATATATATTTTGATATTTCCTTGAACGATATTAACAATTTTATATAATAAGTAAACGAGCATTTTCCAGTATCTTGAGGTACTTGAAATATATTTTTCATATTGAGAGTATTCTATTTCTTCGGATGAATTGTTGTTGCATCTGTCCTGATATTCAATCATTTTCTCATGTTTTAATAACTGAAGTGATATTATTTTACCACCTAAATATTTAATACCGTATTTCAAATATGTTTTGTATAGAAATAAATTTAAGAACTCATTTCTCTACGGATTTCGGAGTTAAAAAGTTACACATATTTACACTATTTAAATGCTAAGTATTATGCTCATCTTGCCATTATCCCTACATTTCCGTCGTTTCATAGTCCGCCTTCATCAGGCGTATATCCATCTGAGTAACCTACAAAGAATTTAGAACTGAAACTTTCAGTTAACTTAAAGGAATTGACTGTTCTCGTTCTATTGTTCATATCTATGGATAACTCATTTAATTCTTATTATTATACGTCTCGGGTATTCACCACCCTGTTTTCAATTAGTCGAATACACGCGCCTATGAATTGTACCTAGAATTAGTATATCACCAAAATCGCAAGTTAATAATTTAATCCACTAGACTATATTTATAGATAGATATATAAACAAAACTGTGTATTCCCGTAGATTAAATCAAGGAAATATTTGTAGTGAACTTGGATATTTAACTGTAAATTTATATATGCAGAAAATCTTTAAATTTCTCTTTTATGTTATAATTGTTTTATGGATGCAACAGTATGATTGTGCATCAAATACTTACATTGTGTTTGGTTTTTCATTACTTGTGTCTGATTTTTTGGCATTTCTTTTTCGAATTATATGAATATCGAATAATAATTAATTGTGATTCTCCTGCACATGTCATTTCCTTATAGTCAGCTCTCATTAATTCAAATTCTCTACCGTTAAAAATGAATTTTTGCAATTTGTTAACATTAACATACACTGAAAATCATCTTGTGCTGAGTCAATGAAGCGGATAATGAGATGAGTATTAACAACAACGACTAATTTGCATTAGCATACAGGGAGTATCATACCGGGAAGTTTATATTTTATAAAATAAGGTTTGTGCTAGGGGCAGTTGATACAAATTATATATATGAACAGGTGTATATGTGTGTGTGTGTGTGTATGTGTGTGTGTGTGTGTGTGTGTGTGTGTGTGTGTGTGAGAGAGAGAGAGAGAGAGAGAGAGAGAGTTTGTGTTTAATAATATTGGTGTTTGTGATTTTGTTGTATGTGTCTAAATATCCTTGATAAATAATTATGTTGGTGAAACCCGTAACATAACGTATAACAGTTCTATATTAACATAACATAATTTTTCTTCTGAATTTTGCATAAAACAAAAAAGACAACAAGATGTCGCCATAATTTCTTTTAATGAATTTCAAACTAAATCTATTGTAAACACTAAAAAAGAAGGACCGAAAAAATAACACAGGATACATAAAAACACGGACACTCATTAGATCACACACACACACACACACACACACACACACACACACACACACACACACACATATATATATATATATATATATATATATATATATTTCCATTGATCTAAGCGTGAAAATTCGTCATAAGGCATGCTATATATAACATATCTGTAATTTAAAGCACGTCGTTTTAACATGTCTAATGTTTCTTGTGAACAAAAACTTGCACGATAAGAAACACTAGAAAGACACGGTGTAATTTGCAATGGTGTGTAGTATAATAAATTTATTTTCGTGTTGCCTTGGGAAATTTGTTTGCATTGAAAAAATGCATCATCTGTGATTCCATCATTTTTTTCACGCCAGATAATATTGTCTCG
Organism: Ascarosepion bandense; assembly: GCA_037127315.1. Lineage (NCBI taxonomy): Eukaryota > Metazoa > Mollusca > Cephalopoda > Sepiida > Sepiidae > Ascarosepion > Ascarosepion bandense. Next base: position 5,811,593 of record JBBBDQ010000249.1, read on the forward strand.
ACGGGAAAAAATTTCTCTTACGGCCATTGGCAGCGATGAACGTTACTCCAAGGAAGAGAAAACAAATTTAATGCTTCAGGAACACACTAGCAATCCTCACTGAGAGCTGTAGGATATTCTTGCTGTCAGTCCTTAACCTGCCAGTTTTATCAACAAGGGAAGAAGACAATTTAGATCCTTCAGTCAAACACATAAAGAAAATATCTTCGAAGGGAAAAAAAGCAACGCTAAAATACGGATCAGGGAAAAATCCTAAGATCATAAGTTTTGTTTCAGTTAATTTCTAACAGTATATATATATATATATATATATATATATATATATATATATATATATATATATATATAAAGACAGAAATCTAAGCAAGAGCCAACAACCGACCACGGTTTCGCCTAACGTGCTCGGTTGTTGGGTCTTTCTTACATTTCTGTCTTCGTTTGCACTATTTTGGTATTAGGGTTTTCGTCTTGGGTTTCTTTTTCTTTCTTACGAGTGCTTGACTTTTTGTTAATCTACTTCGTTTGTTTCTTTTTTTCCCCCTTTTTCTTCCTACGAGTCGGTTCTCGGTGGGTTATACAAGACGATTTAAAGTATTGCTTGATTAATACAATTTGACTATTGCTATGGTTGTTGCAATAGTTAATATTATGTATATATATATATATATATATATATATATATATATATATATATATACCTCCCCTTTATCTACCCATTTTGCCCTAAAATTAAATTTCTATCAAACATGACCTGACATTGCATTGGATTATTTAGAAAACATACAAAACTTCTAAATTATGTGGGTATGTTAAACTTGTTTGTTTTAAGTTTCTGTATATAATGCTCCTTAACAGCAGAAATATTTAAATGCAATAAAGGTGTTAGTAAAGTAATATCAAACAAGAACTCTCGCGTGTATTGCAGTAAAGTATGGTTTTATTATAAAATTATAAAACGCAATATTACCTTATATATATATATATATATATATATATATATGTGTGTGTGTGTGTGTGTGTGTGTGTATGTGTGTGTATGTGTGTGTGTGCGTGTTTGTGTGTATGTGGGGGTATCTGTGTGTGTTTGCGTGTGTGTGTGTCTGCGTGTTTGTGTGATGTCACACAATTTTAAGCCCTATCACGTTTTATGCACAATTATCATAATCAGATTTATCTGAAGGCTTTTATCGTTATCCGGAGGTTGTTTCTCAGTAGGTTTACAAATATTAAAAAAATCTGTCGCTTTCTGCGTCACGTGATGTAAACAATCTCTCGGACGTACGCTCCTCTCGAAAACGTTTCCAATGTAAATTTTAAAATCATTTGTTTCTGATGAAAGACCGAGGACGGTCTGAAATATCAAATATAATAATAGAAATAAATAGATATTGTCAAAAAATACATTTTTAAAATTACAACTTTTTAGTAGTTTTTCCTATATATATATATATATATATATATATATATATATATATATATATATATATGTATATATATATATGAAACACACTCTTTCTGCGTGGTATACATGATCTATATACGTTTAAATATAGCAAAATTTAAAACTATTTTTTATCATATCTATAACCGCTAATTAAAACTTATGTACATTTCACTTCTGAAATTTGAAAAGTTTTTTTAATACTTTTTACTACACATTGATTTATACTTGTCTAACGCAACATTGAAAATCCTAATGTCAGTTTTAATCAATATCGTACTTGTGTTTTCCATTTATTTCAAAATTTGTATATACTAACGTTTAGTTATTCCTGGGGCGCTCACTTTTCAGTCTATCAGTGCGTCAGTGTTTTTTTTAATCTTCCTATTTATAGTAATCGTAATGTACTTATTTTAGAGCGAGATGGAAATTGATACATTTGGACGGCTCTTTATAAGGTTCGAATTATGTGTAAATATCTATAACTATACGTCTCTTTTATCTCTCAATCGATTTCTTTTTTATATCTCTTTCTTAACCTCTCTCTCTCTCTCTGTATATATATATATATATATATATATATATATATATATATATATATATATATATATATATATATATATATATAATAAATTTATCTTATTTTTATGTTATGCTATTATTTTTATATTTAAATATGCATCACACTTTCCGTTTAACTTTCCTGTGAGTATCAGATTCTCTTCTTATTTCTTCCTATATTACATTTTTATATTAATTAAAGTCTCGTTGTATTTGTTCAGTCATTGGCATATTCAGCATCATTCTGTGGAACTACATTTCGGGTTTTTTCAAGATTTTCCTTCATCTTTGATGAGATTGTTCTACATTCGCCTCTACATTGAAGTACAGACATCATATAAGAATCATCTATAAAGACAAGAATACCTGTATACAAATGCACGCCAGTCTCTTTTTATATATGTCATTTACATATATAATTCAACCCGGTATTTTTGCACATCAGTTCGAATATATATTGATCATAGTCTTACTTAGTATCACACCTATCTGATATCAATAGCGGAGCAAAGAAAACACTTTCTGAAACACATCTGTTCATCTGTATAAACAGAAAAATCCCCGTTTTTAAACATGTAGATCGATTTATTTTAAATATTTAATTACCAAAGTAAGGAATGACAATAATTAAGAAATGGCAATGATTAATATTAATCTTAAGATCTTTGTGCGCATATGTCCGAGCGGATGTGTAAATTACCTGAAAAAATGAAAAAAAATATACACATTAACAGTATGGGTATATTTCTTCACGAAATATTTATCCACGTTCTTTAATTTTTGGAAGCTTAGATAGAATCCTTTTATACGATTCTGGAATAACTAAGTGTCATGAGAATTTAACCACGAATAGTAGGTTTTATGTCAATAATGACTCAAAATGTTTAACCTTTCCGACACTAATATACCATTATGTTATAATGGATGATCCGACAGTTGACCTGATGAAGATAGTAAGAAGTAAGGAAGTACGAGATGATTCGATTTCCACTCCCATTCCAACTTGACTGAAAATTTTATCGAACACTTTGTTAATTTTACTTTTCCGTAGAATAAACTCTGTTATTTGTTTACCATTTTGTGTAAATGGAATTTACGTGTTGTGTACTTGGAATTTACCTTGTCATTTATATCATTGCCGCGAATTAACACATTATTAAAGAGTGGTATTCGGATGGCATTCGTAGTTGTCGAACAAATATTTGGAACCAAATTGCTGCACCCTCTACGATATATTCAAAGAAACAATACTGTAAACGTATCCACAGAGCTAAAACCAACTCTATAGCTGAGTCACGTTCACAAAACCTTCATACTGTATCCACAACAAGAAGTAATCCAGATGCTACTGAACAATGTGAACTCAAAAATATAATCCATAGAATTCACTATGGAAAAAGAGAACAACAACAAAAAAGCATTCCTAGATGCAATAATATCTCAAAAATGAGTGGTGTAAGACGTAGGCATATCGCAAGACAAAATTCAGAGAACATTACTTCAATTTCAACTCTCGTTTTCCATACAGTATAAAGACAGGAATGAGCTGCTGCCTGCAACATCGCGGAAAGGCAATAAGCGATGACACAGGGACGCATGACATGAAATATTTGGTATAAGCAGTATCCTACAATATAACAATTACATAGTGTACATGATAACAGCATATAAAGGGTTTATCGGAGAAAATCCAAAAGAACTGGCGTCCATATGACACCCAGAAAAACTTGAAAAGTTGTTTTACCTATCTCACATACCTCTTCCGAGTAAGACTTTATATAGAGAAAAACAGGATCAAGATAAGGCCGCATAAACATCGCAAGGCCGTAATACGAGTGGAGATAGAGTAGCTGACCATATATAGGTGGAGAAATGAGAGCACCACTCACTATGGGATGAAGTTGAAATAATTGATAGAAAACACTATTAGAAACTAGGCCAAATTAAGGAAGCAGAGCAAATGATAGGTCACTAAAATCCCCCAAGCCAGCCAATCATAGACATTATTAAATATGGGACATAGCAATACGAAGTATTGATAACATTATCGTCAAATATTGCAATATAATCTCTAGTAACAAGTGCTAGAGAAAATCATTAGCGTCAAAGATTGCAATACGAGGTGTAATAAAAATGATTACTGAAACATTAGGGATATAATCCTCACAAATGCATACACTGATGTCTTCAAGGACACATGAAACATTGGATATAAGCGTTGGTTAATTCCATTGAGGACACAACGAGTCGTGAGTTTAATACAATTATTTCAGAGAGTGAAGTTAAAGGTTATATGAAATGAAAATTTTATAATTCAGTAATCGGTTCGGTTCGAATTACTAGCACATGAATGAGTCCGAATAGTACAAATGCCGAAACGTCGTAAACATAGAAATAATGAGGACAACAGTCTGTACGGTGTAAATATTAATGTGACCAATTATATTCCTAAATAAACAGATTAGATTGATAATTTCATATGAATACTATGCATAACACCGATCTTCTTCAGAAATGTCTAAATTATCGCATGTATACAAAAGCGTTATTTGGTCAATGTTGAAAAGTGGCGTCGTGTAGGCATCAGCGAGGATCATCTCACATGGAACCAAATGGATTGACGCTCCCAGAGGACAGAAACCACATCACTGCTTTCAATACCGGTAACAATTAAATGCAATAGTACATTTAACGAGATGGGAGTATAATGACGTATTTTATAAGCTAGACTTTTACTTTTCACTCTACTCTACTCTGAACAATATGGTTTAGTTGAATGTTTCAAATAAGGAAAAATGTAACAGTTCGATTATCATTACTATTAATATTAGTGGGTATCAGAAAAGCAATAAAGTGCTAAATGACAAATGTATTTCCATTTGAATTCCTCGGTTCGATTAGAAGTAATATTAGTTTGATTGTAATCTTGGAAAATGTTATTCCCTTAAATATTTTCACGGTGGCATTTACTTCATTGTTGAACTCAACTTCTGAAAAAAAATTGGATCTCACTGTCTATTCCTCCTATAAAGAACTGACAAGAAATCTATACGCGGCATCTCAGAAAACGGTCACTGTAAAGTTTCTTGCTGACTAGCTTACTCTGTCATTACCAAAAGACCGATTCATTGTTAAGAAAATCCGTTGTTTCAGCTATTCCTTCTGGATTGCATAGATAAATCGATTTATAGTGCCCTGGTAAAATATGAATAAATAATTTTTGAGGCATTGATGACATTTTGTTTTACATTTTTAGAAATCTGTGTTGTTAGATTATTTGGATGCAACAGGTCAGTACACAATATTCAGATAGAGTTCAACAAGAGAAACAAAGTGTATTATCTAGTTATCTACTATCATTGCTTCAGTTAAACGTCGATTGCTCTCAATTAGAGAATAAACAGCATCTATTCGTTACACACCAGCTTGTGTTTATCTCATTTAATTACGTGTCCCGTTGAAAAGTGTTTATAACCTTCCAAATTGCTGATTTTCTGGAGAATGTATCTCCAAAGTATGTCTATAGTTTTCAAATCTGACCATGAACTCCCTGTTCGTTTTGTTCTAAAGATAGTTGATTCAAACTGGTTAAAATACAGTCAATTCGAAATAATTTTTATTTATAGTGATGATATACATATAACTAGAAGTTTACTTTCCTAAAAAATAATGCCATAAAAATTTGCATAATTTACTTAAAACGTGTTCATTTCTTTGATAAAAAAGTGAATGACACTTACTTTCGAAAGTATTTCACTCTTCTTCGACATTTCCATTGATTTGATTACAATTAAAGATCAGGTGGTAAATCGGCATAATTTGATAAATGTTATCAAAGACGTAGCACACTTGTCAAAGAAGAGAATTAAAATTGTTCCAAAGTTTAAAAATACGTTCTGCGTTTTATTATAAAAACAACATTGCACTGAAAATAAAATGAATGAATATTAACTTTTCATTTTTTGAATGATATTATTTCGCATGGAAATTTTTGCAATGTCTATCTTGCTTCACTCTAAAGTGATTTAATAGTGTTCTTCACAGAAATGTTTTCTTATTCAATGTCATGTCTAGTATTGATTGAGGCATAAGTCGGTTAGATTCACCTGAAAATAGTATACAAGGCAACTAAGTAAAAACTGAATAAATAGTTTCAGATGATTTGATTCATTTATTTCTTATGTAGTTGGCATTATTTTTATCATGAAATATGAAATTATAGAAATGGGCTCAAGCTGGAATTCTTCTGTATATCTTTTTAGTAAATGCATAAAACCAACATTGTGGTTTAACTCATATGGCTCATCTACTGGACCACCGTAAATTTTATAAAAGATATATTATAAATGGATTCAGAATAATGCCTCTAAAACTAACTTAGTATTATGAAAATGACTGAGAGATTACTCTTTCATCTTCTGTCAATCTAGGTGGGTCTTATTACGTTTGGGTAAAGGTATTTGCAGAAATTATCCCTTGCATCCACTTTTAATTGCTTAAAGAAAGCCTTATTCCATTTGACGATAGAGTAAATTAGTTACCACCAGTCATATTTCGTTACCTAAATTTAAATTGGAATTTAAAATAAATACTCCATCTTCAAGCGTTAAAGTTCATCGATTGTAAACATAAGTCAATTGTCCGTTTTAAGAAATCTTACAAAAAAATGCATCTCGCTGACATATTATTTTATTCAAATTACCGAATTTGAACTTAAGTTAAAATTGATTTGAAACAAGGATTAATTCCTTACTGACTCAAATGTTTCAAAAAAGCGTTTCTTAAATACGGTGTCCTTGATATCACATCTGTCATCGCCTTATCAGCAGGTGATAATGATATCATTTTTAGAATCAGTTTAGGTGCCATACGTGATACACGCTTGGGCGATCATGTCTCTTTCGAGACATGACTGACTGGGCAGAATATTATCCCGCAGTAGGTTGCACCGGTCCAAAAAATGCCAAGTATGGCAGACGAATTTGGTATAAATTTTATTCATACAAATCGTTTTTCTTTATTCTTAACTATGCTAAAGTTAAAGATTTAACAACGTTTTCAGCAAATCATCCCATATATTATATGATTTTTAGTTAGTTTAGCTTTGTAGGCTCGCTTTTGAAGACGTTTTATGAAAAATAAAAATCAAATAATATCAAACTTTCTTTTAAAAAATTTACAATTTAACAGAATGAGAATAACGGCAGAGTTACCTCAATAAAATATGAGAGGTAATGGCATTTATTAATTTATTTTTAATATCTATTTTTCATATTTTTAGGTACCTCCACAAATTGTGAATTTCACAATTTTCTTTTTACAAAATTAGAAAATTAAGAATTACTTTATAAAATTGGCCTTAAATCTTTAAAGAATGACTTGCAAAACAGGTCGTTGAATTTTATAAACGTTTTGAGAAGAATTGAAACAGAATCAACGTGCGGTTTCTGTCGTTTTCCATGTGAGGGGAATAATCCAAAACACTTGTTAACTTCTAAAATCAATACGACCCTTATGGAAACTTGCTATGAGTTATATGAAACATAGTATTTAATAAAAATGAACATATTTATTTATACATAAAAATATTTTTTACTTATTTTGAAAATATATTTGACGAACGATTTTTATTAAGATTTTCAATTTTCGATAGGAAATATATACATCAATTCTTAACTAAAAAATATAAGGCAACAGTTCTTTAAAATATTTTTTAAATATTTTAAAATCTTTATGAATTATTACAATAAAAAATTAATACAATGTTTTAAAAATTTTATTGTTAATCGAAGGTTTTTTCTTCAGACTATAATGTACTTTATTATTATTATTTATTCCAGCAATTAAAAGCATATCAAATTAAACTATATAAGTTTTTTATTGAAGTTTTTATTTTACGCTTTGGAGCAAATGTTTGGATAGAGTTGTAAAAATTTAAAATAAAAAAACATAGATGTCTTATATTCCCCGATGAGTCCTGCGTTTAACTAAAAATAATTAGCTGACATTAAAATTTCGTGGATTTATTTTGAGGGGAGTTAAAAAATATATTGTCACCAAGATTTTTAAAAATAATAATTTCAAAAATAATTTCCTTTCTTTGTGAATGAATACAGGAAGTTTCATTAAAATCAGAGAATTATTTTCTTTTTGCGAGAATTTCGAAATTACTATGTTTGTCACCGATAAAGAAAGTGTGTTACATAAAATTACATGATATATGTAAACAGTCGTAATATTTTCTACTTCGCTAACTCAAATCAACAAAATTTTCTGCCTACATTTTGAACATGATATAAGGTATTTAATTTTTTTTAAATAAATAAAAATTCGCTTCATTAAGTTTAGGAACTTTTTATACATAACATGCTGTTTTTTTTTTTTTGCGATTTAATGGAGGTACAAAGAATACATGCATTTTTGTACATATTTTTAATGACTTATAATATTTGTAACTTACTTAAATCTATGAAATAATAAAGTGAGGCACGTGTTTAAACTTTTCAGGAGTCTATTTTTTCTGTAAGTAAATGTAATAAATAAGTCAATTATTGGAAATCGACTCCCCGATCAGTAACTTCCAGTCGTTATTTATTATAAAAACTACACGTCCAACCTTGCAATACACGGTATTCGCAAGTCGTTATGCATAAACGTCGTGACAAAAAGCGATATTCCTTTATTTCTCTAATTGGAAATTCAACTTGATAAGTCTAGTAGGAGGAGGATGATCAAATTTCTATATAAGCCATCGTATTCAAATATAAGTATTACATTTTATTTTACTCATTAAGTCTAGCAAACTTATACATAACTTAACATAATATTATACTGAAAATCGTTTCAGATTAAAAACAGATAGGGAGCTATTCAGTAGCTTACTCCTTGTAATGGGTATGATACTTCCTGGTAGCAAGTAGGGTTTTTCCTTTAAAAAAGAAAAACTAATCCAATAAACAAAATTTTCAGAACATTTCCTTCTAAACAAAATCTGTTATAAACAGAATTCAAGAAGTTTTATTAGTAATTTTAAATGATATTTATATTTTAACTTTTAGATATTTACTAGGTATTTTCTCTACATTTAAATTTAAATCATTTAACACTTTCTCTCTCTCTCTATATATATATATATATATACATATATATGAATTCAAATTTACCAAGCAGCTTAACTCGATGTTGATGTTTGGGAAAAGCAAGAATTGAAAATTGAAACTTTCTTAATTCGAATTTCCTGTGTTAAACTGGCAACTGGGTCCCACCCATTCACAGTCAGGTTAGCCAAATGCAGACGACAATTCTACTCCTGCAGCTTCTTCTCACGCACTTCCCGCCTGTGGAAATCGCTCCCGTATTCTTGCTTTCCTGACGCCTACAACCTCCAGAAATTTAAATGCAAAGTCAATACTCATCTACTAACCACTAGACTCTAGCTCTCTCCCCACCCCTGTATAACCTTCTCTTTCTCTCCACCGATGTATCTGTCATCGCACCTGCTTTCTCAGCTTTCTATTGTTCCTTTCTAACTAGTTTGTACTCCTCACTCTTTTCTAACTAATCGTTTTACAATCATGTAGCCCCCTGCACATCAGTGGCGTTTCAGCCTTGCTCGGGGTGAAATGATATATATATATATATATATATATATATATATATATATATATATAGGGAATTACTCAGAAAGTGAATCCAAAGACTTCGGCCCTCAAATATAAATTTCAAAAAGAGAAATACTACGATAGGGGTCAGCCATAAAATTATATATATAAACGCTCATATTGCCAACAACATATCTGTTTTTCAGACATCTTCAAAAAGACGGGGTATGACACAAGGCTGAATAGTAAGGGAGAACAACCGCTATAGTTATGCTTCATTACGAAAAAAGTTTTCTTCCATCAACATTTCATTTTGGGACATTCAACACATCAGGGATTGATCCTGACATTAATCTGCTAAGTACAACGGCGTAAGTTAAAAACTGGACGGACGTCCCGCTGCAACCGACTATTGATTTCATTCTGTTACCTCCTGGGGAGAAACAGGCAGAAACAGACTGATAACTATCTAGTCTCACTGGACTTACTTGCTACGCTAATGAGATTGACTCGCACAAGGCGTTAGGGCGTGTGGCACTCTGCCAAACAAATCTAATCTTTGTTGCCCAACATCATCTCAAGCAGCAATCACATCCCCGAAAAACTTTAATCAGATTGTCTTCATCCTCATTTTCCTTGTAATCACTCGAATCGACTTCATTCGTATCGCTTTTCCAAGTACTTATATTTTGCAGGAATCCAGAAGAGCCATCACATTTAATTTACATATTTACCTTACGCAGAAATATAGGCTAAGAAGGACAACGATTGTGTTATTTCGAATATCACTCCGAATATAATATCTACGTCAGATAAGAACATCGATAAAATCTATTATACTTAACTGGCGTAACAGATTAAAAGAAGTACTTTGCCAAAAAGTACACCACAGACATTTAGTAATTTCGACAAATTTATCAAACAGGATCGGGGATGCATACATCATGAGCCTAAAATAATTACGTAATCATGAAATTCATTTTACAGAGATATTCAAATAAAATGTTAGAAAGGAAAGGTCTAAAACTGCTGGAAAAGAAAAGTAATAATAAATTTGAGAAACGTATTTTTCTTCAATTTTTATCTTCAAAACCTATATAATGTAAAAGAGATGGATCTTATATTTGAAATCCAACTTATTTCCATCTAAGCATATAATTTTCCTACACTGCTCAATTTTTTTACTGATACTTTTTTCATTATTCGCCTCGATTAAGCTCTGATGAGCGTGGTTCGAACTCTTTTCGATAGCCCGTCTTTCCATTTTATCTTTAAATACTATCATAAAGTTTTTATATGTTTATGGTGGCTATAAAATTTGCACTCTCAACCATATTTTCAAATATATATATACACATATATATTTATACCATCTATATATATATATATATATATATATATATATATATAAAGCTGAGATAAGGTCAGCATCAATCGGCAGTTGGTTTCATTCACGAGGCAAATCTTCCGATAGTCACTTTGTGTTGATCCTGTTAGGAATTTCAATATTTGCATTCGTTCTAACCAATAAATGTACGATCTCATAAATATATGATTTTTCTCATATTACACACACACACACACACACACACACACACACACACACACACACACACACACATATATATATATATATATATATGGCCCAGTTTGTCTATGGATAATACTCGAATCTTTTTCTAATTTAATTATTTTTTCTATCTTTCACTATCGCTGAATATTTTATATATATTAGCATCATATTTTTAAATTTATTATCGTTTATAGATATAGATATCAATGAATTTTGTTTTTGATTTTTGTACGGCTTTTTTTCTTATTCAAATGTCACAGATGGAGCACTGCATATTAACAATGTTATGTCGAAAACGGTGTACTGTTGAAAAATTTTGCAGGGTGCTACCCATTCCTCACATTTCATTCTTGACAGAGCTCAAATTCGTGTCTGAGTCTTTTTTTAGTAACGAATTATTTTTCACTCTCTAATCTCTTTCTTACAGGCTGGATGCTGCCACGCTCTCTCTATTCTGTAGCTATTTCTATAGAAAATATTTGCACGAACAATATTAATTGAATTCGCCAAATCTAACATTACGGATATCATCCAACATGCTATATATATTGTAGAACAGCACCGATATTCTCTTCGTATTACATCGGTGAGAAGTAAGTTACACTGGAAAAGTTCTTCTCGCAAGCCGCTACTCTGTGGAACCAACGTTCAAGAAGATATTTCTCCGTTCATGTCATGATTTATGAGAAAGCATATAAATTTCAAGAGGCGCTGGTGTTGATCTAAGACGTTAATTTTAACTTCCTCTCGCTCTATACTCTTTATAAGCCTCTAAAAACTTCACTTTACCGGTATATTTCCCTGATATATCTATGACCTACACTTTAATATAAACCTTTATTATGTGTTCATGTATAAGGTGAACGTCACTCTAATTTTTTTTATTTCGATATGGCCATCAGGTAATCACGTTAATGTCTCAGCTGTTTGTAAATTCAGAATATTTAATGTTATATTTAGATGTATCATTTGAATCAATAATGAAAATAACCTCTTATATAACGATATAAATATATATATGTATGTATGTATGTATGTATGTATGTAAATATATATATATATATATATATATATATATATATATATATATATATATGCGTGTGTGTGTGTGTGTCTCTGTGTGTGTGGTATGAAATTATAATGATGCTTAGTGCCAAAATTTCTGACTTTTCTGTATTTTACTGATAGGAAGGAATTCTTGGTCAGCAGTTTTTTTATGACTTGCTCGATGTCAGCACAGACAGTTCATAGAATTAATGTGGAGAGTCATTTCACTTAACTCAGTAGTGTTCTTTCAATCATGCTGATTCTGAAGATTCGTGAAGTCATTATAATGACGCCTTCACACTTCAGGTGTCCGGCTTATTTTGACCGAAAAAAAAAACACAAGTCACTTAAGTGAAAAATCTCTTCATATGTATTACATAAGTTATATATATATATATATATATATATATATATATATATATATATATATATATATATATATGCATGGATTTATATGTAGTAATTATTATTATCTTATAATATTAGCATACTCAAAATATACAGCTAAAATGTTTCAGTCTTAAAATACCATTATCAAGTAGTAAAACGTGGTTATTTCTTTTGTAATATATAGAAAGAAGGTCATGTAAAATTAAAAATAAATAAAAACAAAATCAGCTGTTGAGATGAATTAAGTGAGGCGAAATGTTATAACATTTTTTTAAAAATGGTGTGTGGACGACAAAATAGACAATACTGTTTCAATATTTTGCCACGGAAAGCCAGACATGTCAAAACACTGTAACCCGAAAAAGATAAAGTAGAATAAAATGAATAATAGGAAAAGGGAAAAGCGAGAGAGAAGAGAGAAGAGACAATACAGAAAAGGAAGAAAAGTGAAAGTCTGGCAAAGAAAAATCCAAAGATTAGAAAAGATAAAATATGAATCTAAAATAGTAGCAAAGAAAAATGCCCCGTGATAAAACATTGAAAAAAATCTGTCTATCGTACACACACCATTCCGTAAAATTTATATACCCCACTACACTTAATTCTTCGCTTTGTCTAACCTATTCTTTTGTTTTTATTTAATATTTATTTTTAATTTTCATTTTTAAAATCTGCTTACTGATAAATTATAGGATATAATCACAACATTTCATTGCCTGATGCTGATGTATTAACAGAGACATTTTGTAGCTATTAAAATGCAGTAGGCTGTAATAATTATTATAATAATAATAATAATAATAATAATAACAATAATGATACTTACATATATTTCTGTTTTATTTTCATTGAGACGTTTTAAAATTAAATATCTGTCGAATGTAATTCTATAACTAAATATTAAATTTTAAATTCAAAGTTTTAAACCTAAAAGTTATAGTTAACCAAATTTAAAAGTAGCAGACTTCGTCAATGTCACACTAGATTTAGTCAACAACAATTACAAAAAATACATAGAACCCAATGATTACCCACTATGCATCTACCCAAAGTCAAACCACCCCCTAGTATAATCAAACATATACCCTCTTCCATAGAACATAGAATCAGCCAAAACTCTTCCAACAAAGATATGTTCAACAAACACAAAGCTCTCTACAACAAGTCATTAAAACAAAGCGGCTACAGAAACCAAGACATCTAATACATAACAAACAACAACCTTAACAAGGAAAGTAGAAACAGAAAAATCATTTGGTACACACCTACTTTCAACCAAATGATCAACACAAAACTAGGACAGAGGTTCCTGAACATAATTAAAATCATTTCCCTACAAATAACCCCCAGTAAAATCTTCAACAAAAATACACTTCAACTTAGCTACAGCTGCACAAACAACCTAGAAAAAATCATAACTAACCATAACAAATATATCCTAATTCAACACGTAGATCAAACTAAAACCGGCAACCAAAACACAATCAAACCCAACAACGAAAACATGTGTAATTGTAGAAACCCTAGCAAATGCCCACTACAAAATAAATGTAAAACAGACTCAATAATCTATCAATGCAACATAACATCCATCGAAAATCCAACTATAAATAAAGTGTATATCGGATCAACTAAGAATACTTTTAAGCAGCGCTGGTACTTGCACCTAACATCATTTAAAAACAGCTTATACCAAAACCAAACATCCCTTTCCACATACTTTTGGAAGCTAAAGGATTCAAAACAGAAACCCAAAGTAAAATAGAAAATCCTAGAAAAAACTAGAACTTGTAACTCACTTAACGACGTCTGCCATTTATGTCTACGTGAAAAACTACACATTCTTCAGTACCCTAACAGCAACGATTTATTAAACCCTAGAGACGAATTAGCAGTAATATGCAAACATCGCAAATTTAAGTAAACAAAAAACACCCCACCCACGAAACACCCCCAAAACTCAAAAAATACACACAACCAACCCTTTAAATAACCAGAAAAAGAAGACCAACCCTATACAATACCAACAAAAAATAGTTCAGCTGCAGCAGAATAGTAGATAAACAAATCAAAATATCGACACGATAAAAAGCAAAAAAACACACACACCAATACAAAACAAAAATTAAAGTAAGAAGAAACCAACACCCAAACAAAACAACACCTACCAACGCCTAAACCAAATAACAACACGCAAGGCGCCAGCAGCCTAAACCCACACAAGATAAATAGATTAACCTATCCTGAACTCAGCCACAAACAAACACTTAAACCTAAAGACGTTTAATAGGTCAACAGAACTCAAAATACAGACCAACCCCTCTAAATCCCCCCTAAAAAATCCAACACAAACAAACGGGCTTTTCAACTAGATAATTCTCATTTTTAGAAAAATCACCTGAAGATAGAGCAGACCACATAACGGGCTGGTTTCGAAACACGAAAATTTTTGTGTAGTGATCCTATGAATTTATAAAAACATTGTTACAACCATTACACTATATATATATATATATATATATATATATATATATATATATATATATGATGATATCTGAAGTTAGTTGGAAACAGAGACATTACAATCTAAGACACTCATTTTCCAAAGCCTCTTTAAAACATCAAACTGGCCTGTCTGGGATATAAATGACGGGCGATTTACCCTACTGGTCAAATGGAGGATAATAAAATAAGTTAGCACTAAGAACAACTTGACGGACAGATGTAATTTATGCCTGGAGGTGAAATTGATTATTATCAAATACAAGAACTAAAAGAAACTCCTTAAACAACGTAACGAATTGATATGTAAATGCAGGCATCTGGATGTGTATAAAATAATTTAGCTACTTCAAAATTATAATTTAAAATAATATAATTTAAAAAGTTGGTTTTCTTCTGGAGTAAAATCTAGAATTTACCGTTGGAAACATTCTGCCACAAAATGTTTTTATAGTTATTATGTTTATAGATATATTATTGTAATGTTTTTATAATATTTTCGATTGTAATATTATATGTATATGTGTGTATGAACGTGCGGGTATGCACGTGTATATGTGCATATATGTGTGCATGTGTGTAAATATATATATATATATATATGTGTGTGTGTGTGCGTGTGCGTGTGTGTGTATGTGTGTCTGTGTGTGTGTGTGTCTGTGTATGTGTTGTGTATATAATATGTGCGTTGTATATGTATACATACACATGTGTATATATATATATATATATATAAATATATTATTGAAAATATATATGGGATATGTATATTTTTGTTTTTGAATGTATTATGATGAATGTGTGTAGATGAATACATGTGTGTTTCTTTGTATTTATACATATATATATATATATATATGTATATTATTTTATTAATATTCTTTTAGATTTTTTTCTTTTTTAATAATATTATTATTATTATTATTATTATTGTCATTAATATGTATGTACATATATATTTATTATTTTCATTATTAATATTTTTAATATTTTCTCAATATTATTTGGCATCTTTTTCTTTTTTCTAATATTATTATTATTATTATTATTATTATTATTATTATTATTATTGATAAAATCTTATATATATATATTTTTATTAGGATTATCATTATTTTTATTTTTATTAATATTATTTTTTCTACTATTATTTAAATTTTATTATTTTAATTTTATTATATATTAAAGTTAAAATTGTTTTATATATGCAGTATTATTATTAATATTATTAATATTATGTATTACTATTATATAAGGTATTTTTAACTTTGTATTTTAATATTTTATTTATCATTTTCTTATATAATTTTTATTTATTGTTTTAATTATTTTAACTATATTTATAATATTATACTACTAGTGGTTATATTTGTTGAGTCATAGTGTACTTTTTCTTAACGACGGAACCCAAATGAGCCTAACGTCTTGTTCAACTGAAAAATCCAAAACAAAGATGAAGCATCAAATCATTTTTATTGAATATTCTGGGGGAACGTTAGAGTTAAAAAAAAACAAAAAACTATTCACCGAGATTTACGCACCGTTCCTCAGGTTACTGGCGTATGCATATTTTGTGTATCTATGACACTATGATCAGCCCAAGTCCACCGTGCACCGAGAGCTCGATGGTAGAATCTATGAAAATTTTATTCAAATTCGGTTAAACGTCAAAGAATATTTATCGCTAATTAATATTTATTTGTAAATCAAAAATTTTTAAAAATCATATTATATGTATATCGGCGGCTCTTCAAAAAGTGATGCATTGAGCAGAAAAGGCCGTAATCTGATGCACAGTCAGGACTGTAGGCTGGAAGTGGCAGAACCTCAACGCCGTCCAGCTTCTCAATCTTGTCTCTGTTCTTCATGGCAGTGTGTGACTTGATATTTTCCTGCTGCATCAAAGCGCGCTTCCGGTTGATCAGAGCCGGGTACTATTGCTTCCAAATTTCGTAGACCCGGTCAAATTGCTCAGAGTAAAGTTCGGCACTGATGGCACGACCAATCGGAACCAATTCCCTTCAAAACTCAACCAAACGCACAACATTGCCCTTTCTGAACCCATCGCTTGTCTCGATTGTGCTGGACCAGATAGTCCCCATTTCTCGTCGCATGTCTCAATGCGCTTCCAAAAACGCTCGTCCAATGGATTGCTGAGCAATTGACGGCAAATTTCAACTCGTCTGTTGGCTTGTGCTTCGGCGAGTTCGTGCGGCTCTTGGCGCGGCTTTTTGTGAACAAAATCATGTTGCTTCAAATGTCGGTGAATTGTCAACTTGCCATTTCCAAGTTCATCAGCCAATTCTCGAGTGCTTGTTGAAGGCGCAATGTCCAACGCCGTTTGCAAGTCTCCATCATCCAACTTTAACCGCCGTCCCGAACGAGGCTTATCTTCAGAACTCATGTCGCCAGAATCGAAACGCTTGTAGCCCTTTGAGATCGCCTCATATGCAACTGTTCCTTCACCTTCGGCAGCACAAATCCCTTCTGCAGCTTTTCTGGTTGAAAGCCCTCGCTTCCAGCAGTAACAAATCAAAATTCACAGCTCAATTTTATCACTTGCCATCTGGAATAAAAAGATGATGATGACTCTAAAAATATAAACGCAACATTGCATAAACTTCAATTTTTCTCAAGTGTTTACGAAATTTTGTGATAACCTAATTACGGCAGCATCAATTTAAAGAAAATGAGCACCCATAAGCGATGTCCGATGTTACAAATTCTTACTCGAAGCCGTTGTTGGAGGCAATGGCGATCTATTAAATTAAATAATTTTATTATATATTAAGATATTTTGCGTAATTCTGATATAATAACTGTTAAAATAAAATGTCAGTGTTATTTACATATTTGCCTTTGACTACTCCAGAATATTAAACAGAAGAGTTACCCATATTTCGGGAATGGAGAAGATATGACTGTAAAGTGACTCCTCACGCATATATTTTGAACAAGTTTTCTCGAATATTCTGGCCTGTTTGTTTGTATATATCTGTATGTATGTGTATGTGTTTGTGTATGTGAGTTTGTCCTTCTATTGACTGCCTGTGTTCTTGTTGCTCGCTATTTATATTTATTTTTTGAACAGGAAATTAAAAGTAGCATGCATTAATTCAGAATTTATATGAAATATATTTGGGGGCGAAATAAATTCAGGTATATAGATCTTAGAGGGAAAGAAAGACGTAATTATTTCGATTGGCTGAATGTATGGGACATCTATATTTTGTAGGGTTTTTTTTTTCAAATAAAAGAGAAAAAAATTTTATCCGTTGTCGCAAGCTGTATATATGATCATCAGCCAGCGATCATTTTCACCAGTTTCTAACTCCTAAAACAGTGATCTCTCTGTTAATCAAATTCTCTGTTCTAACGCCAATAAGATCATAATTTTTTTATCTAAATTACAGTGAAAATTCAGCAATCGCCCACTGGATTCACTGAATTGCGTGTGCGAAGAAAACAATTTTACAAATCGATTCGGATAATTTTATCAATACTTTTCGGAAGAGAGCCAAGAAAGGATGAGTGGCCTTTGATCAGCTGTTTCTCTTGACACTTGCACAGGCGTACAGTGTGTTCGGCAAACATCCATGAACGGCGAATGATGTGAAATGTCAAAATGCAAGTAAAGTTATCAGAGAGATGCAAAGGGCTAGATAAATGACAGATACGTTCCACTGACAGAACATTCTATTGATGCTATAAGACGAAATACATTTAGATTTTGGCATATATATATATATATATATATATATATATATATATATATATATATATATAATGTGAGGAATATGGAGTCAAATTCTCTCGTTCCCGTTATTATTCGTAGTTATGATTAAAGACTTTCGAACGTTTACTCATATACACTGATTGATAAAAATCATATACAGACATTTCATATCGTGTACAACCAAATCTCTTCCGGACATAGGCAGTAATTCTCTGTCGCATCTATTCCACTACGTTACTGAAAAAATTCAGAGATATATAGACATTGCGACTTGACGAATAACCAACATATCTTGATATATGCAGATGCAGAATGTTTATATTATTTAATTGAATATATGGAGAACATTGGTGTGTTTATGATGACAATACATAAGATAGATAGTTTGACACAAGACATGATTCAGATGCATCGCATAATACCCTCTATATAGTTGATAGTGTTATAAATCTTTGATCAACAAATGTAGCATGATTTTCAAACCACAATAGTTACTATATCATGATCTGAATTATATATCTCTATCATGTAAACCCTTGAAATATATTGCTAGATTTGCAATGTTTCCTGGATACTGTATATATCAAGAGAACAAGCATGGTAGGATCAAATGCTCATGATCCAAGTAGTTATTTTGGTATTTCAGATGTCACTTAAACTGACAAATACCACAAAAGAGTAGTCTACTCTATAAAAACATGATTATTATAAGAAGTTGTACCATCTATTGTCTTTGTCACAATTATTCAGCCCGCAAATCTTTGGCTTATATGTTGTGCTATTGCTGCCTGTTTATCCACAGCAATTAACGTAAATCTCTGGATTCAGAGATTTGCGTAGATTTTGAGGTATTTCAGGTTTTAATTTTGCAGGAGACACAAATGAAATTGCTTTTTCACTTGACAAATGTGACATTAATTCTATTTGAAATTGTTTCAAGCTATTAATGCATGCTATTCCTCGGTCTAAATCAATAAATATATCAACGTAAATAGAAGATAAAAATCTGGTCCTAAGAACACCAGACTGATTTTCTTATATTCTATTTTACTCTGCATGATTTAAACAAAAAAGCTGAAACCTTGATTAGCCCAAATAATGATGTTGAAGAGGACATTCAAATGTAAGACATTCCCTGCAGTTTCCTTCAAAAATCGAAACAGTCAATAATGGAAACGGCATTATGTCCAAACCTATTATTTATTTGTTATTCAAAATTTCTACTATATTCTATGACCATTTATTATAGGAAAAATATTCGTATACATAAATGCTAGTAACTATACGGTAGATAATATTATTCCATTTACTATATTACTCAACCTAACTCTACCAACCAAAAACAAAAGCACACACACACACACACACACACATATATATATATATATATATATATATATATATATATATATATATATATATATATATTAATCTCAAGAATATCAATAAATACAATAAAACGCGAACAATAGGAACAAAAAAACTTTATTAAGTGGAGTGATCAATCAATTAACAACAGGAATTAAGTATGAATATAAAATACAACAACTGGCATTGCGTTCATTATTTTCGAAGTTAACAGAGTATGAAAGATATTTCCACCAGTGAAAGTGTTAGATCAAAGAAACTGTTGGCAGTGAAATTACTCTTACATCTCCCCATTTCAAATTTAAAATGATAAGAATTTTTGGCCAGTCTAATATTGCACTTAAATTACTGATATCTAGCTGTCATAGAAGAAAGATCATCAAGCAATTACTACGAATTTATAGAAGAATCACTAAGAATCTTTGTTACGGCATTGGGAATGTGCCAGAAAAAGAGGTGAAATAACATTAACACAGCGTTGCAGATTCTTCTTTATATTTTGACAAGAATCTCAAAACATATATCAATAAATACCGGATCATATGTAGCAAGAATATTTTTTAAAAATAACGAATGTTTGATTTGAAGGTTCTTCTGGCAGGAATCAGTGAACATATTGTCAGGGAATAAAGTTTCTCTGAAAATGCGAAATAAACTATTTTCGCGGATGTTAGCATCATACTTACAGA